>OY293826.1:41638673-42238673 GCA_958507055.1 Crioceris asparagi
GTTAGAAACAACAATTCGATGTATGAAACCGAAAAGTTTGAGCGAAGCCTTACAGTATGTAACTGAAGAGGAAAATGTACACTATTTTCAGAGTTACCCTAAAACAAAACAAAAATCAGAAATTTTCAAGCCACAGATTCCAATGAAATCACAGGTTAATACACGACCTCAATTTCTTCAAAAATATTATCACTTTGTCGAAAATACTCTGACATATTCTACAATGAAGAGATGCCCTTAACTTACAAACCGTATTAAACATCAAATCAAAACATCCGACGAAAGCCCTGTTTATACGAAATCATACAGATATCCATTTATTCACAAGAACGAAGTAGATAACCAAATAAGAAAAATGCTGAAAACCAATATCATCCGGCCCAGCAATTCGCCTTGGTCTTCCCCAATTTGGGTAGTTCCAAAAAAAATGGACGCCTCTGGCAAACAAAAATGGCGCGTTGTAGTAGACTATAGTCTACCAGTTTTCTATAGAAAACTAAATGAAAAAACTATCGATGATAAATATTCCCTTCCGAATATTAATGATTTGTTGGATAATTGGAGAGTGCCAATACATCACGACTTTGGACCTAGCAAGTGGATTCCACAAAATCGAGATGGAAGAAAAGGATATCGAGAAAACAGCATTCAGTACAGAAAATGGACATTATGAGTACCTCCGCATGCCATTTGGGTTGAAGAACGCCCCTGCCACATTTCAACGTTTAATGGATAATATACTGCGAGGAATACAAAACGAAAAATGTCTAGTCTACCTGGATGATATCATCGTTTTCTCGACTTCTCTGCAAGAACATCTAGAGACGTAAGAAATTGTTTTCAAGAGACTCAGAGATTCAAACTTCAAAATACAGCTTGACAAATCCGAGTTTCTCAGGAAAGAAGTTGCATATCTCGGACATTTTCTAACACCACAAGGAGTCAAGCCGAATCGGGACAAAATTATGGCTATTCAAAATTTTCCACCAAATAAATCTGTAGACGTTTCATTAAAGATTTTGCTAATTTAACAAAGCCGCTAACAAAATGTTTAAAGAAAGGTGCAATAATCGAAGAATTTATTAATTGTTTCGAAAATTGTAAAACTATTTTAACAAACCAGCCAATTTTACAATATCCAGATTTTTCGAAACCTTTTAATCTAACAACAGATGCTTCAAACATTGCTCTTGGTGGGGTCCTTTCACAAGGCCCGATTGGTAGAGATTTATCCATTGCATTTGCGTCTCGTACTCTCAACGATTCAGCAATTAACTATTCTGTGATAGAGAAAGAACTCCTCGCCATCGTTTGGGCAACCAAGTACATCCGCTCATATTTGTATGGTTGTAAATTCAATATAGTAACAGATCACAAACCTTTGCACTGGTTATTCTCACTTAAAGATCCAAACTCAAAACTTATGCGTTGGAGAATTCGACTAGAAGAATTCTATTATAACATTATGTACAAGAAAGGAAAATTAAACACAAACGCAGACGCGCTTTCAAGAGTCGAAATACATACAAAAGAATTCTGGGAACAACGAGATGATATACTGAAAGAATATCCAAATTATCAAAACCCATCAGTAACATTCGATTACCAGCGAGAACCATTAAACCAAGATCACAATGAATTGAATACCCCGGAATATAGAGAAATCGAACTTCGTACACAATCTACAAAATCACCTCGAGTTTATCTAGATTTAGATACTATGGAAAGAACTCTGGACGATGACGACAACATTTCAATGATTGTACATCATGATCAATCAATTGCAGAGGTGCAGGCGCAGTCGTCTTCGAAAGAAGATAAGCCAATCACGAACAATGTCAACAATGATAGCGATGAACAAACGATTCATTCAAACGCTGACCAACATCCAATAGCAGATATACCAGTCACAGATCATGCAATCAATTACGGACAAAACCAAATCTTCATAAAATTAGTACATCATTCACCAGAAAAACCGAAGCTATCTCATCTATTTGAAAAGAAATTAAGAATTCATCTCCAAACATCCGAACAAAATTTTGAAAAAAAAATAGTAAACTTTATAAAAGAGTATGTATCTCCCAATGTAAATTATCACCTATATCCCGAAGATCCACAAATTTATGAATCGTTTTCTGCAGTAGTCCAACAAAATTTCAAATGGCCCTCTATTAAGTTTAGAATATGTACCAAAAAACTAATTAACGTTATCGATAAAGAAGAAATCTTATCAAAAATACAGGGATACCACGAAGGTAAAACCAACCATCGAGGATTAGACGAAACATTAAGTAGAATCAAGGAAAAGTATTATTGGTCGATTGTGAAATAAGCCAGCAAGCTAAGTACGAGAGGAAACCCGTAAAAATGCAAATGAACATCACACCGACAGCTTCTAAACCATTTGAAATAGTGCATATGGATACGTTTACATTCGAACAAACAAAATGTTCAACAATTTTGGACAGCTTTTCAAAATATTCACAAGCATACCCAATATCTTCTATTTCAGGAACGGAAATTGCTAATAACCTAATTATTTTTTTCTCACATCATAGTATACCTAAGCTTATTATTGTAGATAACGGAATAGAATTTAAAAACTCTGTTATTACCGAGCTTTTGAACTTACACAAAGTCAAAATTCACTTTTGTTCTCCTAATCATCCCCAATCAAATGGCATAGTTGAGAGATTCCATTCTACAATCACGGAACATCTCAGA
Source organism: Crioceris asparagi (assembly GCA_958507055.1). Classification (NCBI taxonomy): domain Eukaryota; kingdom Metazoa; phylum Arthropoda; class Insecta; order Coleoptera; family Chrysomelidae; genus Crioceris; species Crioceris asparagi. The sequence goes on from OY293826.1 coordinate 41,641,401, forward strand.
TTACAAAACACTTAAGGTTTCTCAAAAACACCAGCGAAAATGAAAATGCTATATGCTATATATCACCAAATTCAAACATATAGACGTTATAAACGGACATGTCACAGATAACGACCCATCTAATATTGAAATAGATAAACTTATATTGAATGACTATGTTAATCAACATAGAGGAAAGTCTAGATTATTATACTCTAAGGTAAATTCTGCGTTGCTTAATCAAAAGGAAAAGGTTATTGAAAAAGCTAATGAAAAACAAGATAAACCAGAATTATTTGAAGAAAACCAAGTAGTTTTTTCCAAGAAACACATTAGACAAAAGTACGCCAATAAATTTGATAAACCCTCAAAATTAACAAATATCAATACCGAAAGAAAAGTTGTGAAAACTGATCAACATGCAAAAATTCACATGAACAACCTTAAGCGTCCCTTAAGAAAAAATTACTCTTTCAATTAGTAAAGATAGATTATTGTTTTACAGTGTAAGAAAGTTACAAGACAACCCAGGATTAATACCCCTAAAGATCGGTACCGCTAAACTACAAGAATATTCACATTCACTTTTTCATTATTACGCTCTGAATCCTATAATTTTAGAAATCAATAAGCTTAAAACTAATTTTACGAATTTAACATTATCGCTTCATATGAATGCAAATTATTCCAGAGATGTTTCAAATTACCATAAAATATTAAGATATGTTGAAAATAAGGCTGAGTCAAAACTATCAGAAATTATACCTCATTCACAAAGAACGAAACGAGGGCTGATCAATGGATTAGGATCCATATTCAAATCAATTTCAGGTAATCTTGATGCTAGAGACGGCGAGAGATATGATCTACTAATTAGACAACTTCAAGAAAATCAGAACATAATAACTTCAAGCGTAAAATCTCAATGTTCACTTGCCATTACCTTGATAGACAAATTTATTGGAACAATTAGCCAGATTAATCATAATGAAAAACTTTTGGAAGAAAAGCTAAATCAAATCTCATTAACTGTAACCACACGAGCCTACAGAGAGAATAGTACGTTTATAAAGGATGTTATGATTCAAATAATTAATTTGTACGAAACCATAATATCTATTTTACAGGATATAGAAAATTTTATTACCTTTGCAAAACTTAGAACTATGCATCCAAGCATAATGCCTATATCAGATTTATATAATATATTAAAATCTCTTCAAACAAAATCCACTCCTGACCAATTTCCAATACCTGTTGATCTAGGAAATACCCTTGTTTTTGAAAAATTATTAGATGTGGAATGCTTTATTCTCAATAATAGAATTGTGTATATACTTAAAATTCCAATAACTTATCCTTCCGAATTCCATCTTTATCATTTATTTTCTGTACCAGTCTTCTCGAAAGGTCAATTCAGAACTATTCTTCCGAAGGGTAAATTTTTGATCAAAAGTGAGTTACATTACGCTCTATTGAGGAACTCTTGTGAAATAGCACATAGGCAATACATCTGTAAAAATACTGAAATCTACGAAATAGACGATCTCAGCCCCTGCGAAGTTCAACTACTACGGATGAAGAATACTTCTAGTTGTAACTATGCACAAATAACCATCACACAAACTACATTTAGAAACCTAGATGAATCAACTTGGATAGTGTTGTTTCCTTCCGAAGAACCAGTGACTCTTCGATGTACCAGCGAAGAAGAAATATTAAAATTATATGGTACCTATCTATCACAAATCCCACAAGGATGCAGACTATCAATAAATCCCAAAATAATCCAAAACGAAAAAGAAGAACCAACTGCAAATAAACCAATACTATTTGCAGATTTCAATACTAATCAATACGACTCAAAAATACCAACGTCAACAAACATTTAGATCAACTTCAGCTCGATGAACTCAAAGATCTGAAAACCAGGTTCATTGAAAATATTCCAACGATCAAAAAAGACAGCATGGCCCACCTATATATTCCCGATGCCTGGACGATCATTATATACTGCATTGTAATATTCTACATCATCTACTTCACCTATAAGAAAGCCAAACCAAATGGGAACCAAAATTGTCCAGCCCAAACAATAGAGCTCCTTAACGTCCAACTTCCTCGCTGAACTCTCCAAAGTTGGATCTACAGGGGGAGGAATTATATCTCCAACAGGTCTCCCATTGGAATCTTATTTCTGCTGATATGAACACATTTGTATATAGTATAAATATAAGATCGTTAACAATTAGAATAGTCCTGTAGTAACCTTTGTAGCATAAACATTGTAACTTTAGTTAATAAATTAGTTTTTAAAAAGGCAATCTCGAGGATCGAAATTATTTTTAGTGGGAACGATCGCAATAGCTACATTTCTATAAGAAATATACCTAAAAGTCGATTTTGGGCCAGAGTTTTAAAAAAGCGCCAATTACGCTATTGTTTTACCTTGGAATTCTTTATGGGAAATTACATGTAAAAATCGGTTTTGGGCCAGAATTAAAAAAGCGCCAATTTCGCTATATTTGACCTTAGGTACATGTATAAAGAGTCGATTTTGGTCGACAACTCTCATAGCCTATTTATTCATTTAAAAAATTCTACAAGCATATCCAAAGCTATTTTATGTAAAATAAAATTCTATATGGGCATTACTGTGTCTTGTATGAAAAATATTAAGTCGATGATGTCAAGTTGAAGAGTGGTAGCGAACGTGGCACAATTATGCTTGATTTTCTAATGGCAGCTATTTTTTGTCGATGTTTATTTTTCGTTTTTTGTCGGTTTCCTGATTTTGGTTTCTATTAATAAACAGCTTCGGTTTTTGGCTTGTGTTATATAATTTTTGTTGGTAAGGTCAATTATTCTCAGAAGTATTTTTCCTGAAAAATCTTAAATAATAGAGATTTTTGTGGATGTATAAAATAATCCAGATAAAAAACTTTGAATTGAAAGATATAGTAGCGGAACAATAAGAGAAAATTCAAAAAATAGAAAGCATTAGAAACAAAAATATAGTAATAATAAAAGTCAAGGACGACGGGAATGAAACCAGAGGAAAGTGGACGGAAGAAATGAGGAGTATAATACGAATAATATTAACAAATATTTTTTATAAAAAAATGGACCACCGGTATAAGTTGGTGCAGTGAAAAATACAAAATATTATTAATTCTATTGGTGCTGTTACTTTTGAAATTGTGCAGTTGCAATTAGATTGATAACCTTTGACACCAACTTCACAAGTACCCGCACCAATAGAATTAATATTATTTTGTATTTTTCAGTGCACCAACTAATAACACTGGCCCAATTTTTTTTTGAAAAATATTTATTTCACACTTTTTAGTGTAACATTAGTCACGAAAATCGTTGAACGTTCACTAATACCAATGAAGACAATAAATACTTATCCTATAATCCACGTATATACTTTACTTGTAATTGTTATTATTACTATTGAGATCTCAAAACATCGCTGCGGAAATACGTATAAGTATTTTAGATGTTACCATTTTACCACCGCACTAATTCGAAAACCGTAAATCTGAGGAAAAAGTATTTTTTATAAATGTTGCTACAAATAATTAAGTCTTTCATGTGGTGCCCACAGATTTTCATTTTTTCAAAGGAATCGCCCTCTCCACATACCAAAAATACACACATTTGAGAACTGAATATGCCTTTAACTCGAAAACCGTAACTCTTTTGAAAACATATTTAATTCAAACGTATCCGGATGCTATCCTATCTTTAATTGCACCACCTCAGATTTTCGATTTTCGAAAAAAATTGCCAACTCCACTCCCTTCGTTGGCGTTTTCGGAGGAAAAGAGATTTCGGATTTGCGTTTTATAAATATGGGACCATTTCTCAAGCCTTCTCTTTCAAATGAATTAAAAATCATCAAAATCAGAGTACAATGACTATATAAAACGCGCTCACGAACCAAAAAAAAGAAAACAGACAGTCGAATTGTATACCTCTCCTCTGTTCGGGGTTCGTCGGTCAAAAATATCGACAAAAAATATAGCTTGATGAGAGAGGGAAGTATACCTAATGAACAAAGAAACAGACCTGCTGGTAAGGTTAACAAAAGAGAGCACAAGGCAGACATTGTAAGTAATGCAAGAAAATGAAGACTCGGAAATTTGGATTGACGTAATCCTCAAAGACAAATTTAAACACCATTTTTACGTAAAATGTGTCAAACTAAAAGGGTTTTAATAAGTCAATTATAATAAGACATAAATTATGAAAAAAAATAATTTGAATTACTCTCTTCTTTTGTCTCAAATTAGGTTTTGGGGAGTGTTTATGAAAATATACTTACAACTTTCGTTTCAATGAAAGAAATCCTTCTTGTTAGAAATAGAATCACCAGTTATTGAGAATTATTATGAAAATAAACTAAGCTCTATATAAAATGGTGCTCGAGATATAGCTAACTAAACTTGTTTTATAATCTAAATATGAATAAATACTATATTTCAGCTCGTTGGATGTCCTGCATACTTTTCCAGGTAACATAGATATCATTTGAATTTAGACAAAGAGATATACTAATAAATGCATTGGTGAGCAGCTCTTATTGATGTGAACTTTTATCTATGTGGAAAATTATTTTTTTTCCTAAAATTTGACATTATAGAATGTATTAAAAACTCAATAAATAGCATGTCATTCGATGAGATCGAAGCAGCATTTTTGTTGAGAAAAGGATAAAGAACAAAGTAAACATCAAGTTTTGTTGGTAAAGGTTTTGGCCTAATCTTCCTCCTACTGGTTTTTATCCCAAAATGTCTAATAATATGACCTGCTAACTTCTATTATTACTTAGTTATATTTTTTTTTGGTAACTGGTTGCTTTATTTAGCTTTTTATTTATTCACACTTTCCCATATCCTATTTCCTTTATTTAGTTGATAATTTTATCGAGAAAAATGAAATATAAATTATACAGGGTGGTCCAAATCATAATAGAGAAACAATAACAGCGTATTCAGCAGATAAAATAATTAAAAAAGTTCATATAAACGTTTATACAAAAACGCTTCGTTTTGTAGATACGGTGTATTGAAATATTGCAAAAAATGTTTTTTTCTTATTTTTAAAGAAACTTTTCTAGATTTTGCTTTCAAACTAAGTAGGTATTATTGCCACTTAATTAAAAATTTATAGCATGATAAACACTTGTTTTTGTTTCACCAGTGGCGTTCTTGAGACCGTTTTAGTTATTTTAAATTTAAAAAAAAGTTGTACGCCGATGGTTTATCGCAATTTCGTTAACAAATTTAAATATTCCGATCAATTCTAAACAAAAATGTTCTCTTTAGTCTTTTCGCTAAAACGAACTGTTTTCGAGAAAAAAAAATATTTTGGTTTGCATGTGCACCTAATGTCTTAAATTTGCAAATGTGATGTAAATGAAAACGAATTGAAATAGCACGAATTATCTTAAATTAATTTGCAAACCTCAGATATTAGGTGCACATGCAAACAAAAATATTTTTTTCTCGAGAACGGTTCGTTTTAGCAAAAAGACTAAAGAGACCATTTTTGTTTCGAATTGTTCAATATATCTAAATTTATTAACAAAATTAAGATAAACCATTGGCGTACAACTTTTTTTATGATTCAAAATAATTAAAATGGTCTCACGAACGCCACTGGTAGAACAAAAACCAGTTTTTATCATGTAATAGATTTGTTATTAAGTGGCAATAATACCTTCTGAGTTTAAAAGCTAAATCTAGAAGAATTTCTTTAAAATAAGAAAAAACGCAATATTTCAACACCCCGTAACGAAGCGTATTTGGAGATAAGTTTATATAAACTTTTTAAATTATTTTTATATGCTGAATACGCTGTAAAAGTTTCTCCACTATAACTCGGACCACCCTGTATATAATAAGTATTAACCAACATTTGTTCATAACTTAGACCTTACCTACTCTAGTTTAATAATTTATGACTATCAATAGTAAGTATTTTTTTAAAGTGGTTTTTCAATTATGTTTCAAGGGTTATGCCATCTAGCGGTAAATCTAGACACTCGAAAAATGTTCCTAGCGATTATTCTTGATAGTTCCTGTAAAATATTTCTCCCCAAATTTGTACGTGGCAGACTTCCTGAGATACAACCAGGGGATCGTCGAACGATACTCAACACAGGCAATCCAAACGATGTGCTAAAAAAATAGACGGAAAGACTTGTAAATACCAGGGAACACAATCATGGAAGATAGCGACTTGCAATATCAAAAGCATTACAGGAAAAGAAAATGAACTTGATGAGGAATCTGAAAATTTAGGAATGTGATAAAACTGCACATATACAGTGGAGTACCGCAAGGAGAAAGGTCAGCTGCAGAAATTGGGTGCTTAATAGGGAATAAGAACAAGAAGAACTGGAAAGTATGGACTGAACCTATACTGACAGTAGAGATGAAAAATAGGAAGAAATATATATATATATATATATATATATATATATATATATATATATTGTTCCCGCTCCGAATTATATTCAAATGGAGTTCGCGCCTCCTGATATTACTGGTCAGCCACATCGATCAGTTATTGATGCCGAGGATCTACGAAGAAGCGACGATTGACGGCTTCCAGCCCAACCACGGAAGGCAGCAGCTCAGTTCCTTATCATCACGAGGCAGAGGAACATCGGAATTCTATTCAGCTTACGAGAAATCAATCCGAGGCTATATTTGACATCAGTTAATTATAATTTATAATAACTACGGAGAATAAAATCCAGTTTAATTTACAGTCCACTTCTTATTATTCGGAGGAGCTCATAAATACACGTACATATTTTGGTCCATTCAAGCGGATACCACGAGGCGAGGAAATATCTACCATTTCCGGATCAAACCAGATTGCGAGACGGCGACTGCAGTGGAGCAGTGCAAGACAGGAAAAGCAGCACGAGGCGATAACGGTCCATGAACGTATTGGACGACTACAAGACGAGGCAAAAAGCTATATTTTTGGAACGAATGATTCTGGCGTTCTGGGGTGAGTGTGAGAACTGAATCCTTTGCATTCCACAAATAAATACATTATATCCTTTATTACTAATTGTTTTTCGATTCTGTGTAAGCATTTGTTTGTTATTTCGAGGCTCTTGTAAAGCGCGTTTAACAAACTTCAACAACTTTTTACAAAAATTTGATGATTTGAATGTGTAAGAGCAGGATACCCTTGAGATCGAAGAGAGGTTAAGTAGACTTGACAAGGTATTTAGCGAATTCGAGGAAATTCAAATTCATATTGAGCTTCTAACTACTACAGATGTGGAAGCACAATACGCGGAAAGAGAGGCATTCGAGGCGAGCTATTTCAAGGCCGTTGGGAAGGCTAAAAGAATAGTTTCACGCGAACGCTCACAATCAGATGATAGCGGTCCATCACATCAATCAAATGTTAATATAGCACCAGAGTCCACGGAATTACGGTCAAACGAGGCAGACATTAAATATCCTACGATTCATATGGAATCTTTTGACGGGCGCATTACCGAATGGTTGGAGTTTCGGGATACCTTCAACTCTATGGTACATACCAATACTAAACTTAGCAAAATAAATAAATTTCATTATTTACGTGGTCAGTTGCAAGGCCTAGCTCGAGAAGTGATTAGGTCAATTGAATTTTCGGCAGATAATTATGATTTGGCGTGGCAAGTTCTATGCGATAACTATAATAATAATCGCCAGCTCTTAAAAACACATACAAAGGCATTGTTTGATATTAAACATGTCTCTAAGAATTCAGGGTCAGATTTACGTGAATTATTAATCACAGTTAACAAACATTTGCGCGCTCTAAAGCAATTAAATCAACCAACAGACTATTGGGATCAGCTATTAATTTATTTAATCACGGAAAAGCTTGATGATCCTTCCATTTGTGAATGGGAGCGGTACAAGTCAGTATTACCTGTAGATGCTCCTACTTTAGATCAAATGAAAGAATTTCTAAAATCACGAGCCGATTTATTGGACAATATTGCATCACGACATGCTGAAAAATCCAAGCCTGTTCAAAACTTTGCACGTAAATCCTTCAGGCAAGATAAACAGCATAATACCCGGGCTTACTTAACTCACAATAGGCCAGTTCAGTGCAAGTTATGCAATGGTAATCACTACATAAGATTATGCGATGATTTCTTAGCTATGTCAGTTGCAGATAGAATAAAAACGGTACAGAAACTAAAAATTTGTGTTAATTGTTTAATTGATGGTCATTTTGTTGAAACTTGTAGATACGGTCCGTGTAAAAAATGTAAATCAAAGCACAACACTGTACTTCATGACTCACAGGAAGTCAGAGTTGTTAATTTGGCGTCAGAAAGCACGTTAAGCTTTAATGTAACGAGCAATCAAATATTGTTATCTACAGCGTTAGTTCAGATTCGTACAGAAAACGGGCAGCATTACAATGCTCGTGTATTACTCGATTGCGGAGCTCAATCTAGATTTATTACTGAAAATTTGAGCGATCAATTGCGTTTAAGTTTAAATCCAGTTAGCATTTCTGTTGTTGGTATAAGTCAAAACTCTCTTAGTATTACATCGAGTTGCTTTGTCACAGTATCTAGTTTAAATAATTCATATTCAGCAAAACTGAAATGTTTGGTGGTGAAAAACATTGCAGAATACTTACCTAATACAATTGTTGATCTCTCAAAATTTGCTATACCTAGTAATATTAAGCTAGCAGATCCGGAGTTTCACAATCCAGGTAAAATTGAAATGTTAATAGGCGCAGACTTGTTCTGGAATCTACTTTGCGTTGGGCAAATCAAATTGTTCAAAAATGGTCCCATATTACAGAAAACGAGGCTGGGATGGATCATTTCAGGTCCTATTAATACTAATAATACAACTTCAGATAAAATTTCGTGTAACTTCGTTGAATTAGAGCGACGAGTAGCTTGGTTTTGGGAAATCGAGGATTGCTATTCTGAAAGCAAAGACTTGAGCGTAGAAGAAAAATATTGCGAAGAAAATTATATTCAAACTACTAGGAGACAGGATGACGGTAGATTTATAGTAACTATGCCACTAAAGAAATCTCCTAACGTTTTAGGTGAATCAAAATCAAAGGCGCGAAAACGATTTATGCAGTTAGAACGTAAACTCAGTACAGATCCTAATTTTAAAAAATTGTATACAGATTTCATGGCAGAATACGAAAACTTAGGTCATATGAGTAAGGTGAATGAGGACTTGTTTGCTGACAATGAATTTTCATATTTCATGCCACATCACGGTGTAATAAAAGAGGACAGTACGACTACTAAACTCAGAGTCGTATTTGATGCTTCGGCTCCAACATCAAGCGGCGTTTCATTAAACGATATACAAAGAATCGGTCCCACCTTGCAGCAGGATATCATTTCCATTATTTTGCGTTTCAGAAAGCATTAGTATGTTTTTACGGCCGACATCGCGAAGATGTATAGGCAAGTGTTGATAGATCCCTCGCAGAGATCTCTTCAAAAAATTTTGTGGCGTCCAGAACCAGAATTGGAGCTGCAAGAGTACAAGCTAAATACGGTAACATACGGGCAAGCGGCGGCTTCATATTTATCTATTCGCAGCATTATACAATTGGCTAATGATTATCAAGATATTAACCCTGAGTTGGCAGAAATTATTAGAAGGGAATTTTATGTTGACGATTTGATTTCGGGAACATCTAGTTTGCAACAGGCACACTATGTTATTCAAAATTTATCGGATATTCTGAGATCCGGATGTTTTGAGTTACGAAAGTGGCGATCAAACGATCCTAGAGTTTTCGAAAATATACGTGGCGAGTCAACAATATCAAATATTCACGATTTCGGTTCAAATGAAAATACAAAAACTTTAGGCATTAAATGGATATGCGATGAGGACGTTTTTGTCTTTAATATACCCGAGTATCATAAAATAAGGGTTACTAAACGGTCAGTATTATCAAACGTGGCTCAAATCTTTGACCCGCTAGGGCTTCTAGCACCTTGCATTGTTATAGCAAAAATACTGCTTCAGAAATTATGGTAGTTGAAACTTACATGGGACGAATCCTTACCCTCGGAGTTGCATCTTTCTTGGTTAAACTTTAGGGAGGAACTCTCGGCTCTTAACGACTTAAAAATTTTGCGACTTGTTACGTGTACAGACTATAAATACCTTGAGTTGCATGCATTTTCAGACGCGTCCATGGGGGCATACGGAGCCTGTCTATACCTACGTTCAATCGGTTTAGATAATCGCGCGGAAGTGCATTTATTGTGCGCTAAAACCAAAGTATCACCTTTAAAACAATTAACTATTCCGAGGTTAGAGCTATGTGGTGCCCTAGTACTCGCAAGACTAGTTCAGAAGGTGCGAGATTCTTACGAAAATTGTTTCGATAATTACGTCTTTTGGACTGACTCAACAGTAGTTCTTGGGTGGCTAAATGCCAATCCTAATCAAGTCACGAAAGTTTTTGTGCGAAATAGAGTCACAGAGATTCAAGAATTGACTTCATGCGGTACTTGGCGACATGTGCCGTCAACAGATAATCCAGCTGATTTATTATCGCGAGGCTTAAAACCTAACGAGCTCTTAAAATCAGAGTTATGGTTTAAGGGTCCAGGGTGGTTGGCAAAGGATTCGGCCTCCTGGCCTTCGATTATTTGCATTGAAACTAATTTACCCGAGCTAAGGGAAGTAATGGTAGCACACTTAGTGTCAAGAACAATTATTGATTATCCGTTTAAGAATTTTTCGAAATTAAAGAAGCTCATACGTGTGCATGCTTACGTTTTGCGGTTTATTTCAAAATGTAAGAACAAATTAAAGGTTGAAGATCACAATATATCAACTACCGAATACCAGAACTCATTGAATTCTTTAATTAAAATTGCTCAAATGCAAACATTTTCTGATGAAATACGTCAGTTAAAATTAAACTTGAGTGTAAGTAATTCCAGATTACAAAGTCTAAATCCGTTTTTAGATGATTTGGGTGTGTTACGAGTGGGTGGACGCCTTAAAAATTCAAGTTTTCCGTATGATAAGAGGCACCCGCAGATTCTACCTTCTAAACACATTCTAACACGACTTATATTTCTAAACGAACACGAACGACTTCTCCACGCAGGCCCGCAACAAGTGTTATTCTCATTGCGTGAGCGCTTTTGGCCAATATCCGGGCGCAACGATGCCAAAATTGTCACTCGAATTTGTCAAATTTGCAGAAGGTACAAGGCTAAACCAATTTCTCCAATTATGGAAAATTTACCCGAAGCACGATTACAAGGCGATTTTCCCTTTAATAACTGCGGCGTGGATTACGCAGGACCCTTTCACATAAAGGATAAAAGGGGTCGCGGCGCAAAACTATCCAAGGCTTGGATATGTTTATTTATATGTTTTTCGACCCGTGCAATACATCTTCAACTCGTATCAGACTTATCCACACAATGTTTTCTACTTGCACTAAAGCGGTTTATCAGTCGCAGAGGTAAACCTGCTCGGATACATTCTGATAATGGTTTGAATTTCGTGGGGGCTAATTCAGAATTAAGAGAACTTGGGAAATTTCTTCTTCAAAACTCAAGGAAATTGAGTGATGCGTTTTTCGACCAATCTATCGAATGGCGCTTTATTCCCGCTTATTCTCCACATATGGGGGGTTTTTGGGAAGCTGGGGTACGTAGTACCAAACACCATTTAAAAAGAGTATTAAAGGACGTCTCGTTAACCTTTGAAGATTTTTATAGCTTGCTTACACAGATAGAAGCAGTGGTTAATTCCCGCCCTTTAAGCCCACTCTCTTCTGATCCCGAAGACTTTACACCTCTTACTCCCTCACACTTTCTCTTGGGGCGATCAGCTACATTCGTTTCCGATCCAGATGTAACGAATTTACCAGACAACCGCCTCTCACATTACCAGAGATTATGTAGCTTACGTCAGCATTTTTGGTCTCGCTGGCATAAGGAAGTCATATCCGAAATGCAGCAGCGTTCAAAATGGAAGAAATCTTCAGGCGAATTGCACATAGACGATCTTGTGTTATTGAAAGAAGACCATTCCGACCCAATGCATTGGAAACTGGGTCGTATTGTAAAACTTCATCCCGGTAGTGACAACATTTCAAGAGTTGCCACGATTCGGACCTCAAAGGGTTAGGTGAAGCGATATTTCTCCAAAATCTGTCTTCTTCCTAATATTGATGGCTTTGAAGGCAAGTTCCTTCAACCTGGGGGGCATGTTCCCGCTCCGAATTATATTCAAATGGAGTTCGCGCCTCCTGATATTACTGGTCAGCCACATCGATCAGTTATTGATGCCGAGGATCTACGAAGAAGCGACGATTGACGGCTTCCAGCCCAACCACGGAAGGCAGCAGCTCAGTTCCTTATCATCACGAGGCAGGGGAACATCGGAATTCTATTCAGCTTACGAGAAATCAATCCGAGGCTAATTAATTATAATTTATAATAACTACGGAGAATAAAATCCAGTTTAATTTACAGTCCACTTCTTATTATTCGGAGGAGCTCATAAATACACGTACATATATATATATATATATATATATATATCATCTTTATGACTTGAGCACTCGCAAATTAGAAACTTGCTTTAAGTGAGAACAAAAATCAAGTTGGGTCAAATCTGAAAAATTTATTTTTCTGAAGTAATCATTTTTCAAATCTATTGAAAACGGGTTCAGAATGAATGATTCAGATTTTTTTATTTTAATAATTAATAGTTTCTAGAATAATAAAACAGAGAGATACCCCAACACAGCAACAAATTTATTATTGTCACCCTATAATTGTATCGCCAACAAAGTTGGCATATTCAGGGGTAAACCTATAACTAAAAACTAAACTGTTACTGTACGTAAACTGTGGTATCTCTCTGTTTTAATATTTTTATATCTACGTCAACGGTTCCAAATCCCAAACATTATTTAATAGTTTGTAGGTTAAACTTAAAATGAACTTTTCTCAAATTATCAGTCAGAAACAGAAATGGTTCAGAACACTTGTAATGTCTTATGTGTAATTGATGCAAAGTATCACTAACATCCAGAAATGTCTGTTTTGGTTTTATTTTTTTTAGTTTAACTTTCAAATCTTTTCTATTCTATACCGAATCCTTTATTTGTTATATTGGTACATATGAAAGGTTATATCACCAAATAAAACAATGTCTCCACTTTTTAAATAGATATCATAAGAGCCAACAATTAAAGAGAAATATAGGTAACTAGCTTCTGCCCGCGAGTTCGTGCGCATGGAAAATTGCATACAATTCCATTCTATTCCTCGTAGTAGTTTTTGCGTGATACGTGTACAAACATACAGAAAGACAGACAGGCGCGATAAAATGTAGTCTATATTTTAAGATAGACCTCTAATAATATATCGGTAAAAACTGTATTCAATTCCATGCAATAGTTTTTGCGTGATGCGCGTACAAACATACAGACAAAAATTCTAAAAAAACTGTTGTTTTGGCTTCAGTTGCTCTAATAAAGGCCCCTCAAGTTATTCTTCCTTAAATATATTTAATGTACAGGGTGGCCCGTTTAAGAGGGACCCAATACTTTATCTCGAAACCTACGAGGGTTACAAACAAAATCTAAATGTAAAAGTTAAATAGTATGACCATGGGTATGTGATACACGGTTTCGAACTTATTAGCGATCATCTTCAGAACTCTGGGTATGTTTAAGCCATCATTGTTGGGTTACTCAAGAACTTTTTAAACTTTTATCCACTTATTATTTTTAAAAAAATACTCACTGATTGTCTTTAGGGAATTATCAAATTTGAATTTTTCTTTAAATACGCGGTGTTGACACGATTTGCAAAATGATACTTTTCTCAATTTTCTTAAATGAGAGATCCTGTGTATTATTCGATTTTCAAATAGCCACTTTAATAGAATTTTCAAATATATAACATAATATGGGTCTCCGTTTTGGCTTAATTGTCAAATAAAATTAAAAATTGAGAATACTTAAGATTTAAATTAAGATATGAAACTGGGAATTATCATCTTATCAATTTGTTCCAAACCGTCTTAGGGCGTTGTTAAGAAGTCATATTTTAAACAGAATATCAAGTTTTGCACAATTTTATTTCTACGTCTAAATGTATACGTGAAATGACAACAAAAATTTATCACTAACTCTCTAACACTATCTACGAATGCATATTACTTACAGTAAAATTAATTAAATTAGATTTTCAATATGTCCGCCGTTTTGAAGAATACAAGTGTATTCTATTTCTAAATGGTATATGCTATTTCTAAATGGTATGTGGCATTTGAGGCGTAATTCGTTTCATTCAGATAATTTATTGCCGCGAGAACTCGTTGCTGCACTTCCAAAACTGTTAACAGTTTATCTTTGTAAGCCATATCTTTCAATGTGCCCCACAAAAAAAGTCCACCTGGGCCAAATCTAGACTCCTCTCTGGCCACGAGATGGTTCCATTTTGTCCAATCCACTCTCTAAATTTTTCGTTTAAAAAGCGAATGATTGCAGCACTTGGTAAGGAGCACGATCTTGCTACCACATTAAGTTTGGATGCTCTCTTTAGGGAATATTATTATGTAAATGGGCTTAATTTCGTTCCTTAATAAGCTTAAATATACTGATGTTAAATTTTCTTGGTAGAATATGGGTCCTAAAATTCTAGTTCCAGACTCCAATAATGCGTATTTTCTTTATTAAATAACACCTCATACATTGTAAATATTGATTCATCGGTCCAAATGATTTTGGAAGCTGTATCCACTTATGTGGCGCTGACGCAAGCAAATAAGCTTGAAATCACGTGATCCGCTTTAATGGGTGACTGTATCTGATGAAATAAAAGCATAAAGGTGAAGAGCATTCTCATTTGATATTATATCTATCTCAGTAATACTGAATTATAGTTTTCTTTATATATATACATATATATATATATATATATATATATATATATATATATATATATATATAAATAAATAAAAAGATGTTCTTGGAGATGCAGTCATATAATCAATAAAATTCTTTGCTTAAAGCCGAGCTTTCGAGAATGTTTATTCTCTTCTTCAGGACAAAAATCGTGAATTTAGAATAAATTTGTCAAAAACTGGAAAGATTTCATAGCCATCAATTACAAATGTCATTATTTATATTTATTTTATTGATTATATGACCGCATCCCCAAGAACATCTTTTTATTTATTATAAAACCAGTCAAGAATACAAAATCAATATATATATCAATATATATATATATATATATATATATATATATATATATATATATATATATATATATATATATATATAAATATATATAGGAATGCTATTTCTACGAATATATGTATCAATGACATTTATCAGCAAATAATTTTAAATTTTTATCTTGAATTGAATTACCACACCGGTATGTGTGCAACCAACAATGCTTCATGACGACAGAATTGTTTTTCTTGCGTAGAAAATGGGGATTTTTAATTTGATGAATTCGGCATAACCCTTTTGATAGTCAGTTTTTTATTGATTTATTCTATCGATTCATTTGAGAGCACATCAGCTAAAACCATAATATAATTAATTTTCGATAATCGTTCGTTCCCTTGATGCCAGTTTAAGAATGCCAAATTTAAAATTTTAGTAGGTATCCTAAATATAGGTAAAACTGCTAGATTTGTACGGTTTCTATATATAAGAGAAGGATTCTTAGAATAGCAGTTAAATAATTAAGTGATTGATTTATTTTATGTATGAAGGTACCCAATTGAGAAGTTGGCTTTTGATAATTTTAAATATTTTGATTACTTACTTTTTCCATCTGCACATTAATTTTGCTCAAGAGGTAATATGGGTATTGTCATCAGATATTGATTTCAGTGTCTAAGATTTTAATATGCAAACATCAAATTTGATGAAGAACAGCAGAGCCAAATGTATATTTAGATAGCACGTAGGTCCATCTATGTCTATTTTTAGCAGAATAGTTCAATCAGGGGTTGATCGACTTGAAAAAATCTAGAGAATGGTAATTGTCCATCATTTTTTCTAGTAATAAATTTTTGTAATATCTTAGTATTCCGAAACAATGCATAACTCGCTTACAATTTGTAACAAACATAGGTTAAAATTGCTACATAAATAGTTATTTAATGATATAACTGTTTGAAGACAACTGGATTTCTTATTATAATAAGATACGAATAACCATAAAGTATAATTTACCAGGCAACAGAAATCGTCTCAACTACTCAAAGAAATCTAAATTTTAATATCAAATTTCGATAGTGTCAGTTGTAACACCTTTATTATCCCTTTTGAATTAGGACCGATTTCATAATGAATATCTAATGGGAGGAGATTAGTAAATGTTTCAATTTATGTAACTCATATCTCGATGACAGAATAAAATAGTGTATTAACGTCAGTCACCTTATATGTTCTTTCAAAGTAACTGAATTATATGTCCAATCAAAAAATGTATAAACATTTTAATGTATGGTTAAAATTATTAGGAGATTAAATTTTTCAGTTCAGTTTGGTATACTGTATAGTTACAATTGATGATCGAAAATGTCCAATATTTTCTAAAACAAATTCCCAAAGTTAAACTACTTTTGCGAATAATGGAATCTCTTATACAATTATCCATTGCAAGTTTTTCTTAATGCACTTGTACTCTTTATTTAGAACACATTTATTAATTCCATTTCCAAGAATATTTGTATTAGAAAAAAATAACGACAATATATTCTAATACCTAATCAATCACTGAATTCATATTTTCGAAAGCCTGAAGAAAAAGTTCGTCACCTTCGTCATCAAAAGTTACCATTATATCTTATTTTTGCTCCAAAGAATTTGTATTTGTAATGTGGAACCGTTGGTGTAGATATAACCAAAAAAATAATAATAAACACAGAATGACCACATTAAACACCATCACTTTATTTTGTCAGTCCCGCAATTGTTTCGCTGACAAATTTGGCATCTTCTTAGTCAAAGGTTAAGCTCTGAAGATACCAACCTTGTTGGCGAAATAATTGTCGGATTTGGCAAAATAAAGTTTTAGTTTCTAATGTGGTAATTCTGTGTGTATTATAATTTTTTGATTCTAAATCAAGTATTTGTAGAAAGATATTTTGTAATAAATTATAAACATGAAGCTATACCTTTAGACATTTGAAATCTGACCACTTGATTTATGATTTCGTTATCGAATATTGTGAAAACTTTCAATATAGAAAATTATATATTTGCAGTTTTGGCAACATCGGAATAGACAGATTTTTGTGCAGACTTTTGCTAATTTGACGGATGTTAGTGTTTAATAGAATGCAAGAATGATTAGATATATTATACTATTTAGGATTCAAAAGATACTTCCAATCTAAAATTCCAGTTTAAAGTCGTAAGTCATAAGAATACCATTTTCCTTTTTTTCTATTAATAAATCATTCAAAATTGCGTCTTCTGCCTCTATTTGATTTTTTTGGGCTTTTATAGCAAAAGCCGTTCAACTAGACTATTACCTTACCATCATATGGGATACTAAAGTATGTACTGACCGAACGATAATAGCAAACAAACCAGACTTGTAAACTGTAGCAATTACCTCAAGAGCATATATATTACTAATACAAAACTGCAAGAGATTCAAGAACACTTTCAGACAAGATCAGTAAAAAATTAAACAAATACTGAGGGTAATAATGTGTAACGTTTGAATGTTATCTTCAACACTCTTTGTCGTTCAAACATTTAGATAACAGTCATTCCTTTCTCAATTCGTTGTGACTGGCTGGTGGCAAGGTCTTCGTAACAAGATCCACAATCATTTCTCTTTTGGAAATAACTCTCAGCAGATATATCCTTTAACGATTTAATCCCTGACGAAATTAAATTTTGTATCTATGTGTTTTTGCGGTTGCTGAACCTCTCGTCCTTGATGATCTTTATGCATCTCTGATTATCCGCATATATGGTTGTTGGATTCTTAATTTCTACATACAGGTCTTTCAACGGCCTCTGCAGCCAATGGGTTTTTTGACAGGTATCGGATAGATTGATAAATAATGCTTCTGTCGATAACAATGAAACACAAGTCTGCTTTTTGCATGACCAATTCATAATTCCTCCGTTCAAAATGAAAACATAACCACTCTTTGATTTACGTGCCTAGTTCGCGTCTGAGTATCCACATACTCTTATCTTTCGTCATCGTTGTCGAGCTTTAGTTTCAAATTTGCTGTTCCTTTGAGGTAGGTACTTCATCACTCGCCTAATCCTCTTGATTCAGACTTGATGTATTTTGAGCCAGAATGTTGACGCCTGCTGTGGTATAAGGTCTTGTAATAATAGAGACGTACAAAAGGCATCCAAGCAAATTTTGATAATTTGAGTTATTGATTACCTAAGATCCTCCCGTTGACGACCTGTAGTACTTACTTCCATCGGTGTCCTTGTTTCTTTCGCCTCTAGCAATCGGAACATTGATATTATTTGTTCAATGTATTTTGATTGACAAAGTTGAAAATTTTCTCTTCCATCCTTTGTCACTTAGACCCGAGATAACGATTTATCTTACGAAGATCTTCTATTACGAATTCCGTTTCCAATAGCCTTTCTAACATTTTCACGTGTTCCAAACTTTTGCAGGAAACAACAATATCATGAACGTAGGTCAATACGTAACACCAATAATCTCAAATTTTTCGTGAATACCAGCGCGGGTCGGCATTTCTTAGCACAAATCCTCCATCAATCATGGTTGCGTTCACTTTCTCATTTCAAGTCCTCGCTGCTTGCTTCAAACCGTAAATACTCTTTTTCAACAAGCATGCTTAGTTTGAGTTCTCGTGGTTGAAACCCGGTGCCTGTTTCATGGAAATGGTTTCCTGTGACGTTCCATTAAGGAGTGCAGATTTCACGTTATGATGTTGAACAACCATCCTCTGTTTTCCTGAAACTGATAAAAAAGTTCTAAGCTTTGATTGGCGAACCACAAAATTTTATTGTAGTCTACCTCAATTTTTTTGTGAAAAACCTTCATACGAGGGACGAGCTTTGTGTCGCTGTATATTAGCTTTTTTGACCTTTTTTATCTTGAATATCTATTAATAATAATAATAATAATAATGTTTATTGCCAACAGTAACAAGACCTCCAGGACATTCAAATAAATAGAAAGATGAAGGTATTTCTTAAAACTAAAAATGAAACTAAACTACATTTAGAATATTATGTACATCAAAAGTAGAATTCACAAGAGTGCTAAAGTGGGAAAAGTTAATGTCACAATTGCCTTAAATTAGGTTAAAATTTCTGCACATGGTATGTACTGGAGACTTATCTAAAATGTTAGTATTTGCTCGAGATATAGCAAATGGTATTGTTTGCCGAGTTCCACAGGGTACTAAAAAGTTAATCTGTGACAGTAATTCAGAGCAATCAATTAAATTGTTACTTAACTTGTACAGAAATTTAACAGAGTTAATTCTCCTACGGATATTCAGTGGTACAATTTCAAATCTGGTCTTCAACTCTGATAAATCAGCACCTCTAGACGGATATGGACCATCAACTTTTAGTGCTAAAATTTTTATAAATCTTCTCTGAATTGCCTCAATGCTGTTGATATGCCTAGTATAACATGGATTCCATACCATAGCTCCATATTCCAAGTTCATCTCTTCAACCAATCTCTTAGCTGGTTTTCCTTTTGTTGATCTTGTTGATCTTATAGACACTCCCCTTGAAATTGCAGGTGCTTTTTCTTGAGCAAGACGTACTTCTTGAGTCTAGTTTGTTGTTCCTTGTCACCTCTTCTTATATTGGATTGAAAATCAAAATCCATTTCTGCATATTTTTCAACTACTTTTGTAATCTTGACGTCACGGCTAATTTCCACTTTGCGTATTGCAGGCTTATAGCGATATGTTTTTGAGTGGCTTTCATTTCCGAGGAAAATCATCTCGATAAAACAAGATCGTTATGCTCCGAATTCACTGAGTTCGCTTTTTCTGTATTTTGCTGCTTGTGCCAGCTCAGCGATTACCTTTCAACAAGCCACATTTTGTATTCTGCGCAGTCTTTTTCTTACATGATTTGGCTAATTACAATAAAAACAATTGGGTCTGCGTCGGACCAGACGGTGGAAGTTATACTTCTTTGGCTATTTGCACACACCCACTCACAAACACACAGACAGGATATATAAATGAAATATAAGACATTTTCCTCTGTTATTCAAATATTTCTCTTAAATATATTATTATGAGCGACTTCATTATTATTCAATAAACCTATATATAGTCGAAACTCCAAGAGGTTCGATGGGTGAGTTGGTGCTCGACTTTGACCCAAAAGTCCCACGTTTCGATCCCCGGCTGGGGCGACTTTTTTTTAAATGCACCCGTATAGCTGATGTGTCTGTGAAATTAAATTTACTGTTAAGTGAATTCTACAATTCTAATAAAATTTTTATGCGGCTCCTAAAGTATGATAAACTAGTTATGCAAGCACAGAATGGAAAACTACCGTAAACAATCTTGTTATCATACACAGACAGAGAGGCAGCTGAAAATCAATCCCATAGGAGATATTACCCTTACGTATTTGTATACCAAGTTTGGTGTCGATCAGTCAAGTATTTTTCGAGATATAGAGTTGATTGACAGACAGAGTCAGACAGCTGAAAATCAATCTTATAAGAGATATTACCCTTACGTATTTGTATACCAAGTTTGGTGTCGATCGGTTTAGTGTTTTCCGAGATATCGTGTTGACAGACACACAGACAGCTGAAAATCAATTTCGTAGGAGGTAATACCCTTACGTATTTTTGTACCAAGTTTGGTGTTAATCGGTTAAATAATTTCCGAGTTATAGTGTTGACAGACAGACAGACAGGATGACCAAAACAAAAAATAAAACAAAAAAAAATCGGTAGTTAATACGTAAGGAAATTTAATATATAATTTAATTATTAAAAATTTCTCTAAAAACCAGAACGTACAAAAAATTATACGAAAACGTATAATCGACAATGAAATGCTAAAGCATATGGGAGAAAAGGACACAGAGCTCCTAAATTATATATGCAACAGAGCATGGCAAGAGGGGAAAATACCCAGCGATTGGGAGGTAGGGATTATACTACCCATATACAAGAAAGGTGACAAGTGGGACTGTCAAAACTACCGAGGAATAACCCTTATGAGCGTGGCGTCGAAAGTATACGAAAGTATATGGACCATCAAATCGAAGAAACACAGAGTGGCTTCAGGAAAGGAAGAAATACACATGACCCCACATTTTCACAATCAAACAAGCTATAGCTTGTTTGTTATAGCAAAAACAATTGAAACGGACTCACAGATGTACCACGCCTACATAGATCAGCATATAAGGAACTTGATAAAAGAAACGTTGCTAAGAAGAGCAGTGCCCAATTTACTAATTCGAGCAATAATGAGCCTAAACAAGACAAATAGAATGTACGTCAGAACAGATAACATGAGGTCAAAGGAATTCACAACCACTGCTGGACTCAGACAAGGTGGAGTGTTAAGCCCAACGCTATTCAACGTTGTCATAGATGATGTCACAAAGGAGACTAGAACTAATAAACTCTACGTAGGACATACACAACTGAAGCCTGTGAACTTGAGGGAATGTCTGTTTGCAGATGATCTTGCTATTTTTGCAAAAAATGAGACAGACCTCGTTAAGAAACTAAATGTATGGGAAAATAAATTGACAATGAAAAATCTGAAAATAAATGAAGAAAAGACAAAAATAATGATAACAAGCAAGGAGGAGAGAACAATTGAATGCTGCATAAACAACAGCCAAATAATTAGAGTGAACGACTTTAAATATCTTGAAATATATATAAATGATAAAGGTTCGCAGTGCACAGAAATTAACAAAAGAATTGAGAATGCAAACTATAACATACAATCAAAAACACAATCCCAGTAAGGAAATAGATAGTACGAACAACCAAGATAAATATATACAACACAGTATTTGTACCGATCCTAACATACGGAGCTGAGAGCTGGGTGGTGAATAGAAAACTAAAGGGAAAAGTTCAGACCATCGACATGAAATTTTTGAGGACGGTTCTAGGAGTCACCAGAAAAGATAGACTACGAAATGACGATATAAGGGAAAGTCTAGGGGTTGAATCAGTAATTTCGAAAATAGAAAAAGCCCAACTTAGATGGTATGGACATCTAATAATATATAAAGGAGTCCAACTACACCAAGAGGCTAATACACGAAATGATTGAAATAAGCAAAGAACCCAATGCGATTAACAAATGCTCTAATGTGCAAGGAGTGAGTTCCATATATTCATTCATAATTTCCAAATATTGCACCTACAGTGAAAATAGATAAGCAGGCCTGTTACTTATAGGTTATATAATTGTATATATATATATATATATATATATATATATATATATATATATATATATATATATATATATATATATATATATAGAACCAATGGGTTTAATGAGGATGCAGCATTTAAGGTAAAGAATACTCTATAAAATTTTTCCAAGCTTTCGGAAATCTTTAATCATTTCCATCTTCAGGGAATCTAAAACCGTACATACATAGATACATATTCTTTCGATAAATTAATTTAAACTTTAAACTTTGGTGAGATTGTTCTGTATAGTTTTTGGAAAATAGTACGATTTACACATGACACAGTTATAAATACAAACATACAATAAATATTATAAAATTAGCATTACATTCACAACATATTAAAGCTTTAAAACTATAATTATTATGACTAAAATGGCTACCGTTCAAATATTTTAAAAAATTATCAAGAGCCGTAATGTAAATATCATCAAAAATAATTTTAGGTTATAGATATAATCAGTACCTACAACTTTTGCTCAAAGCATTTTTTCATAAAATACACAGGTAAAAAAATAAAAATTAATTAAGAAAAATAACAAATATTGATAAAACATGAACACTCAATATAAATTTGATGTAATTGTACATTTTCTGGAGATCTTAATATAGACCCTGATTAAAAAAATATATAGTATATTTATTGAAAAGAAATAGGCGAAAAAAAAATCTGCCCTGAAGTGGACTCGAACCCTGTCTGCTTTATATTCAACAGCCAAAACAAAAACCTCTAACCGCAAGGCTATGACAATTTTATGTAATAACATGTAGGTATACCAATGAAAAGGTTGTTAAAATTTCAATTCAATGAATTTTGAAAAATTTACCTTTCCGCTCACTACAGGCCATCGGGATTTTTTTTATTGCAACTTCCGCAAGGTATAGAATATACTACATTAGAATGTTGCATGATGGGAAATTTCCCTTTTATTCGAAAACATTTTTTTTGTATCGTCAGAACGGTCTGGTTTGCTATTTTGAAATGGTTTGCTTGTTGTAGAATTCTTGTTAGTTTTGGGGTAATGTTCCTTAGATATGCTAGGGAGGTGTAAAGGACTGGTTGCCCCATATTGTTAACATTGTGTGATGAATTGTTATTAATTTTAATCTGCGGGTTTATCTTTGTATGATCTACTCCTATTGTGTCGGTTGATGGCGTATTAAATAAAGTCTTTTTTAGTAGCGCAACTGGATATCCATTGTCTTTGAAAAGATTGTACAATATTTTCAAGTTCTTTTGGTGAAATCTATGAAATCTTTCCTGTTTGTGGTTAATTTTATCTAAATTCACGAATTTTGCCCCGACGAAGAGAAATAAACATTCTCGAAAGCTTGGCATAATCCAAAGAATTTTATTTATTAAATGACTGCATCCCCAACAAAAATCTATTAATTTACTTCTTGTATAGGGTCCGTATTAATCCCGTTTTCACTAATGACGTCTACTCCTATAAATAGAGTGTATATCTCAATTTAAAATCAGTTCTAGCTTGAAAATGATTATATGAATAATCGAAACGTCGCAATAAATATACATTCAAACATGAACAAAAATATAGGTTCATTTATCCACAACCTATAAAACCCAGGACACAAGAAGTTAATTCGAAACCTAGAGAAAACCTCGAAAAAGTTAATTGATGCAAAATTTGCAGTCGTGTTTAACAAATGTTGCATATATGAAAAGCTGCTCCCAAAGTATCGTAATATATAAATATATATTATATATAAAGCCATAAAAGATATTCCAAGAAACCATCACCTGATCTCCAAGCAAAAAATAGTTGTGTTGGGCATTGCCCATATATTCCGTAAAGTACTATAACATGGAGAATGGAATAGGTACCCTAAGTGCACGGTGTACAGTGCATCCCATTTGGAGACAGGTATCTCGGTTGTTGTTGAAGATAGAACCTTGTGGTTTTCGCGTTCCTGTGTCATTTTTTTGTGAAACTCCAGATGGCCTGAGCACATTTTGCCTAACCTCTTTTGTTCATAAGTTACAGGGCGTTTTTGAGAATACACACTTTTTGGATTCCCCACAGATCTACGAATTTTCTCAGAGATAATATCAAATTGAAAACTTATCCCATAGAGAATTTTATGCAAGCACTTTTTTTCTTGGGTATGATAATGGGGATATACGACTCAAACGAATATTTTTTTCAATGGAACACCCTCATTAAATTTCTTAATTTTTTTCTTTCAAAATAATATATAATATATGAACATAACGTTTTTAAAAATGTTCAAAAATCACCAAAATATTGAATTTTAATAGTGGGCTATGGTTTGTTCATTCAAGAAAGGTTCCATCTAATGGAATATTACTTGTGAATTTTCCATGAATGAAACAAAAACAATACTAACGCTAATTCACTAACAAAACACAAAACTTATCTATTGAATTGTTCAATTTGATGTCCATTTTCCCTAACACATAGTTGACTCACTTTCTCAATACGTCTTAATGCATTTAAAATATTAAGGGCCGTCTTTGTAAATTCTAGAAAGCTTCCTCTGTTTGTTTCTCATAATAATATATAATCATAAAGTTTTCAAAAATACCGTCAAATTAATAACACATTGAATTTTAATAGTACCATGGATTTCAATGTCTTACTACAGGGATTATAATTTGTGATTTTTTTTATAGTAGGTCACAGAAGATACAAATATTGTTGTTGCCTTTTGGAGCATTGTTTTATCAAGAGATTGTGGAGGAATCATGAAATCTGCTGTCTTGATAATCAATTTTGATGAGTTCTATTGGCATAGAGTAATAAATAGGTTATTCTATTGGGTTTATGCTTGGCAATTTTGTGAATTTGTGAAATTTTATAATAGCCTTAAGATTTTTTCAGAATGAACAGTATATCATAAAATGTTTTAAGATTTGTTGATTCCTCCACAATCACTTGATAAAACAATGCTCCAAAAGGCAACAACAATATTTTTATCCTCTGTGACCTATTATAAAAAAAATCACAAATAATAATCCCAGTCGTAAGACTTTGAAATCCATGGTACTATTAAAATTCAATGTGTTAGTAATTTTACAGCATTTTTGAAAACTTTATGTTTATATAATATTATGAGCATTATTAGAGGAAGCTTTCTAGAATTTACAAGGACGGTCCGTATTATTTTAAATGCAGACGTATTGAAAAAGTGAGTCAATTATGTGTTAGGGAAAATGGACATCAAATTGAACTATTCAGTAAATAAGTTTTGTGTTTTGTTAGTGAATTAGCGTTAGTATTGTTTCTGTTTCTTTCGTGGAAAATTCACAAGTAATATTCCATCAATTGGAAATTTCTTGTAAGAAAAATCACATCCCACTATTAAAATTCAATGTTATTTTGGTGATTTTGGAGCATTTTTGAAAACTTTATGATCATATATTATATATCATTTTGAAGGAAAAACAATATGGAATTTAATGAGATAATAAAATACAGGTTGCTCCGTTGAAAAAATCATAAGTTTGAGTCGTATATCCATTACCATACTCCCAAAAAAAAGCGTGCGCTACTGGATTCTGCATAACATTCTCTATGCATTAATTTGTCAATTTGACATTAAAGCTGAAAAACTTCGTAAATCTGTGGGGGTCCACAAGTGTAAATTTTCAAAAACGCCCTGTAACTTATGAACAAAAGAAGTAAGGCAAAATCTATTTAAGCCATCTTGAGTTTCACAAAAAAGTGAGAAAGGACCGCGAAAACCGCAAGGCTCTATATTTAACAACAACCGAGATACCTGGCTGTCTCAACCAAAATGGGATGCACTGTACACTCGGTGCCTCTTCAACAACAACCATAACAGAATGCTGTGTGATACATCACTAAATAATAATAGTTAAAGTGCACTGCCCCAGTATTTCCTGGCATGAATAATAACTTATTTTTCTTTGAGTGCCGTATTTGTACTCAAGTGTAGGTGTCTTTCCTGACTTGCCATAACCAAGGGGACCTAGAGTCACTGCTCAATGAACAGTTCCACCTCACTGCTTTTGCCAAACAAAAGATAAGAAATCGATAAGAAATATAAAGAACCAAAAAAAGTTCGATTTCAAGTTTCTATCTGACAGTAATAAAAAACATTTTCGGTCGCTAAGGCTACCGTCAGACAACCACAATTTTTGACGATTAAAGGCCTATTCTCACCTAACCGGCATCGAGCGCAGCGGCGCGGCGCGGCGCGAAACGAAGCGCATTTGGTAGCAGCAGAAACGAAAAAGTTATATTTTTTGGGGCCAATTTCAAGAACAAACTGATTAAAAATTGTTGACAACATTTATTTTTCTACTTTCCATGATTTCTATCTAGGACTGAATTTTTGTTATCTATTGTAATATAATGTGGACTTATTTTTCACTTTTTTATATCAGTAATTTATATGATAAAACAAGATTTAACCATTTTAAGTAGATATATTTAAGTAGATGGCCTTATATAATTTGTAGGATTCAGTATCTATATTCTTGAAATTGTAAAATGGAATGAATCTGTAAATAAATAAACAAAAATACAACCTATACAGATGCAACAACAATAACTTTTTCCCTAACAGTTCTTAATTCAAATAATTTCAATTTATAAATACATATATATACACTTTGATAATTTAGTTTTTTTATAGTAGGTTCTCTTGAGACGTAAATGCAAAAGAAACTTAACACTTTCGTTAGTTTTCTTCCCAATTTCAGACCATACATTCTCCCGTCTATTTTGATTGCTGTAATTCTTGTTCAGCATGTGATATAGTTCTTCGTATCTATCAATTTTTTCCACATCCATAACTAATTTTGCACTGCAAGATCTTCAGGTCGGCAGGCGTTCACGAGCGTCAAAGCATGAGTTGACGCGTGCCAACGCTCCCGGCCGCTTTGAGAAGCTGACGCGTCGGGCTCGAACACTGCGCTTCGCGCCGCTCTGCCTAAGTGAGGACCGTCTCATTCAATAACAAGCAAACTATCGTGAGCGTCATTTTGACGCGCCGCGCCGCTTCTCTTGTTGCCGCTTAGATGAGAATAGGCCTTTATGATTAGAATGAGTAGAATGACATGCTCTTTCAAATGACATGATCGAAATTAGGTGCGGCCTTTAAAAAAATTGTCGATGACGTCATATCTCCAATAACGATAACGTCAGAAATATGAGTTGTATGTCTAAAAGTGCCTTTGTTTAAAACAAAATCGACGTGCATGAGGTTTTTTTCGAAAAACTCTCAATTTCAGAAATAATGAGTTTATTCGTTATTTTTTGAAAGCACTGTATATTCAAAGATGAGCGGAAAAACAATATTGATAACGTGATTTCAGAGCCAGTAATTGTGGTTCAAGTTAGCCGGTGTTTTTTCCATGATAAGTGAACGTTAAGAGTGCTGCCAGCATTTTTGTGTTGACATCTTCCTGCCCTCATTTTCAGTATTTCCTGATTTCCTTATTGGCTTCGAACATATGGCTAACTGTGAGTAGAGACCATTTTCCTATAACTAGTCAATTTCCACCACTACTTGAAGAGGGGATCCTGACCAACCTCAGCGAGTCGGCTCCAATTCTCCGAATTCAGGTTCCTATATTTTCATATCAGTCACGCCTCGCTTCGCGTAGTTCGTGTTCAAAATTTATTAAATTTGACTAAACTCTCACTCGTACACTTATTTGATAATGAGTCAGTCTAACTTTGCAATATATTCACGACTTGATCAGAACTGGTAATAACGATCTGAAAGAGGAAATCGCATTATTGAAAAGCTCCCTTGGCACCGAAATTGCGATCCTGAAGAACAAAAATGAGAACTTCTGAAAGAAAATGAGTAATTAAAACAAAATTTGGGATATGGAACGTGAATAGAAAAAATACAACTTCATCGTATACGCTCAATTGTGTAGAACATATAAGTCTGGTGAACTCCTGAAAATCAACAATACCCTGAAGATATAAACTATCACCTTACTATTTTTTGCGATAATCTCAGAATTGGTGCGATTTCTCAAGGATATTTCCCTCCAGTTTTGGTAGAAAGTACAAATTATGATTTGAAATCCAAAATTCTTTATATATCTCGCCTATCTGCGACAGAGATGAAGAACTTGAATATTTTATTAAAGAGAAAATTAATGAATGAACAACTCAGCTTAGCCCCGATGCTCATATAAAGAAAAACGCCCTGGTAGTGGGCAACCTCACATTTAGCTACAAGAAATTAAAAGAAAAGATAATCTACCCCAGGCATATCTTGAACATATTTTAAACTCATACTTATCCAGTTCCGCAAACAACAAATAAGATTACTGAAGTCGACAAGAAGAGGAAATATGGATTTATTCCCACTGAAGACGAATCTACTGTTAAATCTAGGCTTAGATCATTTTATATAAACGAATAAGTAATATTCTGTATATTATTTTTCTTGTTCTATTTTCTGTCAATCTTTGTCACTGATAATATTTATTTTTCGGATATTATAATTTTGTTTTAAGATGAAGCAACAATTTATCATTAGCTCATCTTAACATTACGTCACTTTATCCAAATTTTCAAGAATTTATTTTGTTCGTATGTATTATAAAAAAAAGTGTGATATTGCGTCTCTAATAATTACTAACTGGAGAAGATTGAGCTCAGAAATAATTCCATAAAATAAATTGATCTCTGCAATGGGAGACCTTATTAAATGTTTCAAATTCCAAACTATTCTGAAATACTGTTGAGATTAATAATTGAAATTCATGTCACAAACTGGTTGACATTTATAAATTCACCTTAGTAATGTGGAGTCGCGTACCCCCGTACCCAGGCGCGTCCTTCAGCAGGTGCCGCAGCAGCCTGCTGACTGGAGCAATCCCCCAGAAGTGTGTTTCCGGGGCTCCGGAACAACCTGGAGAGTCGGGCGTTGCCGCTTCAGTTCGCGCCAGATCGGCCGCCAGCTCCGGGAGACGCCGGGCGACGCCATGCAGTTAACGCAATGACATCGGCGCCGAAGGACCTCGTCCATGTGACAAAGTGCTGCCACGCGAACGGTACACGCGACTTTCGGAAACCCCGCAACGCTTGAAATCGCGAACCGAAATTTTTACTTAATTAAATTTTGACTTTCTTACCGATACAACGAATAAATGGCTTCGATTGACTAAATTACTTCTGCTCATATGTTATGTAGTGAACTGTTAGAATTTTAGATGTAGAAGATTTTATGTGTGTTAGAGTAAATTTATCTTCTGTGACCTTGAGTGCGGTGTTATATGTCAGTGCCATATTTTGCAACATTTTAAGTGGTTAGTTAGACTTTTTCTAGGATAACGTTTAAGGTGAGTCAATCAACAATGTATTTTGAGTATGTTCCTGTTTTCTTACTATCATTTAGCCTATTGCCTGGAACATCGAAACAGGATCATCATTTTAATCTGACACAATATGATATTTTTCTAGAACAGTCCCATCAATATGGGATACAATTTTAATGTAAGAATATTTTTTAGATATATGTTTTACTAAAATAGCTGACGCTAAGAAACTAAGGATATACATATTTTATGCCAGACGAACGAAAAGAAACAAATTACAAATATCAGTGATTGTTACCTATAGTTCATTTAACAAGACTATTTTTTAGTTGTCACAAACAATACACAAGTTTATCAAAGGAATAATTTGAAATTTCAGAAAGCCATAGAGACTTCTTCAATGACATGTGTTTAGTAGATATTTATGTACTGTGGGGATAACATTTTGAAATATATGTATTATTTTATTCTGATCAGCTCAATAATATTAGATATCGATTCAATTCCATAAATGCTCATACACTGCAATGATTTCCCTGAGGTTGGATGTACACAAAGCAATTTACTCGTGTTATTAGAAGAAATTGATGTTGCTGTGAGTACGACCAGACTTCAAGAAAATAAATCCATTCCCGTATTTTCTACAGATGACATATAGAGATTTATTAACTAATGTTTGATAAATAAAGTATAGAAGATTTGATTGGCTTTGTGCCTAAAGACAGCGGAAGAAGAGGATCTCCCAACAAATAATTACGCAGATATAAATCACAGGAAAATATTTATTGACTACTCTTCCACAAAACTCTCAACATCATATGTTCATTGAGTATCCCCAAACGATTCTGGTTTCAAGAATGACATCAGTAGAGAATCCAGAACAAATTAGATTTCAGTTCACCTTATTCTTTACTATTATAACTATAGTAGTGATTTGTTGTTTTAGATCAACACATCCAATTGTAATGTGAATATTGATGATGTATCAATGCTTAGGTTAACTTGATTGATTATTGTCCAATTAAAATTGGCATTGAATTGACAATCAATGAGAGTCGTTTAATATTTCATGTACTTATAGAAGGACAAGATACTAATCAATCTGTACGATAGAATCGTTATTCGGGAGATGAGAGTGACTTCAAACCAACAAATATTAGAGTAGTACCATTTTCACGGTTTAAGGGCGATGAAATATCTACAAGTAGGTATAGATAAGTAAAATACATTTTTAGTCTCACATTGTATAACTGTAACTCAACCTTGATGGGTCAGTTCTTTTTATATCTAATATTCTATCTATCTATCTAATATAAAAAGTTAATATTTATTATGCAAAAACAATAAAATCTGCAATAATCCAAATTTTGAGTGATTGCACCAAGTAGAAGTGATTCCAAGCTGCACCGGCCATTTCAGCCCGAAACAAAGAAAGTGGTATATATTTTTTACACCATTATTACAATTTATTGCACGTTCCGGTGTCGAATTACAGGGTGGCGGTGCAGCTTGCATTTCAAGCTACACCGCCATCTTGTTCTTTCATCCTATCAAAAAAACAAGTAGTCCATATTTTTTCACACGCTTATTACAATTTATTAAACCCAAAAGAGCACTTATTACACACAAAAGAACATTTATTACACGTTTCGGTATCGAGTTAGAGGTTGGTGGGTGCAACTTGGATACCAAGCTACACCGCCATCTTGTTTTTTCACCCTGTCAACAAAAACAAGTGGTGCATATTGTTTACATATTTAGGTATTACAATTTATTACAAACAAAGAACATTTATTACACGTTCCGGTGTCGAATAATAGGGTGGCGGTGCAGCTTGGATACCAAGCTACACCGCCATCTTGTCCTTTCATCTTATCAAAAAAACAAGTGGTCCATATTATTTTACACATTTATTACAATTTATTTTTCGCAAAAGAACATTTATTTCACGTTTCGGTGTCGAGTTACAGGGTGGCGGAGCAGTTTGGATACCAAGCTACACCGCCATCTTGGTTTTTCACCCTGTCAACGAAAACAAGTGGTGCATATTTTTTTACACAATAATTACAACATACATTTCTTACACTTTGTTTGTTGCTAAGTTTTCGCTAGATAACGAATCCGGCTGATTGTATAGGTAATTCGTAATTTTCACGCTACAAGTCCCAAAGAGTCGAGAACCGGTTCAAACTATTCAGTGGTCTCATTTTGAGCACAAGGTCTAATTTCCAATTGTTTATTGATATTTTTATGTTGGCCCTAGTTGCAAAATGTGTAAGTCATACCCGGAACAAGCTAGAGTATCACGACCGGACTCAGAATACTCGAGGGAGCTCAGACATTTATCAAAACGTATTACACCAAAAAACATTTACTTCAAAATGTTTCTTGCTAAGTTATCGCTAAATAACGAATACAGCAATTGCATAATTCCTAAGAGATGGTTCAAACTCTTTAGCGGCTTAGAGGCAACCATTCTGACCAACGGTATAGTTCTTTCACTTTGAAAAGAACAGGCCAAAAAAGTGGCATAAACGACAAAAATACGTTCAAACGAGTCCATTTTTCAAATTCAGGAGGAGAAAGGTATGAATTCACGGTCCGATATTTTTTCTCGACTCTCTAGCCATCTACTCTTGCTTGAAGTAAAATAATCATAATCAACACCATCGCGGTACGAAAGCGGTGTTTCTGACGAGCGTTTCACGTACGCGAAGTAGCACCTTTGAGGCGTCAGTAAGAAAAAAACATGTTTAGTTCAATAAAGTGATGAAGCAGAAAAATTTAGCTGAACTTGGAGCCCAGTCCTAAGAGAAGGACCAGTTGTTTTTTTTTTGATAGAATGAAAGAACAAGATGGCGATGTAGCTTGGTATACAACTTCTAGAGGGCGTAGTTATTGAATAAAAACTGAAAAACATTTTTTTTAAACATTCCCAATTATGGTAGGTCTTGAATAAGTGGACTAAAAATGGTGATTTTTCTTTAACCTAACCCAACCTATGAATGAAAAGTATTCAGAATCGGTTTGAATGAAAACACACAGTTATTGTAATTTACTATCTTCTGTCTAACTAAAGGTATAATTATAAACGCATAAACGTGGGTAACTAGTATTGGCTCATTTATAAAGCTATGCTATTTCAGCAAGATAAATGACCTGTGCACTTTTATAGATAAGTGTACTCACTTTTGAATTTGTCATTCACCTCCATAGGAAGGTAATGTTATTTCATTTCGCTATAAACTAACCTTCCGGATTCTCTTCCTTGCTAGTCTGAACCTTTATCTATTGAGATGATTGAACCATGAGGCATGACATGAACAAAAAACGCCATAAATAGTATATCGATGTGATGGAAGCAGCTGATATTTCCAACAATTGTAGACCACCTCTTTGAAAAGAAAAGGATGAAAAACAATTCAAAAACTTAAGTGGACATCTATCTACGGGTTTATTGATGATGAAATTAGCGTGATTCTTTTTCCACTGTTTCTGCTTCCATTTTTATTGGGATTTTGTTAGAGACAGGTTGTTTGTTTAATTTAAACGTAAATATGTACCTACCTGCTCATTGACGTTTTCCCGTAGCCCATTTTCATTTTCTAGTGGAAGAAACAAATATTCAAAAATAGTGATATAGGTACCTATATATTTTGTGATTCTAACCTATAATAGTCAATATTTATTACCTACGCTTATGCTTCTTTCGCATATCCCGTTTAAGACCAACGATATCGACATGCAGTTTGCACCATATTGTATATAATTGGTCCGTATTCAAAGCGATTCACAATAATTGGATATATATTGTTTGAGACTTTCAACAATAATAATACTAATATTTTTTATCCGATGGTGCCCATTTCATTATTAAGGCTTCCCCAATTTCACCCGCCTATTTATTTTTGAGAGAATAGAAGAAATGTATTCTACAAAATTTATTTAGAACTCAGGCCTTATTCTTGACTTCTCATCTAAGAACAACTGGTTTTACAATTTGTCTTTAAAGTTTACAAAGTAAACGAGGTAATTTCCAGCTATTTCTCTTGATCATTTTTACTATGAAAAAAAAAAAAACAAAGTTGTGAGATAACCACATCCTGAGATACAACCGGATGATCTGAAAATATCATATACCTATAACAATCGTATGTAATGTCATTAAAATAAAAACTATTTCCCAAAATACTCTATGATTTATTTAAATCGCGTACATTTTCATTGCAATCAAACACCAAGGTACCATACTAACGGAGGGTATTTATACTGCCGATAGCATGATTCTATTAACACAATGTGCAATATATTGTTGGGTATTGACATAATATCGATAGTGTACGGAAATTGGTATGTCAATATTATCTACTCTTGAAGCATCCAAGTGACTTTATGTAATACGGATCTCCCAGCTATTTGTGTGTTTATGTTGAGTTAGAGCAATGTGCTTCTAACTCTGAGCTAACAATACTTTTGGATGTTGTTTTAGAGCTATCATAATATTATTATGTATCTTCTCGACCATCGACAGGAAGGTAGTTCGAAAATTTCCGGACTTAATAAGATAATATGACACCTGGTAAGAAGACGACTCACATGCGTATGATGTAGAACCGATTTCAGAAAGGCATCAATATAGGTGCTAACCTCGGGCTTCACTTAAAATAAAAAAGAAAATAATCTCAAAGTTGTATTTCATAGAAAATTGTACTCTTAGAGAACGAATACAGTTCAAAAGAAATCCTAAGTACAGAACCCTATTCACGTGAGCCCAACTCGGACTTGACTAATTTTGAGTTCTCAAGTCATTTATGGCGAAAATCTATTACTGAATCCTATGCAAACAAAAGTACACATACACACATTAATAAACTAATAAATATTCTATTTGACTCTGGGTAACTTTAAATTTGTCAATATTATAGTTTTGGGCAATCGGACCCATTTTAATAACTTCCTAGTTACTACATAAAAATTATAATACACTCACCGACATTAAATTAGTGACAACCAAAAATTAGATCAAATTTAATATATTTTTAAATGTCGATAGTTGATCCGTTCTTAATTAATTTTGTCAATTTTCAAAAATACAACTGACATGGTGAAATATACAAAGGTCATTTTTTTCTCTTAAGTTTTTAACACTCTGTAGAATGACTTTATATAGTAAACTAAAGTCACTCTCTCAAAGTACCGCAATTGGAAAGGATCATGTGCTAGTGAGAGAGGACAACGTTTGCCCCCAATATGGCGGATTTTTGACATTAGACAAACATCAACGAGCAATGATTGGTGTAGTTGTTTCAGAGAACACGACCAGAGAACAGACGTCTCTGTTCTCTGACACTACAGTTGTTGTGTCATGTTCTGGTAATTTAAGGCAGAGACAATCATTTTAGGATTCTTATGAGCTTTTGATATGCGTTCAAATTGCCCGCCATCTTTTGCCCCCAATATGGCGGCTTAATTGTGATACTTTGAGAGATACAGTGACTTATGGTAAACTAAACTAGATATGTTTTTCCGCGGAGTTTGATTTTTTTAACATTTCGCTGTTATATTGTTCTCGGTATCGTTATCGGTTTAAGAGATATGAATTTTTCAAATAAACATTACAGTGTCTCCAATAATTATTGAAAACACTGTTGGTTTATTTGGAATGTTTAGGTTTCCTTGGAAACATATTTTGCATTTTTGTCAAACAGTTTTATCAAACCTTCCAAGCATTTAAAACGTTTCGTGAGGGTATTCCGAATTAAATTTTTATTTCACGATGCCATTGTCATCCGAAAATTCAGCTGGAACCGTTACTCTTCATGATGTTGATTATTCGTATAGAGAAGTGGCGTATATGGTACGTTCTACAAAATCTAGCGTGGAAAGAGAGATCCGTTACAAGGTTTCGTGAGGCTGGAAGTTATGGCAGAAGACCTGGATCTGGAAGAAATCTTGCTACTTCCACCCTTGATGATCACTTCATTAGACTCTGAGTATTAAGAGATCGGCATACCACTGCAGTAGTGGTAACAAATGAACTTCAAAGAGTTCGTTAAGTTGCTATCAGTGAAATAACACCAAGAAGAATACTTAATGAATTCAATTTACGGGCCAGAAGACCAGAACTCCACAGATTTCTTTCTTTTGCAGGAGCATACTAACTGGAACCTTCAAGAGTGAAGGCAAGTTCTATTTTCAGACAAGTACAGATTTTCCCTGAGGTCATCTGATGAACGAGAAAGAGTATGGAGCCGACAAGGAGATAGATTCGCCAATGTAATTTTAGCGAAAGGGTTAGCTTTGGTGGTGGATCGATTATGGTGTGGGACGGTATTTCATTTGACGATCGAACATAACTTGTTGGTATTGAATGAGTAACTTTAACCGCCCGAAGGTAAATTGAAGAAATTCTGGCAGAACATGTTGTGTTTGCACAATTTATCGGTAACGACTTCGTTTTTATGCAAATCAATACCCGTCCACGCGGTCCACATACTGCCAGAATAGTAATCTAATATTTAGAAGAGACTGGTATAAACGGTATGCGCTGGCCCTCTCGTAGTCCTGACATTAATCCGATTGAACATGTATGGACAGGTTAGGTAGACGAATCAGGCCGAGTTATTTACTACTCTTTAACAGCTCCAAAATGCTGTGGAAGAAGAATGGGCTGCTATTCCACAAGAGGATATCCAAAACCTAATTAGAGGAATGAATCGATGTTTAGTTGCTGTTATTAGAGCTAGAGGAGTTAACACGAGGTACTAAAAAGTAAAACTCCTACTTTTATGTTTTAATTAAAAATAAATTTGATAAAAAAATCATATCTCTTAAACCGATAACGATTCCGAAAAGAATAAGACAGCCAAATGTTACAAATGAATCAAAATCTTCAGAAAAACATATCCAGTGTGCAAAATACTCTACAAAGTGTTAAACACTTAAGAGAAAAGTATTACTTTTTATTTTCTTGTATATTTCAACATTAAAACCGTATTTTTAAAATTGAACAGAAATAATCAAAAACGAAACAATTATCTACATTTTGAAAAAAAAAGATTGAAATCAGAATATGGAAAAAAATATCATACATTAAATTTGATCTAATTTTTGGTTGTCTCGAATTTTATGTCGGTGAGTGTAGATTAAGAATATAAATTTTGAAACGAAAGTAAAAAAAATAAAGTAACTGCCAGAAGAATTCTCAAAGCAACATATCTTGGCCATAATAAGCCAATTATCCACTTTAAAGCTCGTCAATTAGCGTCAGAGGTGCCAGAAAGGACATAACTACATGAGTATGCTTCTTGTGAGTTGATTACATGAAAAATAAACGGTATAAAGAACAATCTACTGTCTAAGTCTGCCCCACAGAAAAAGTTCTTTCACTAAGCTTTTCTTCAATTGGTTTATTTTTGACTCAGCAAACTTAAAGAGACACTATGTAGGTACCTTGGCATTAGATAAAAGTGGTAAATGTAATTATTTAAGGTTTAAAGAGTAAGTTGTAGGATTTTTTAGCCCTTTATTACTTGAAGATGAATTTTATTAAAAATTTGCAGTGTAGAAGAATAAGAAATTAACATAAATAAGGATCGGCTGTTACTCCAACTACCTATTACCAAAATGGATATTTGTGGTAATTTTTATTTTTGTTATTCAATTATCAAATTATTCTCTAATAGGATTTCAGAGTGCCTTTGTCAATGCCATCTATATTAGCTAACGCTGAATTGAAAAAACTCTCGAAACAAACACAATCTGAAAGTAGTCCACTCCAATGTGTCACAACCATATCTTGGCATTTTCGTCTAAAGTGAATTTCCCTTCACAATTTTATCTGCGCTTGTCTCCTTATACATATCCCAAGATTTCCGATGTGTTTGATCGTTCGGATAATGCAAGGGCTTTTGTGACTGGGTTATGCATGCGTGTTTCCAGTCTAAATCGATCACCTTATCTCATGCTTGCATCGGTCTTGAGCAGTTAGAGCTCTCTTACACGATATTTTTTTGAGTTCAGTTTAAGTCTAATTAAGCTATGATATTGCCAGTGTTAATGGAACAGGCAAGGCGTGGAGAATTTGACCACTATAAATCAAAGAAATTAAATAAGTATATGAAAAACTCTGATATATATATATATATATATTTATATTTATATTTTTCACCCTTGAAAACTAAATTAGAATCTATATTCAGTTAGCTCACGCTTAGAGATGTTGCTTAAATAATTTTCATAGAATTGAGAGAGTTCCATAGAAATGCTGTGTGGTAACATCTGATTTCTTGATATACTATACGTTATTTTATAGAAATATATACACACAAAAGTCAATATTGATAAAAAACAAACTCTATATAATTAAAATTAATGAAAAATCACCAATGACGTCAACAATCAAGTGTTTCAATACATTTTCCCAACTCTGTATGTTTTAAAGTTGTTTTCACGTATCATAGAAAATCTTATCACAGCACTAAAAACCAGTTCTTTTAAGTCACTAGTGAGTTTAATTACCTAATTTATTAGACTATGATAATCATTTGTCACATTCAACGTTCAAAATATTTGACATAAATAAATGAACTTTTGATTGGTTTGTTATCAACAAGTTACGTAATAATCAAAAACGAGTCGTAACATTCAAACATGAGAATGTCACTTTCATGTTTGTAGACGTTAATATTGAATAGTTCTGACATCTCCATAGAACTGTATCTATATATTCTCAATGTCAAATGATCTTCGTAGACCAATAAAATAGTCACTAACATGTCCTTTGCTAATGACGTAATCACATTACTCATCTAAATACACGATAGATTTGAAAATTTATTTTCATGCACTTTTTTGCCGTAGGATTCGGTCCTCCAAATTGAATTCATCAAAGGATTTCGCCATATAAAGACTACAATTTTCCTCAATAATATCTTCTAAGCTCTAAACCTTACATTATTATGAAAAAATGGTCATTCTATACGACTCACCCCAAAAATTCCATTATACCAACATGTTAATTAGGTACATATTCTAGGTTCATATAAGCAAGACATTTTTTGTCCTACCATTCCATACAGTTTTAAAATTTACAAAAATTACATATTTCCAACCTATCTATTCCATATTGTGCCACTGAACATTATCTCTCTAATACTTAATCTGCCACCTTCAAAACTGTGGAAAAATATTCAGAAATATGCAAAACATTTAGAAGAAGGGAAAGGCTCCTGAGAAAGTGGATATCATATATACTCTCGCAGGTCAAGTCTGTTATCTCTATAAAAATTTCTGTGTCAACTTACTATGAAACTCTCTACAGATCTATATCATTCGATAAGAATCTGGGATCATATCTCAAGAAAACTCTGAACTCAAACAGGGAACTGCAGCAATACATTATAGAAAATAAAACTATTTCTATTTACACGGACGGTACTAAAGGTCATAATTCAAGATTTGTTGCCTCTGACGCACTCTATCCTGAAATGAATAAAGAAAAATCGAAATGTTTCGACTATACAGCCTCAATATTCACTGCCAAATGTGCAGCTATAGATGTAGCTATGGATATTGTACTCGAATATCCAAACAACTCTACTTTTGTTTTAACAGACTCTCTATGTGATCTATAGAATTTACAGTCGCTAAAACTTAATGTTAAAACCAATCCATTCATTATGGACATAACCAGCAAGTACAACAGAGCTAAGCAAACAATGTCAAAAAACTGTCGTAACAAGTTTCATTGAGAACCGTCTCATATTGGGATCAAAGGTAATGAAGAAGTCGATTCCCTAGCTAAATCAGTATCTAATTCTACCAACATTGGGGTGCTCCAAATTCCCTACTCAGATATTCACGAAAATCTTAGGTCAAGCGCCCTGCAAAGTACAAGTCATACGATTGCTGAGCAAGATCAAATCAAAGGAAAAACATTATTTTATTACTTATTAACTCCCTCATTGAAACCCTGGTTTACTGGGAAGAATCTAGCACGGAACATTTTCGTGAAAATCAATAGATGGATGTCGTACCAACCATTATAACCTTTCGGCTTCTCTCCACAAGATAAGGTTTACAAAAGACCCAGTTTGTAAATGTGGCATGCTTGATGAGGACTCAAATCATGTTCTAGGGTAGTGCACCCTTTACAATGAACAACGAACCAGACTGCTCAACAAGCTTCAGAAAGAAAACCTTCAAACTCAACTCTGCATCGGTATCTGTTTGGTCAAACCAGACGTCAGAAGACGCCAGATGATTCATCGCTTCTTCTCATAATGTTCCTTATCTATTTAATTTCTTGTCAATACTACTATGTTTAATATCAGTTCTTGAACATTGTCAATATTTAAATGAACATGTACTTTATAGCTATAACAAACATCGCAAGAGGTTTTTTGGTTGAATAAAAAATATATATTCCATATTGACGGTAGAGAATCCAGAATACCTAAGACAGTATTGTTAGACGTAGACGTAAGTAGATATTACATTGTTGTTGGTTAGGTTTATACTTTGGTGCAATTCTCAATAATTCAATATTTACTACACTTTATTTGTCTAGTTTTATATTTTGGGGCCATTAGAACGGGCTAATTAGGACCGCTAAAAATTTTGATATAGGTACTTCCTCCTTTTAGGGGCTGCTGTCTAAATAACGGGACAAATAGTATATTAATTGTGCGGATAATGGAATGTAAATATGTCGTAAAATGTATATAGTAGCCGAGTGATAAAATAAAGAAGTAAATTATTATTATTAAATTCTCTCAAACTTCAGTTATTTGAAAAAAGATCAATATTTACTACAATGTTGTTGGCTAGGTTTATGTTTGGTGCAAGGTCTGTTTCTCTAAAATACTTAGGTACTACACTGTTGCTATATAAATTTGGAAACAGTTTTAAGGCACACTTGCTTACATACTGAAATTTGTTTATAACTAGAAACATAGATTTGGTGCTATGTTTCAGCACCTTGTCCATTCTAATTGCAACGCGGTAAATTGGAATTAAAGCTTGATTATTTACATTGCTTATATGATTTTTTTTAAATATATATCATTGTTTGGATGATTCATGATTACTAATATCACTAATGTCACCTTTATACGACCCTTTTTTTTATTCAGCACCCCTATTCGCTCCACTCTCTAGTAAGTTTGTTATGGGTGGAATTTTGTCCACTTTGAGTGTTCCTAGTGACTATTGAAATACATATATATTTCCGAAAACTTTCATAATAAACCTTTGAGATATGTCCTACTGAATTAACAAAAAAAACTTTCGTTATAAATCCTTTCATTTGATATTTCACAGGATGTGCTTGAAGAGTTATTTAAATTTTTATTGCTCCACAAAATTAACCCCCACAGAGTTCGTTTATTAAAACTATTCACTATAGGTAGGTATATCCTATTGCGGTCTCCTAATTCCGTATCAGTACCAAATCTCAACATTATTGTTCTGTAGATTTAGAGAAAATAAAGTGCGACAGACGAACAGACATACATTCAGATAGAAACTAGAGTGTTGTCATAACGATTCCGTTTGTTATCGAATATATATGGAACACTCAAAGACAATATCTCGAAATAAGTAGATAACGACAACGCACTCGAGAAGTTAAAATTGAATCATACTCAAGACTAGAATTCTAAATGTTAAACTCTCTATGTTCCGCCACCTGAAGAATTAGAATATGTTCGAGGGAAAGTAGAAACGGCCAGCTCAATGTTATCTTTTTATCGGTATTTAGAATTGAATGTTTTGGTGCGCGAACATGTATCGATATAATTGATTTGTAGGCAGAATTGTGCATTATTGTTTTCCACTTAATAAGAACTTAAATGTTTATAATATAAGGTCACAATCTATTCAATTTTGAACTGCTGATGGATATTCATGAACTATCCATCAGCGACCGTTTCCTATCCAAATGATTATATATTCTAATTTGAACCGAGAGTAAAATTTAACTGTTGGAAAATATTTGAATCTGTCTAATAATGTAATTATTTCCAGTCTCCAGCAAGAACGAATAACATAGTCTATTTAGATTGCATTCCAGTACTATTAGCGTGTGAAACTTTGGCAAATATTGTGTAACCATAATTGAAGTCAAGCAGATTACTAAACTTGCATGAACAGAGCCATATAGATGAAGCTTTGCTACGCAACATAGTTTCTGAGAGATGTAACGCAAGGTTATGCTTCTGAACAGACAAATTATTGTAATATTGTACGAAACTGGTAAACAACTGCTAGAATGATCTCTGGAATTTCCCTCACACTTCCAGAACTAGGACTTGAGTGAAATTTGCTATGAACATTTTGATTAGTGCCGGCGAACATTGCTTATGTGCTTAAGATATGGTGCAAATGTCACGATATTCTCTATTATGCTCAATTTGAAGACATTTCGCACTATTACATAACATCTACTTAGTACAAGTTTCTTGTAATAGCTTACAAGACGTGTAAAGTAAATCGGGAGATTGAAATAACGATAAAAACACAATATGGAGCACAGTCTGCTTCAGTTACCTACAAGAATTTTATAAATGGAGAATTTTATATGTAATGGGTACTTATCTTTTAATAGAGACAAGTTATTGATAGTCGTAACGTCTACATAACATTCTAGGAGAGGACAAATTTTAGGTATAAGTCAGAAGTGATTGTTTTGCAGTTTGGATGCCATGAATGAGTGGAATAATATAAATTGTATTACCTCGAAATATTGTGATACCTGTGAAACCTACCCTCTAGTATTTTCCATCGGTCTGCCAAAAACACAATATAGTTAGGTAACTGAGTCTATATTTTGCCCGATGATCCGATGAGTTGAGCTTATTTAATTTTTATCGGTTGATATTTAGGCTCACAATTATTCTGTTTTTCATGACAAACATAATATTATAAACTAATACTTATTGCGGTTGTCGTTGCGTGGGAGTTTTTAATGAAAAATTGTGTCAGTTCATTGCAATTAATCTAAAACACAAAATAATCTAAAACTTTCAATTCTCGTTTTTAAGAAGAGGAAGCAACAATGTGCTTCTAATAATTTTATTTACGAAATTAAATGGCATGACCTTGTAGAATACATACAGTTTATCCAGTCTTAGTTATTCTCCAATTCCAAACTTAGTTTCTACCAAAGTAACATATGGAATAGGGTATAATTTGATTTTGACACAAATATAAGTTTCGAGCCTCAAAACACCGAGCTATTGTATCTATCCTACAATGAAGATTAAATTCAATGTAACAATATTATTTGTTTGCTACCAAAATTTTAACATATGTATTGAGAGAGACCCTTTCAAATTATTCAATCTGTTTCAAAAGAATGAATCGACCTAGAACCTTCCCACCTCTCAAAGTCTGCTATTATGTCTATTCGTTTCGAATGTAAGTAGTTAGAAACTAGGATATTTTTCAACACATCAATGTAATAATTCTGAATGTCTGATTCCCTTATCTCTTATCTTTCTTAGGTGAGACAAACCATGCAGGTGGTGAAGTTTTACTACACATTCACTTATCCCACTGAAAACTTTGAAACATAAGTTAGAGCGCAAAGACCTTAACTGACTATTAGGACACAAGAACAAAGTTCTAAGAAAGTATGAAAAACATGCAGACAAACAGTTGAATAATTGTATTCCTCCTCCATTTGGTTCGTAGGTCAACACAGAACTTTTCAATAAGAAATTAGAATATGTCAATATACACTGCCATCTATGTTACTCAGTGGCAATTTTTATCGCCTCCTTGAATACTCAAGGCTGGTTATGTAGTTTCGACCCGCTTTCCGAAAACATAATGATAACTAACATTTGTTGAGAAATCATATGTAAGCAGTCAAAGTTTATCTGAAGCTCAAAGCGGTATATCGCTATATATGAAGAAGAAGTGAAGAAGAAGTGAAGAAATCAACAAATAAGTTAAAATATAGGTATTCTGATTATGGGCGATAAATGTATTATTGAGTATGTTGTATCTGTCAGAAAGATTCAAACACTTCTTCTTTGCTGTATGAACATGTATTTTATAAGGAAAATTCACTTCAACTCTTATCATAGTCAGACTCATTAAAAATGTATTAAATGTTACGTAAAGTAAGGTTCAAAATATACCGTTGATTTTTTGGCTGCAATAATTCCTTTCAGACAGGGCTGGCCCCTAATATTTTACCTGCGACATGAATTTTACCAATTGTTAAGATCATTATTTTCCAATCTATTTTCGTTAAATGGTTAAATAGTTAAAATTACCATTAATATGCACTTAATATAA
The DNA here is from genome assembly GCA_958507055.1 of Crioceris asparagi. Lineage (NCBI taxonomy): Eukaryota > Metazoa > Arthropoda > Insecta > Coleoptera > Chrysomelidae > Crioceris > Crioceris asparagi. The sequence continues at coordinate 41,685,484 of OY293826.1, forward strand.
ATAACTAATTATTATTATTAATAATATATAATGATATTTTATTAAGGCACTTTCAGTCACCTTTTTAGCTTTCCCCTGTGAGGTGCGAGTTGTGTGTGCTAATTTTGTCTTTTTATTTAACTATTTAGTTTGCTTAGTTAAACTATTTTTTAAGTATAAAGTGCCGTCCATGGACTCATGCTGATGGTGCAACTAGTACTGTCTCTTAAAAAGAAAACATTTATCACCCGATGCGAAAGAAATAGTCAAAATTCATCTTTACTAAGTAGAGGTTTGAATAAAAATGCTGCTTTAGCAGAAACTAGTGCTTTGATTAAAATTCCTTTAACTTCGATAAAGGACATAACAACGAAACCTATCAATGCAAGAAAACAACGAAACGACGTTGGCCAATTAAGAAGTATAAACGAGAGTGATAAGGACCTATTAAGAAGAAACATGTATGCTATATATGAAGAACAATCTGTACCCACATTAAAATCATTAAAAATTGGGCTAGCAAAAGACGAAACAAATATTTCATGCAGCAGCCTAAGGAGAATTTTACTGCAAATGGGTTTAAAGTATCGCGCCATTGATAAAAAGCAAGTTTTAATGGAATCGGAGTGTTTACAGAAATGGCGTCTTAAATAATTGACGAGTATTAAACAGTATAGATTGGAGAATCGGCCAATTATCTACCTGATGAAACATGGTTTGATACTCATGACACCCCAAAAAGAGGATGGAATGATTTTTCAAAAAAAATGTCAAACCAAGGCTCCTTCGAATAAAGGCAAAAGAAATACCATCATACATGCAGGTTCAGAAAATGGATTTGTTCCAAACTGTTTGTTGCTTTCAGCCAAGAACATTGCAGATTCCTATTTGGACTACCATCAAGATATGAATGCAAAGCTTTTTGAAGAATGGTTTGAATATCGCCTTCTTAAAAATATTCCCAAAAATAGCGTTATTGTAATGGATAATGCTAGTTATCACAGTCATCAGACAAAATTAGTCCCAAATTCCAACAGCACCAAGACAGAAATTCAAAATTGTATGTTAAATAATGATATAGTTTTTGAAGAATCTTACAGAAAAAGAGAACTTCTTGAAGTATTAGATGCTTATCATATTGAAAAAGAATATGGATGTGATAAACTAGCCGCCGAAAAAGGACATAAGTGTAACGTCTTCCCCCCTACTATTGCGTTTTTCATCCAATTGAACAAATATGGCACGAATTAAAATCAAAAATACTACACCCACATTAAGTACATCTGTGGTGGAATTAATACAAAAACATGTAAATAATATTTCGACGGACAGTTGGAAGAATGGTCTGCAACTCGTTGTTAAGGTGGAAAACTCTTATCTGATCTAGGAGTTCGTAGAAGCATACCTATATCGTAGTATTAAATATATGGGTCAAAGTTGATAAAATATTAGTCGATATCGACATCATTTCTAGTTTTAGATATCTTACTTAAACTATCCTATTCGACTCTAGATACCTTAAAACATTTAGATCAGGTATCTGTTTGAACACGGTAAATATAACGGTAATTATTTGATAATAGCTAAAGAATAAAGTAAAAACAATTATCAATTATAAGAGATAAAATATTATTCCTAAGCTAAAAAAAATCTCGGGAAAATATATGCCACGACATAGCAACAATATATTGAATGTTTCTGTTTCATCTAAAAGGAGAATAGGGTTGAAATTGAAGAGATCACTGACAAATAAAGATCGCAAGCATAAGTGTGAGATCCACCCACATTAGTAGATAATTTGACTTTTGAGGCCAAACTATAGAATCGGGATCGTTTTTGTCATTTTATCCGAAGCTCATTGCCTTTGCATAATGGCACGGATACAAGAGATTTGGCACAGCGTGGCGCGCCAATTAGATCTCTAAGTAGGAAATCTAGATCGGCTCTGGATCCCTATGCTGGGTTAAACTGTCAAAATTTAACGTCATTCGTTACCAGTTAATTGGTCGTTTAAGTGGATATGTGAACACACCAATAACAAAATAGTCGTCGCATTTAAACATGTGTTCTGATTGGCTTTTATCACTCTTATCTGTTTTCCAGATTTCCATTGCAATGTATAACCAAATACCCTATGAATGTTTCCCGATATTTTGAAATTTTTATTATTGATCAAATTACAGGTCGGTTATGCTTTTGATTATAACTTTTAGAACGTTGAATTCGAAAACCAAAAAGTATAAATCAATCCTCGCATTTCAAAGCATATCTTTCCACTTTCTTATTCATTACAAAGGTAAATAGCATAATTATTATTCAATAATATTATAGAGAATCAAGTTCTCCCGAGAAATTTCGTTCTAGTAGATATGATTATGGCGGACATTTTTTATTTATAAATAACCAGAAAATAACAAACTTGAAATACATACATAATTTGATCACAATCACCGGCAAAAGGTTTCTTTTTAGTATTTTCGATACTGTTGAGAGGGAATCGAGCAACTAAAATTTTCAACAAGTTTTGATCTTGTAGATTATGGCTTATAGTCAGAAATCCAACTATGTCTTATTGTAGATTACATTCCTTTATAATACCAGAGTGATTAGACCAAATGGTTTTAAAATCGTTCAAGTGTATATATAGGGTATGATCAGAAAATTACAATCCAAAATATGTGTGTCTTACAAAATAATGTACTTAATGGTTCTTTCGACCCAAAGTGTCTGAAGTACCTATTACCATTAATTGTCTTTGCATTCTTATATAACAAAATAGGAAAATTCCTTAGCAAAATTCATATAGGCGTAATGCTTGCTAAAAGAAAGTAACTCGAAGTGTACCGTGTAGATCTGAGAGAATGTCTACGCATATCTTTACTTGAATAATCAGAAACTATATAATATTGAGATTTCACTTGAACTTATTTAGGTACGAATCTTAAATTTACAGTATTATTTATTTACTATTTTATTTATTTATTAACCAGTATTATACATACAATTAAAACTGCATTATAACATTAATATTAACCTACAGAAGTACATTATAATACTTGTTCGTAGGACTGGTAACAAAAAAAATTAAATAGACGCCTATCCAAGGCGATCAAAAAAAAAATAATATTCAAGATAAGAAAAGGGTAATAGGGTAAAAAATATAGAATAAAGAATAATAATAATAGTAGAACGAACATTTGACCTTTTTTTAACAAAATTTATATTATTACTTAACTTAATGTAAAATAGTCATCCAATGTTAACAAAACATAACAAGCAATATTTTTTTCTTTGAATAAATTTTTGATGAATGCACATTTTGCAAATGAATAAGTTATCCATCCGTAGCCAACCCAGGTGGTTTATTTTTATTGATATTCCTCTGTCATTTTTTTAGGCCATACATAAATCTGCAGCAAGTATTTTGGAATTTCATTAATCTACGCTCAGTTAATCCATTTAAACAAAGAAATACTATTATATTGCAATAGTTTCAAATCGAAAGAACCAATGATTCGCAGAGTTTTTTTCCTCAGCTCAAAGTTGATAATTGATCTGTTACAGTACAATGGTTTACGCACTAAATAAGCTTTGTGCGTTGAATCTCAAGTTTGTTTCAAGAGTAATTCCAAGGTTTTGCCTTATCAACTATTTCTAGTTGTTTAGTGACTACAAAAATGCATAGATTTTTTGTGAGAAAGCCATAACACAACATTTGGAAGCATTTTTAAATTATTTCTTTCATCATATTCTAGAATTTTTGAAAGGTCATTATTTATTGGTCTAGATGCTCAATCAACTATATTGCTATCAAAAACATAGGAGAGCTCTGTATCATCAGCAAACTCACCTATTTGAAAGTTATCAACTATTTTGAACATGTCTGATGTATAAATTGAAAAGAGAATGGGTTCTAAAACCGTTCCTCGTGGTACCCCGAGGTTATATCTTCCAGAACTGAAGGATCACAATCAGGAAGAACCACCTGTTGCATGCAGTTTTTCGAATAGCTCCTAAAAAAGTTGATGACTATATCATTACATCCATAGTAACTTAGTTTGACACACAGAAGATCAAAATTAGTGTATTTGAATTCTTTTTAGTTGATTGCGATAAGTATTGGGTGATTGTCTATTGTTTCACAGAAGCAGGTAATTATTTGTCCTTTTAAAATGGATATTATATAATATATACATCATTTTAAAAATTAATAGATTCAATTGACAACACATAACACCAAGTATACTTATTCTGCAGCAATGACAATGACATGGATAACACAGAAGTGATATTGGGAAGATTATAAAAAAAATATCAATATATACATTTATACCTATAGTGCAGTTATCTTTTTTATGTTGAATTCATAAGAAATTAAGCTATCTTCCAACACAAGATCATATCGATTAATTGATTATGTGTGATTATTATTGCTGCCATCGACTGTTGGCTCCTCTAAATAACACTCTCATTGAAAACGTTTTAACAACTAATTCCCATCTAATTCTAGTAAAAAATGACTAGGATTGTTTTCACTTTCCATAGTCGAATTACTTATTTCTGGATCGATCTCTAGAAGCGTCATTGAATTATAACTATGTAAGGCAAGCGTGCAATCTTGGGAGAGAAGCCCCATCTTCTTCATATCGCTTTTTACACGCAAAGAGCGCTATGTTTGTTCAAGAATATCATAATTAAGTTAGGGAAGGAAAGACATAGGACCTATGCCTTTTGTTAAAGAAAACGAATGCAGCTTTTGTGACGTTTACGTTAAGTCCGTTATTTATTTATCAACCAGATAGTAGTAGTAAAGTTAAACTTCTATTTTAATTAAAGATAAAACATTATCTATATATAAAACATGCAGCCAATTGCGAGTTAGAAAAGTTCATTGTACAAGAAAATTTCAACTGTCCATCTAGGTATTATGGTTTATGAGATACATCTCGTAAACTGACGATGGGCGGACAGACTTAGTGTTCATTGTTATAGCGGCACCAGAAATACACATTCTCTGAAAATTTCAGCTCAGTACCTTTCAAGGTTCATAAGACGGAAGGACATTGGTGTCTTGGGAATATGTTTCCGTTTACCCCAATTTGGTACGGAACCCTAAACGTTGACATGAGAACCAGTTAACATAATTTTTTAAAGTTAGCTTGGCAATCTTATCAAATGTTGATTTTATGCATAGTGTAACATCCCGGTTCTACAAACTTTATCAGGATATTATTCTGTTCTACGCTCTATAATAAAATTTCAAATTGGAGACGTAAAATAGTAATATCGATGAAGCTCATACCCTAAGATCAACCTCTTACCAGAAGTGAGAATATTTTATTCTTGATTACATTATTGTAATAGGAAGAATTATATTAAATGGGATTTCTTTGTACGTCAAGGAATATAATTAATTCACAACAAATATTACAACTTGCTCTCCTAATCAATCCAGCTTTGTGCACGAAACTTCTTGAGTGACTTTCATTAGTTCTTCTAATTTTTCTTATAAATTGCCTCTGAGCCTTCTATGGATTGGTAACATTTGTAATTATCTAAAACTGATCGAAAAGTAAACCACCAAAAATTCATTTCAATTCCGAAGAGTTTTATGGCAACATTTTTTTATAAGCTATATAATAAAGATTTCATGGTTTTTGGAATTTAACCGACCAAGATGGTTTCTTATTTACATTCAAGAGCAGTTAATTGCTAAAATCCTTCAAATTGCAGGTTTTCATGGTGAAGGGGAAAGTAATAGGCTCAGGAAAATGTCGTAAGGAAATTTATACTCTCTGGAACATGTAACTAACGAAAAATCCATTTATTACTTTCATTCGCTTTAATAGAAAGGAGCAAAAAGAATTTGTTGAGAATCTGGGTTCCCTAATTCATTCTTCAAGTGTAGGATATGTGATGATTCATGTGTAGAAATGACATGATAATTTGCGGATAAAAATGATTCTGTCATCGCTAAAAAATGATCAATTTAAAAGAAAGACATAGGTAAATAATTTTCAACAAAATGTGATGATGCCAATTCTAGAATATCTGATCTGATCCTTCACGAATATAATATATATATCCATAATGATATGTACGCCTTGCGGTTTGAGGTAAAGGGTGATAAATATGAAAAAAGCTCAAGAAACTTAAATTATATTATTGAAAAATATCTCTGTCCGTTATATACGATTATTATTTGGAAATAAAAGTGACCCGATAAAAGGAACGAAGAATTTACTAGCACACTCCACACTCTTGGATGTAAGGTATTTCTTATATCACGTATATTTTCAACAGAATCAATCATTGAGATTTGATGTTACAACGAAAGAGTATCAAGCAGCTGAGAATACAGAACAAATATATTTTCTTTGTTTTCTCTTCTTTCTCTGATTCGCTACATCAATCAAACCGCAGACCGTAGCTTATGTTTCTGCTATCGGCATTCAGGACAACCGCCGGTTGCCATTTTTGTGAAATTTCAGCATTGGATGATTGATCATTTCCAAGTGGTAACATTTCAAGATAGATTGGAGACGCAAACAAAAAAAAACAAATGAAGAGTTCCCCATGACGAGGGCCAGATATGTAGGGAATTCAATTGATTTAATTCTGTTGAGTGGTTGGCGGCTATTTGGTAGGTAGGTATTAATATAGTCTACAGAAGTTGAATTCATTGCTGGATTCGTTAATGTAGGTATAGGTATAGGATAGGTAGGTAGATATACAGTGTTCAGTTTCAAACATATCACCTCGGATGCTCTGATCGAACTATCTAATGTACCGAATTTTACAAATCATACACAATTAGAATTGCACTATATGATGTTTACAATGATTAAGATTGTTAATATCTTCTCTGCTAAAATTCGTTTGTTTCCAATATTTTGTCTGTCATGGTTGTTGTAGTTCATGTCTCATGTTCATATACTGTTTTGTGGATATGAATTCATTCACTTTCGAATGATTAAAGAACATTCATGTAACAGGCCTAATGAAAAATAGAGGCAATTCTAATACACAGATAATAATAATTTGAGTAATTCGTTTTATTTTTGTACTATCTGAGTGATATATTGCTTCGTAAGAGATTTCATAAAAATACATTCCAATAGATTGAAGCAAAATGAAATTGAACATTATCAGATATTTCAACATCTACATTGAGGTAATATAATAACGTTTATTAACAATATAAAAATGTTATAAATTATACTTAGTCAATGAACAACGAATAAACAACGAGATTCTTAATTCTGGATGTATATGGTAATACATATTGACAACAAAATTGACCCCATTAGATGTTATATACTTGAAACTGCAAATGGAGTGACAATACCCGTCATTGGTACTCACGAGGCAGATATTCAGCTGGGACAATCAAAATTCAGACATAAAGTATTTGTTGCCGTGATTTTGGACGAAGTTTTATTTGAGCTAGACATCATGAATAAATTTGCCTTCATCCTGAACCTCCATGACCGAATACTCAACATCAATGAAGAAGAGTTATTTATGTCAACATCTGAATCTAGAAAAAGAAAAATCAAGGTAAACAGAACCATTACGACACCTGGATGGTCTGACAATCTCATCCATGTTAAAATAGAAGGTTCTAAGTGCAACGAGGCACTGGTACTAGAAAGTAACCCAGAATGTCTGCCAAAGGAAATGATTTTGGAAAACGCATTGATAAATCCGTCAAGTGAGCATCCAATTACGGTGAGAGTTTCAAATCTATCCGAAGAACCTAAAGTTTTAAAGAAAAATGAAGTAGTTGCCTGTGCGGAATCTATAGTATCTGTCAAAATCTCAAGCAGTCAAGGGAAAACCTTGTGCCAGAAAGGAAGAGAGCTGAAAGAGAGAATCATTTCTCATCATCCTAACCAACAGAAGGCGAAATTTGGTGATTTATGGGAGAAATACAAATAACTATTTTCTTTTACGGAAACAGATCTAGGACGAACTAATATGGTACAACATCGCACTAACACGGACAACTAACAACCAATAAAACAAATTCCAAGAAGAATACCAATAGCAAAACAAAAAGAAATGGAAATACTCTTTGGTTGTTACCGGTTGTCTTACTCACAAAAAAGATGGCTCGACTAGGTTTTGTGTTGATAATAGAAAATTAAACGAAATCACAAAAAAGACAGTTGTTCTCTTCCCAGAATAGATGATACACTGGATTGGCTGTCAGGAGCGAAATGGTATTCTACATTGGACAGAGACAGACAGAGATACAGAGATTGATGGAAAGGGTGTTGCGTTGAGTCATTGGAAAGAAATGTTTAGTATACCTTGATGATGTACACTATATATAATTCAGATTCAAGAAGCGATGGGCTGAGATTACCTCTCAATTGGAACCGTATGAAAATGTAGATCACAGACTTTTCTAGGTGTTTCATTCAAAATTTCCAACGTTATTTTTTGAACAAAAAAAAATACTTATTAGATGTAGTCATTGATTATGCAGAATCTCAAACACACATGCACACATTCCATTCATTTTGTCAAATAAACATGAACTAAGTTCAGTTGGAGTAGACTGCTTAATTTGTGCAAAAGTTCCTATTAAGGAAACAGACCTTCAACTTCTGTTGTTATTCAGAAATGCCTGGTACACATATCTAGCGGTAAAAAATCATGCATGGAAGAATAAAAATTACCCAAAAGTTTATTAAAAGTAACTGGGTTCTTATTTCACTGCCTATAGTGGAGGATTTTTTGCATTATTAAAGACTAAAACGCCCACTATGTTTGCGCGCGTTAATTAAATAGATGTTGTCGCAATAGACGCATATGAAATAATGCCAGTAAAAATGGGAGAATCATAATCGGCAAAAAGGGCATGTCATAAGCAATATAGAGGTGGTCACCATCAGAGGGTTCAGTGTATAAATTAAAATAAAAAATGATAGGAATATTTGCTTTTATAATATTATATGTTTTTATTTAACTTTTTTCAATATAAAAAATCTGATTGAAAATAATGTGACCGAAGTCAATGTAGTTAGTATGTACCTCTAGTATGTGCCTAACTAGAGTCAAAAGCAGAATATACCTTTTTATAGTATTTTAACTTTGACTCTACGAATTTCTAGAAGTTCTTCCGGTAATCAAGATAATAATGTTCTTTAAATGATTTAGAAAAACAAACAAAAGTGCGACTTCAAAATTTTACATTATAAATCTTTCATACCAGAGGGAGGTACGAAGAACTTAACTTATAGATCCCTGAGAGAGTTTCTTAAGGGACAGATAAGGAAAGCATAGAAGTGAGAGTTGACCAGGCTAATGCCGATTGTAAAAGCTTAGCAAGGATACTATCCAGAACGAACGCAACATCAAGAGAACTTAGTTTGGTGAAATAATCACACCTAAACCTCGGTCAAATCAAAGAAAACTAAGATCGCACATTAGTAAACTTAGAAAACTGCCAAAAGGTACTCGTGGAAAAGGTTCTGTAAGGCGACTAAAGGAAACTACGCAGAAACTATTTAGAAAAGCTTAGAGATGCTAACTAACCCACACTTTCCGATAGCTACATCGTGGTTGGCAGGAGGTACCCAGTAACTCCGAGGCAAAGAAGCCTAAACCAGAAGACTGGCAGTTTTTCATAGCTATTCTAGACAGAAAATTTGGCATAGACGAATTCCAATCCTTTAAATACCCGGGGTACGATGGAATATACCCAATTTTACATGAGAAGGGTAAAGAGGTACTTACTAGTGCACCTAAACAAAATCTGGCTGGCCTATTCTGTGGATTCAATCCGGTAGTATCGAGGAAGGAGGAGGTCAATTGCCTATCAATGATGGGAAAATCCTAGACTATGCAACTAAGTCATGCAGACCAATAAGCCTTACGTTCTTTCTGCCTAAGACGCTAGAAAAGCTAGTAGATAGATACTTTAGAGACAATACTCTCAAAGCTCGCCCACTAAGCGAGCGTCAGTACGGGCAAGTCGTCGGAACTAATTGGATGATTATAGCAGGCTACTTTCTATGTCGATAGACAGTAGCCACTTTTTTGGATAGAGATTTATAGTTTAATAACGCTTCCCCTATATCAATGTATGTATATGTGTATAGAAAGAACGGGCTTCGAGTCGAACATCCGCGGATGGATTGCAGCAAATCTAGGTAGTAGGATTATTACATCCACCCTGGAAAAGCCGTCATTATGGCGAAGGTGTGCTGGGGTTGTCCTCAAGAAGGCCTACTATTGCCTCTTTTTGAGCAATCCTAGGAGACATATTTCTGGTAGTTCGACTGTCGGAAGAGGGTAGCCATTAACTGGAGAATGCGGACGATCCATATATTTCTAAGAGAACTACTTCCAAATAAATTATCATAGTGTACCCAAAGGGCACTTAATATAGTAATTAACTGGAGCAAGAACTCTCAGTAGATCCTCTCAAAACCACACTGGTAATGTTTATAAAATTGAGGAACCAGCAAGATCTACGAAAGCCACGAATCAATGGCCTACCTTCTTTGAGTGATCCTGGTAGATATATTTCTAGTAGTTGGACAGTCTAACGAAGGAATTTATTACCAGAAGTATGCAGACCATCTAGCTTTGGTGAAAGGAGAAGAAGAGAACGGTTTCCAAATACACTATCAAAATTCACACCACAAAGGTCACTAAATACATTTAGTATCCAGTGTAAGGAGGATGAACTCTCAGTAGATCCTCACAAAACCGCTAATATTTACAAAAACAAAAAAACTTGCAAGGTCTTGGAAAGCCGCGAATCAATGTTAGGTGTATTCGATTTGCTAAAGAAGTTAAATACCTTGGGTAATTTTTGAGGAAAAGCTAAAATTTCATGCTCACGTGGAAAAAACACAAACACATGGGGCCAGAATATACATAGACATAATTAAACATATTTGCCATTGAAAACATAAACAATACAATATAATGTATTTCTAAATAGTTGATGCTAAATTTATTGGAGCACTCCCACCGATTGAGCCGAGTTTGCGACAATTTGCAGGAAAATGATGTTTATTTCGAGTTCCATAGTTTTAGGCATGATCGCTTCAATGAAATTTTTACGACAAAGTCGAGAGTGCTGATCAAAACAGTGGTAAAGATCGCAAAAACCTATGGAATCTTTAAATCGTCAACTATTGGTTTCACCAATTGTGACCGCAAAAAGTACCTAATGTGTTCTTATTGATTTTTTCCGAGTTTATAAAACTTTCCATACAAGATAAAGAAAGGCAACTAAAAAGTGCTTGAAAATATTTTAGTTAGACAATTTGAAGTTGAATTTGGGGGAAAACAAAATAACCTTTCCAAACAAGTCCTGTTGCGTAACGAATCTTTTTGGAACCAAGTTCCATAACGCGGCTTGCTGTAAGAGCAGAAATCGTCCCCCAAAGAAAAAGCAGGTCCATTAAGCTAGCATAACAAAAGTGGCGCACATCAATAAAATTTGTGTACTAAATTCAAGCATATTTAGTTTAGAAAAATAGTTCATAACTCTTCAATTTATGAAATTACGGGCAATACCGCTAGATTAACATTACGTAAGCACACTTAAACTGAATATAATTGAATTTGAGAAAATCTGCTATAAATAATGTGCTAATTTAAGACACTTAGAAAACATTAATAACTCTTCATTTTTCTTATTTATATGCAAGTGTGTAGCTTAATATTAAGTTGAATAAAATATGGCGAAACTCCGAAACTATCCGTTAGGAATAATTTAGTTCACAAGAATAACAATTATAACGCTTATGTTAAAGAAATTAGATATTTTTATATGTACCACACATATGCTTATTTAATATAAAGAAGTAAAGTATTACTATGGTTTTGCCAGCTTTTTAATATTTCAAATCTGATATTCTTAAATGATTGACGTTCAGATAATAAATATATGGTACTATTTAAGTATTTGACTTTTATTTAAATATGTGCAACTACAAAAACTTTAATATATCTCAATTACTACAAACAAGCGTTCCTATTATGACTTGTATTGTCCTCTTGTATTATTAATTTAACGACTATCAATCTTTCATTATCCCTCTCTCTCTCTATCTCTCTCTCTCTCTCTCTCTCTCTCTCTCTCTCTCTCTCTCTCTCTCTCTCTCTCTCTCTCTCTCTCTCTCTCTCTCTCTCTCTATTTCCACTATAGACAAGTATGTATGAGTGCACGTGCAAGTATATAGACTCGAATAGACAAGCATCTTGCACAGCCGCTTGTATAACCTTAATACTAGATCTCTAAATTAAAATTAAAATACTATAATAAATGTCCACTAATATATTGTTTAAACATGATAATTGTTCCGGCACTCTCTGACTCTCTCAAATATAAATATTAACTAAATATTCTGAGAGAACAAGTGCCTATTAGGATGGTTGACATAAATCTCAATGACTAATGTAATAAACTATTTAGGTAACAATTATATACTCAGTAGTCAAGGGGCTGACATACCATGGATCTGGTCCTTGAAGAGATTACCAGAATTTTTACTTTCAATAATTTCTAATGACTCAAGTGAATTCAGTTTTAATCCTTTCTTTTCGGTATGTACTGGGTGGCCCATTAATAAATGACGCCGGCTATATCTCAGGACCGTTAGTCGTTAGTCGGATGACCCGGAGAAAAAAAATGTAGAGGTAAATCGGCCAAAAGATAAAGCTGGAAAATATTTATAAGTTGCTAAGCCTACCTCTAGAGGGCGTAACTGACACCGCGAATTAAAAATCACTGTTTTTTCAAAATTATTCCCGAGTGAACCTATATTGAAAATATTTTTTTGTAATCAACTGAAAATAAGACAATTTTTTGTATTGTTTTTTCCCTGTATTGTCAAAAAAGGGGCGGCAAGAGGGGCAGATGTTGTTTTGAAAAAAAACTGACTAACTTTTTTTGGTACGACCTATTTTGAATATTTTTGTTTCATCTTAAAGAGCTTTTTTGGGTGCTTCTACTGGAATAATAACATTTTGAGTTTAATTATTTTCCGAGTTGTTAGGCGGCGTTTTGTGACAAAGTCGCAGATTTTTATGAATTTCTCGAAAATTTCAAATTCAATGATATATTTATTTTTCAATAGGAAGAAAGAGCGTGAAAAATTACAGTTACTGGTGAAAACCGCAACTCGATATGATTAGTCCTTAAAGACTTATTTAAAAATAAATTCAAACCTTCATTTTTATGTACCAAAATTGAAGAACACTCTGAGTATCAGTAATTTTTATTAAAGTTACCTATATTTTATGTAATTTAATTAAAATGTATTTAAATGAGAATAAAACACAATAACAGCCCAAGCAGGTTTCAAGTTTGTATTGCTCAGGACGGACGAAACATTGAGCACTTAAGGCGTCATTAATATTTTTTTTATTTTAGTTCTAGGTTCTAGGTTATTTAGCTCTAGGTGTCTAGGTTTTTTCTAAAATTGGTTCTCTTATGAACAACCGACATATTCCAGAGAAAAATCGTAAAATAACTGACTAAGGAAAATATGCCGAATTTTTTGTTATTGTATAGAAAATATTTTATTTTCGCTTCTTTTGTTTTGTTTTTGTTTTCTTGTATAAAGTATTACGTTGTTGTTAAAGTTATTTGTATTTAATTCTCATTTAATTACACCATACTTAAATTACCCCATCTAGAGCACATGGGAAATAGATTTTTTTTGTTATTGTTAAAGTAGGTTATATAAAATATAGGTACCTTCAACAAAAATTACTGATACTCAGTGTTCTCTAATTTTTTTACCCAAAAAGGAAAGTTTAAATATATTTTTAAATAAGTTTATAAGAAATAATCATATCGAGTTGCGGTTTTCACCAGCAGCTCTAATTTTTCACGTTCTTTCTTCCTATTGAAAAATAAAAATACCATTGCATTTGAAGTTTTCGAGAAATTCATAAAAATCTGCGACTTTGTTATAAAGCGCCGTCTACCGACTCGGAAAATAATTAAACTCAAAATGTTATTATTCCAGTAGAAGCGCCCAAAAAAGCGTTTTGAAATGAAACAAAGTTATTCAAAATAGGTCGTACCAAAAAAAGTTATCAACATCTGCCCCTCATTCCGCTCCTTATTTGACAAGATAGGGAAAAAACATTAATAAAAAAAGTTTTCTATTTTTTATTTTCAATAGATTACAAAAAAATATTTTCAATATAGGTTCACTTGGGATAATTTTAATTCGCGGTGTGAGTTACGCCCTCTAGCGGTAGACTTAGCAACATATAAATATTTTCCAGCTTTCTCATTTGGCCGATTTACCAAATAATTTTTTTCCCCGTGTCGTCCGATTAACGGATAGTGAGATATAACCGGCGTCCTTTATTAATGGGCCACCCAGTATCTATGCTTTTGAAATTTTTACACAAGGTTAATTTGTCAAGAGCAATGAATCGTAAACTTCAGATACAGCAGAAATTTCCTAATCCTTATCAATGAACACAGCTCATTTATATACCATAAAACTAATTCAAATTAGGCGCTATATGTCAAATGTCTAATCCAGATTTGATTTAATGATAATTTCAAAGTATGTATAAGGTATACCTACCGAAAAGAAAAAAAGAAAAACTAACTAACTAACTAACTAACCTAACCTAACCTAACCTAACCTACCGAAAAGAAAAAAAGAAAATTGAATTAACTTGAGTCAATTGAAATTATTAAACGTAAACATTCTATCAATCCCCTCAATGACGCGACCGATGGTATATATATATAATTTTTACCTCATTAGTTTATAATATTAGCCCTTAAGATTTATGTTAACCCTCTTTACTATTTAATTAGGCACTTATCCTCTTGAAAGTTAGTTAATTCCCCCCATTTGGAAAAGGCACAGTATACCGAAACAATTGTCATGTTTAAACAATAAATTAATAATTATTATAAATAATAATAAATTAATAAATTATAGTGTTCGCCAAAAGAAAACTTTTCGAAGTTACTAGCTTATTTTGCATAAAACTCTAACATACAATTGTTATTAACAAAAGTCATCGTTAAAACAACATCGATTTAAGGTTTACTGGGACGCAGATGTTCATTTGGTCTAGTGATTGGTAATCACAGTTACTTCGAAAGCTGTCCAGATAGATCGTGGCTCTCATGTTTATTGCTTAACCATAAATGAAGCATTATTATCGTAGTAGTACTACTATTTGTTAGGAATAGCGATCATGTGTCTATTTAGAATTATGGTTATTGATATAACCGGTATTTCGGCGTTCTGATTAGAGCTTTGCTTCGCTTTATTAGCCACGCTTTATTGAATATTGATCGCATTATAACAATCAGAACGAAATTTTCATCTCTATAGCAACCGGGTTTTTTGAAAGTGAAAGCTTAATATGTGCAAATAATTTGCATTCAATATCGGGTCCAGTGAAGATTCTTTGTGTGCATTATTTTTTGTCTCCATAGACCACTAGTTGAACTTTGGAGAATTCATTTCTATGGTAGTTACACAACAATTGGTTAAAATAAGATGTAACTACTGATGACAAAATTAAGGTGAGCTGCAAAACTGTTCGCTACATTCAGTTTGACCGCTTTTTGTATAAGTTATGAAATTATTCACGCAAAATAGAAAATATAAAAAGAAATGATAGGTTTTAGGCTCAAATTATTAATAATAATCGATCATCATTCCTGATGATACTATCCAGATAGAATAGGTCTTTTTACTGAAAAATCCCGGAAGCAATAACTATTATTGAATATTTCTAAAAAAAAAATAAGAAAGCAAGAGAATATTTTGTTGTTTTATCATTATATGTTAACTTCAAAACCATGATTTGATGCAGTTTTTTGTGAACCTGATTTTTTTTCCTGGCTTTTAATTAGGGATATATATCAGATATTTTGCTGAAACAGTCAATTATTGCAGCACTGTCTTTTAGGCGGAGATAATGGCGATACAGTGCTGCACGGAGGAGCCGGTAAAACGAGAGGTAAATAAGAGGGTGAAGGACTCTAGATTAATAAGCCTGATAAAAGCATAAATCTAGATACTGAGTAGTGCTAAAAGACAAAAAGCTACTACATATATCTTACGCATATACCAGAATAATTGATTTTCTTCCTGAAAGCCTCGATAAATCAATGTTCATCATATATAGTGTGTGCACTCAAACTACATATAATTTTCTATTTAGACTTATAACTATAACAAACCGTTCAGCTGGAATATAAAAAGTTAGGAAATATGACATTTGATTAGTGCATACATACATTTCTTATTGATTTAGAAGGCACTCTTACCGTGCGGGTCCTGCGATTGATCAAATACAAATTAAATTATAAATTTGCCTATGCCTTTAAACATACTGTCAAAATAAAAACTGTATAAATAAGACATACCTACTTATATAATTTTGACAAGTGCGAAAAGGATACTAGATAGAAGATATTAAATATTCAACGTTTCTAAAAGTTTGTACCGACTTTGTATTGATTAGCAAAAGCAAAGTTACTGCTTTCTGCATCCCCAAGGCAAAACTGGTACTTAATCAAATAATTTAATTTATAATTCAAAAAAAAGTGGAAGCTAACCTACCAGCATACAAGAAACTGTAGGGAAAGCACTCAGAATCAGTTGAAGAACCGTACTAAAAATTGTGTACTACAAAAGGTAAAATTCAAGTATGCAAAACTAAGAACTGAAGATGTGAGCGATAGAATTAATAGGTAAACATGATTTATAATCTATAAAAAAGAAACACTAGTTTGACTTTCTCAATTTTAAGAGAAAATTTTATAAAGATATGACGCGTTTAAAACAGGTAATGCACTTCATTTTACAGATTATGATTTTTCATCAAGATTTGAATTATTTAATATAAGTACTTTTGATTTTGAATATGCCAGAGATAGAGAAGATATAATATTTGCATTTAATTTTTTCTCGAACTCTATTGATTGCTCAGATCTTTTAATGATATATAATTTATATATTCCTGCGAGGAGGAGGAGGTATAATTATTATTTTTCGAATCCAATCAAGTGATTTTAAGCTATACAAAAAATGTTATTTATCTATATCTATACTAATATATATACGAGTTAGGACCACCAGAGTATGACCACGAAAATCTCGAAAACTACTTATCCGATTTCAATATTTTTTTAATTGAATTTTCTGTATCTGCGCGGGTGACATAGGCTATATTTTATGTTCTTATAGCTTTTCTATATTAATATATGTACGTGTAAGAACTTTTCGTATGACCACGAAAATCTCGAAAACCATTCATCCGATTTTAATTAAAAAAAATATTGAATTTTCGGCAAAGTTGCAGTTTGGTCCGCCTATTTCGGAGCTCCCATTGTGCACGCGCTAAACTCGCGATATCTCGCCAACCTTGTCGGATGTTCTGCTGCTTATGAATATTAAGGCAATTCACTTTTGATAAAATTTTATTGAATCGGCACGTTAGTTGGAATATTTATAATTGCTCTGTTAATCATTTGTTGAATATATAATGAATCATGAGGATGTATATGTGTATCTATTGATCCATATATGTAATGTTGAGTATTATATCAGAGAACACTGGTTACCTGTGAATGGTTATATATAACATCAAAAAATAATTATATTCAAAATATATGTTCTTCTTTGCCATGTATAAATCATTATTATCATTATATTAAATATGCGTCATCATGATCATCATGATATTATTCAGAAATAGGCAGACCAAACTACAACTTTGCCAAATTTTCTATATCTGCGCGAGTGGCATAGGCTATATTTTATTTTCTTATAGCTTTTCTAAAATAAATAAATAAATAAAGATTGGGACTACTTCTCAGCGGCGTAGGTAACTTACTTTGTTTATTTTAATGTAATGAAGTTGAAACCATAAATTAACTTTTTGAACCATAATGTTTTTTTTTGTTGAATGTTTTTTTATAATGTGATATGTACGAGTTTTTACTATACCGACTGCTGCAGCAAGCCTCATAGTATTAGGTTTATACCAAGATGTAAAAAGATACCATGGTTAATACATTGTGTACACTATAAAAAAAGTTGAATTGCCAATACAAAATATTGAAAATTCAATACAAAAATATTGAATTTCCATTATTCTGGATTGAAAGTTCAACAGAGTTGAATTTTGAATACTGTGTTAAAAATTCAATAATTTTACAAATTTTGCACACGTGTTTATCAAACCAACGTTTACAGACAGTATTCTATACCTTAGTAAAAGTACTGTTAAACTATCGTGCCCTTGGGACTCTATGTGGTGGGTACCGTCTCTGAAAATCTATTGTATATTTCGGTACTCTATGGCTGTTTTTTTTTACCATGTATGTATGTAGAATATTATTAGAATGATCTGGTATTAGCTGTAAGTTTGTCTGTGCCTCCTAGGTTGAGGGTTCCATATCTGTAATTCCCAAAGAAGTATATCTGGCTGAATTTTTGTGGATTTTTTGGTATATATTTGTGTGTAGTATGCCACTGGACGGTTTTGTACGAGTCTGTCGGGGCGAATGGAATTTAAAGGTAAAGGGATCCATACCGGAAAATCCCAAAGACACACGTAGGGAAAATAATGATGATGTTCTCTCTTGGTGCATGTCTGTGGATGGATGTGGGTTGCTGTTGCGACTGATTCTACGTGCGAGTAGGTCTCATAGAATGGTTCCATAATGACTTTATGTTTTCGTTCCACAATCTACGAAATTGTTTGCCCTGGAAGTGTCGGGTAAAACAGCTAGTATTTATATGTATATGGGGCTTGCCCTGTTGAAAAAAAGCCAGGTGTCTTTGAAATTTGATTTTTTTCTTAAACTGTAACCCATGATTCTTTGTGATTAATGTTTTATTATTGTAAGTTCATTGAAGTCAAATTCAAGTTTTTTCTTCAGCCTTCATTGTTAATAACAAACAGAATATATTTTGAATTCAATTAATTGCTGAAATAAATTACAGTGTTTGCTATTATTATATTCTATAGTTATCGAAGTTATGATTTGAGTTCTGTTTTTATAGCTATTTAACACAACCTGTAGGTACCTACATATTTTTTAGAAATATTGTTCTAAGTTTGTGTTTATTATATATATATATATATATATATATATATATATATATATATATATATATATATATATATATATATATATATATATATATATATATATATATAATATAACGTATAATATTAAAACATTTTTCTCTTCGTATGTCAGTGTTTCCCAACATTTACATAGTCAGTGCGACATTTGATTAGTGATGTTTGAACCCGCACGATATTATATGGTAGTGAAAATATATTGTGAATTGTTTACAAGGAAAGGGCATTGCCCCACTGTTGCCACTATTCCATTGCTACATTCGTTAGATCATGCCCATGCCATGTGTCCTGTATGTAGATAGTGTCAGCAGATACGTTTAGACGTGGTTAAGACTATACTGTTCGATCAACTTCGTATTCGTACCCTCCGTGACTGCAGTCTGTAATTCTCTTATCTAGTCAGAAAATACAAAAATTATGCCTATTTCATTGGATGCAATATTTAAATATGAAATACATCTATGATATAGTCAAAGGCAAACTTACAATGCGCGTCCAAAGGCCACTACTCATAATAAGAGTTAAGTAAAAAATCGCAGAGACTACGTGTAAATTTATGCAGCATGAAGTAAGAATTATAAAGTTTAACTTATCAAATATCAATTATCAATTAACAAGCATAAAAATGTAACATTCATGCACTCAAATTATTCCCCTGAAAAACTGAAAACAAGTTTTTAGAATTTAAAATTTTCAATAAAATGGAAAATACCGAATCATTTTTCAAGGTACCCAAAGAAATAGACAAATATTTGAAAAAGTTAGGTTATTTACATCATCGGCCTGACCAATCCGCGTTCACCTGCGCACTTATTACGCACAAGTACAAAATCTCGTTCAATTAAAGTAAGATAGTTGAAAGTTGGCCAACTTCTACTTCTTATTCATTAATTGATAATAATTGCTACTTGGCTGCATGAACACTCTCATTGAAAAATAAGAATTTCAAATTTTACTTGCTATGTATTTGCAATTATTGTTAATTGTTACTTCATATATGTTAATTTGGGCTGCATGAATCCACACTAACAAATTGTTGTAAAACATCAATATACTGAGAGAAAAAATATTCGTATTAATACACGAAATATTTTGAAGATATCCATATACAAATATTTATTGCAAAAATTACATAGCTAGATGTTTTGTTGAAATTCAAGAACATTTATCTTAACTCATAAATTCAGAAAACGCTCTATGTTCAGAATCGTTCCTGACACCTTCGACTTCGATACTCAGTAATTGATCTTAAATCAAATTTATCCCCCATTAATTTGTCTGTATGATGATACACTGATATATCCAGTACCTGTCACTTGCCTGGATCTAAGACCATCACACACTTTTTTTCATGAAAAGATTAACGTAGCCCATATTAATTCCACTGCTTTAAACTGACAGCGGCATGACCATAGCTACTTAATATTTTTTCAACGGCGTATATTACAGATTTATTGAGTAACTTTGCCATTGACCGTTTCTGTGATTCCAGTATGTATCTATTGATGAATTTTTCGAGGCTACTTATAAATATCACCAAAATAAATTAGGTTGTTTATGTAAAATTGTTGACTGAATGATCTATTATCTAATATATACAGAGTTGGAGCATTCAAAGTTTGTGTCAACTAAGTTCTTATCCATTTTTCAACCATTTGATAGTTCATTTTACGTGTGTTAGTAAATTGAATCCAGTTTACTGGCCACATCGATTTCCATACATTCTTGACACTGGCCAGTGCACTGGATTGAATTTTGGGACACATGCTTCATTATGATATTCCAAATTTTTTCATATATACCCTATATATTATATAGAAAATTAATCTTGGACCTGGTACTTACAAATCCTATTTAAGAACTGGCATGCAAAATAATAAGGCGCTTCTAAACATTGATGAATAATTAACTATCCATATATTGTTCCATGACCTGAACATGCTTAATCACTGTCTGTGACTGCTAACATAAGAAATTTTGGTACAGTATTATCTATAAGCTAAACAGTTTTAATAATGATTTAATTTCCAAATTTCAGAGCGCCTTGTCTCATCAAGTTTTTTTACCGAGAGAATCACACTGGTGTCTGATTCATCTGAATTTATAAATCATATTTCTACTTTCCATTTTGATACTTTTGCTCAAAGCTGAATTCCTCTTATTACGCTACCCACTTAGCATCCGAATAAACTTCTTCAAATTTAAAACGGGTACAGTAAGCAATATAATAAATCAGAAAAAAAATATTTTCTTATACACCTACATATAAGATGCTCCGAATAATTGTTGTATTTCAGAAGTGTATATAAAAAGCCCCGACTTAGGATACAGGACCAGAGCAACTGTTTTCATCTAAGCTTGTGGAATCTGTAGAAGCTGGTCTGCGGAATTTAATAAAACAGCATTCGTAGATTAAGTCAGCCATGCGATTCTTATCGGATCTGGGTCTCTCATTTTTTCTCTGTGGCGGCCATAAGACCTACGCGATTACTCACTCGGCTGCTTTAGTTGTCGCCTTGCCGATTCTTATTTGGCTAAGGCGATTTAATTGACAAAAGGGAAAACCTTTTCAAAAGAGATTCATATCAAGCTGATTTCAGCCATTTATTTGAAAAGATGAAATAATAATAATTCACGAAAAAGTCATCTTCGTATAAAACTGTTCGTATGTAGTATACAAGATGACCTTTGCGACTTGTGGAATTTTTTTCACAAATTATAACAAGAGATTTTCATATTTATTTTTCAAAGTATGTCTCATGTGAGCTTTAAATACTTTATTTTTCTAGGTAACCACTTTTTTGAAGGTAGAGCTATATTCGTATCTTCCAAATAATGAAATTATGTAAAATATAAACTTGAGGTAACTCTCAATAATAATTCCAGAGATGCTCCATTCAAAATCCTTGTAATATTCATACCCATTTTCTCGTCATACTATCCCATTCAAATAACAGCCACTTCTTATCCGTCTGATAAAAACACATCAAGAAAAATGGCATCAATTTCCTGTCGGCTTTTTCTCCGATATTCCAAAAGTACCTACACGAACACCTTTTCTCGCTATACCCTAGCTTACTTTTTTATCAACATCCAGCACATCCTGTCTGCGTAACATACATGTTCGCTGCTGATCCGAACACATCGTAGTAACAAATCTCGCTTCAAAATCCACCTAAATTCACAGGCACACGAGGTGAATCTGTGTGAATTTCTCGGCATATTTCTGATGACCTCTCAGGTCTTACTAGATACCAGAAAATATTTTCCGCCCAATGTATTCCTTAATAGATGACCGCTTTGAATGTGATATATGGACTAGCTTGAATTCCAAGTATGCAATAGACTGCCAGGGTAAAGTTTTTGCTATTGCTGAATGGAAGCGAGAGCTTCAATTCGAATAGTTTTTTTCCAACTATAAAACATGAATCAGACAGTAATTTCTTATATGTCCGATGTGATAATGAAAATATATCGTTGAAGAGTAATTCTAGGATAAATTCGTTTCGATGAGATTCAGTGGCAATTCCCAATTCTGAGACATTTTTTCTTTGTGACAGTAAAGAAAATGTATACAGTTCACTGACTTTAAAATTATAAACAAAGAACATTTAAATCGCAATTGTTGAAGGATTCGGCAGCATGACGCTTATAACTTTAGATCTAAAAAGTTAATAAATAGTTTATTGAGTTGGAATATCCTAATATACACATTATAATTGATATACAATTTACAATAAAAATATAATAAAATATATATCACCAAACTAAATTCATCTACAAATCTTATAAATAAATATATACGAGAAATAAGAAGAGGAAGAATTATACACACATATAAAAATAGATACACAAACGCATGTACAATCACACATATTTTAAGTTTCTCTTTAAAAACTACCAGAGTATTACAGGCCTTTATTGGGATAGCACTTTATTCATTTAAACCTTTTACAAACAATGATTTCATACCTTTTCTTGTTTTAACTGGTCACCAACAATGTATCATCTGTGTATAAATTAATAAATTCACAAGAGCGCAGCTGATATCATTCATGTATAATATAAAAAGTAATGGACCTAGTGTGGGAGACAATTTACTAATCTGAAAAAGCTAACTGCTTTTTACCACAACAAAACCAAAAACCAGAGCTGACTTGATAAGTTGGAGCTCTCAAACCTATGAAATAATTGTGCGAGTTATTTTGAAGTAGTGCAGTTAGAAGCAGATACAAGATTTTGGCACCAACTTCAAAAGTACCACTACCGGAAAAAGTAGATTCCCTTTCTACTTTTCAGTGGAACAACTAATAACAGGATTCATATATCTGAGTGTGCCATTTGTTATCGAAATCATTGAACGTATCTATTGCTCGCACTTTAGAATTTATAAAAAAATCACCGGCTTGGTCTTATATTTCAATAAAGAAGAACAAAATGATATTTTTTCGGAAATTTATATACAGTGGGTGTTAACGAATATATTAGACAAGCTTTAACTTCTAGAATATTATAATAATAAATAATAATAAATTTATTCACTCTATAACAATATAGGCAATACAAAACATTATAATAAAAGTAGTATAAAATGATAATAATGAACACTCCACTAGAATATACTAATGTAAATCAACTAGACACAGGCATTATTGAAACAGAATGGATAACAAAAAATAAATTATATAGTATGATTAGCAAATATACTCGGTAAGTGAAACACTTGTTCCGAGATAGTGTTGCAATTAAAATATAAAAAATACACTCACATATATACTTATTATATATTATTGAATAGTTTTTAGCTATATAACGTAAAGCCTGCAGGCACAGTACAAATATTGAAATTAAAATAAATAAAACAATGGATTTATTTCACATTGATTTTTGGGATTTTTGAACTTGGATAAATTTTATCTGGAGACCGGTTGCACGGAATATATGCTATGGAACTTCGTATGCGGGTACCTAATAAAATGTAACTTCTATTCCTTTATAGTTTCATTTCTATTAAATTTTGGTCGTATAACATAGGACAGTTCATCAAAAACTTTTTTAAATGTTTTATTTAACATGCTTTTGAGTTCATCGGGGATGTTGTTATAAAGTTAGGGTGCTAAGAACTTAATCTTTGACCTATAGATTTCGTCATAAAGGGAATCGAGTGTAATTTTTTTGAGGTGTGTTATATTCATGATTGATTTTTTTTTGTTTCTCACTTGTGTGATAGCTGATCATACATTGATAACTGAATTCTTGCCTGAGGTCAAACACTCCTGATTCAATATAAGAAAGTTCTGTTGAGTAGTCCCATTTTTTATGTAACATCAATTTCAAGAATTTCTAAAGGTGCTATGTGTTTTGTGAGTGCTACACTCCAAGCC
The DNA here is from genome assembly GCA_958507055.1 of Crioceris asparagi. Classification (NCBI taxonomy): domain Eukaryota; kingdom Metazoa; phylum Arthropoda; class Insecta; order Coleoptera; family Chrysomelidae; genus Crioceris; species Crioceris asparagi. The sequence continues at coordinate 41,709,972 of OY293826.1, forward strand.
AAGATGCCATATTTCAAAATGACTATCTACAAGTGCAAAATACACGATATTTAGTTCTTTCTGAGGAAATATATGACGTAGATGCCTAAATTTATATAGAATAAATTGTATTTTCTTATTAAATATTGAATGTGGATATCCCACCTCAAATGTTCATCAATAAGAACACCCAAGTACTTGAAACTTTTTGACGGCAATATATGAGAAATTGATCCGTTTTCATATATTTGTGTATAGTAAAAATCAGGTGCCTTGGATTCGTAGCATATTAATGGCATATACTGGGTTTTCTCAGAATTGATTTTTAATAATTTCTGATCAAACCAATGTTTGATACCAGAAATATAGGTTTGGACAGTCATTTTCAACTCCTTCCAGGTAACCGCTTTGTAAACAATTGCCGTATCGTCTGCGAAGCCTATGATTTCTCCAGAGCTCTCAATATTGAATAAATTATTAATATATATCGAAAATAAAATCGGTCCCAGAAAGGTCCCTTGTGGTACCCCAATCTCTTAAGGAAGTTTATCACTGTACACATCTCGGACTATTAAACGTTGGGTTTTTTTTTCGAAGAGCTTGAGGGGTTTCCCCCTTATTCCAATATCTTCTAGAGATTCTATAAGTATTGGGTGATTTACCGTGTCAAATGCTTTGGCTAGATCTATAAACATACATAGATAAGGTATACTTTTATCTAGGGCAGAAAATATACTATTTGTTAGGGAAACTATCACATCTTGTGTGAAAACATTTTCCCTGAAACCGAATTGCCTATCAGTTAATATTTTATACTTATTGAGGTATGGTATTAATCTATTTTTCAGAACCTTTTCGAATATTTTGGTATAATTTCTTATCAGTGATATTCGTCTGTAATTACCGGCCAAGGCATTTTCACCTTTCTTATGTATTGACATAATAATTGTGTCCTTGAAAGCCGAAGGCCAGTATCCTAAGGCCATACATTTATTTATAATGTATACCAATGGTTCAATCCCATAACCAGGTGATTTATTGTTTTTCAATTCATGTATGATTTCTCCAATTTCATGGTTGTCTGTGTCGAGCATAACAAAGGAGTTCAAGTATCGTTGTGTTTGACATTGTATATTTATGTTGATTTCTATGTTTGGAGCCCTTTCCCATGTTTGTGAATGTTCCGTTGAACTCATTTGCAATGCCCTTCGTGTTGGTTATATTTTCTCCAGTTTCATTTATCAAACTGGTTATATCCCTATTTACTTTTTGGTTTTCGGTGATATCTTGAACGACTGTCCACATTTTTTCGAATTATTTCGGTTGTCATAAATAATATTTCCGTAATAGACCTGTTTTGCCTTCTTAATTAATGATATTAGCTTATTTTTATAATAAAAATACGTTTGCCTCAATTGAAGGTCATTCTGTAGTTTTTGGAATCTTTTGAATAGTTCATTCTTTCTATTTACAGATGTAAGGAGAGCATTAGTCATCCAAGGTGTTTTTTTATGGTATTTTCTTTTAATTTTTATGATTTCAGTACACTCACTAATGATATTCATAGTCATATCCACGAATCTCTTCTTTGCCGATTCAATGTTTATTTCGCTGTAAACGGGTTCCCAACTCATGTTTTGAATATTATTTTTCAATTTATTATAATTTATATTTGTTTTATATATGACATTTTTGATAGTATCTTTTCTATTCTCTGAGATAATATGTAGAATTGTAGTGAAAAGATCTGTAATGGATGTATGTATTATCAATGTAAGTAATTTATGAATATCGTTAAGTTTTGGTAGGAGATAGGTCAGTGAAGTTGGCGGTGCACTTTTCGTGTAGAATAAAACCAATAGTTGCTTAATTTGCCATTAATTTACCGTTAATTATCCGTTAAGTCAAATATTTTGCCGTTGCATTATTTTTTGAAAAAACAAGTGCACCGCCAACTTCGCGTGAAGTTAGCGGTGCACCCTGGCAAAAAGCAAAGAAGCGAATGAGATCGACCAAAATTAATGATTGGACAATTTGCCGTTAATTAGCCGTTAATTATCTGTTAAGTCAGATACTTCGAATTTTTTATTTTTTCCAAGAAATCATAGGTGTATCGCTAACTTCGCGTGAAGTTAGCGGTGTACCCTTGTAAAAAACGACGAAATAAAATTCCCAGGGAGAAATTAACAATTGTGTAATTTGCAGTTAATTAGCCGCTCATTATTCGTGAAGTGAGATATTTTGCTTCTCTATTTATTATTGAAAAAATGAGGTGCACCGCTAAATTCACACGAAGATGGCGGTACACCTCCTAAAAAACAATGAAGCGAATGATGTGGACCAAAATTGATGATTAGGGAATTTGCCAGTAATCAAACGCTCATTATTCGTGAGGTGAGATATTTTGCTTCTCTATTTTTTATTGAAAAAATGAGGTGAACCGCTAAATTCACACGAAGATGGCGGTACACCTCCTACAAAACAATGAAGCGAATGATGTGGACCGAAATTGATGATTAGGGAATTTGCAGTTAAATAGCCGCTCAATATTCGTGAAATGAGATATTTTGCTTCTCTATTTTTTATTGAAAAAATGAGGTGCACCGCTAAATTCACACGAAGATGGCGGTACACCTCCTAAAAAACAATGAAGCGAATGATGTGGACCAAAATTGATGATTAGGGAATTTGCCGTTAATTAGCCGCTCATTATTCGTGAGTTGACATATTTTGCTTCTCTATTTTTTATTGAAAAATGAGGTGCTCCGCTAAATGCACACGAAGATGGCGGTGCACTTCCTAAAAACAATCAAGCGAATGATGTGGACGAAAATTAATGATTGGGGAATTTACCGTTAATAAGCCGCTAATTATCCGTTAAGGCTGATACTTTACGAATTTCTCATTTTTCCAAAAAACATAGGGGTTAGCAGTGTACCCCTGTAAAAACCGAAGAATAAAAAAACAATTATTATTATTATTATATTCATGTCTTGTTGCTTTCCAAATTACGGTTAGTATGAAATGATTTGCCATAGATTTGATAAAAAAATTTTCTTTATTATCTTGTATATTTATTCGTCATATAAAGTTTTGTATGTATTATCAAAGTCAAAATTTCCAGCCCGTACAAGCTATCACGTCTTACCAAGAATACTTATGCAAGTTGGTTAGATTTTTAATATATATGTATACAATATAATATAGATGAAAATTATCTATTATTTGGGGTAACAGTAAAAATGGCAATTGCTAACTCTTCAGTTACGTCAAGCTTTCTATAATGCTTATTATCTGCCTCAGGACTTCAATTGATTTTTTATACATTGTAAAGTTTTCAGGTTTTCATTTATGACAAAATATAGGCAAAAGTAGAATGTGACTTTAAACATTTAACAGTAAAAACCTTTCAAAAGTTTGAAATCCACCTTGTAAAGTAAAAAAACAACTTTTTAAAAGTAAAATTTTTAAAAATATGTTTTTTCAATAAAAAGTGGAGCAGCGGAATATCTCACCTCACAAATAATGAGCGACAAATCAAAGGCAAATTCCCTAATCATCAATTTTGATCCACTTCATACGCTTGATTGTTTTTTAGGAGGTGCACCGCCATCTTCGTGTGAATTTAGCGGTGCAACTCATTTTTTCAATAAAAAATAGAGAAGCAAAATATCTCACTTCACGAATAATGAGCAGCTAATTAACTGCAAATTACACAATTGTTAATTTCTCCCTGGGCATATTATTTCGTCGTTTTCTACAGGGGTACACCGCTAACTTCACGCGAAGTTAGCGATACACCTATGATTTCTTGGAAAAAATAAAAAATTCGAAGTATCTGACTTAACAGATAATTAACGGCAAATTGTCCAATCATTAATTTTGGTCGATCTCATTCGCTTCTTTGCTTTTTGCCAGGGTGCACCGCTAACTTCACGCGAGGTTGGCGGTGCAGGTCTTTTTTTCAAAAAATAAAGCAACGGCAAAATATTTGACTTGATAATTGACGATTGACGGATAATTAAAGGTAAATTAACAGCAAATTAAGCAACTATTGTTTTTATTCTCCACGAAAAGTGCACCGCCAACTTCACTGACCTGTAGGAGATGCTATTTCCTTGTATTCTTGTAGGGTTATTAATCATAGAAATATTTACAAATTCGCTCAATACGCTCAAATAATCATTTGTTGAGTTATCCAATTCTAGAATGACAATATTTAAGTCACCTATGAATAGGTTGTGATTATTTATTTTGAAATCAAGTGACTCGAAATATATCTGCAAATAGCGGTTGAATTCTATTATGTTTGTAGATGGTGATCTATACACAGCACTTTTTATAATATTTTCATTTTGATGTTCAATGTTTATTTCAATTTCTAAGAATTTTATTTTGTTCATAATCTTTATTTCATACTGGTACGTTCATTGCGATTTTATATACACCACTAAACCATCGTTTTGATTCAACTCGCCATAATTGTAAATCGAATTATATTCAGGAATTTTGAATAAGCTTGGATCAGGCAGTTTCCGTTAATACTATACTGTCTATGTCTACTTCAAGATCCTTGATGACGATTTTAAATTGATCCAGGATCTTGCTTCGACTCCGTATATTGATATGCAATATTTTGAAATTTCGTGTTTTATCATTTACTTTCGGTATAGTCCCTGCTTCAGTGCAGTTACTTAAGGAGTATGTTTCTACCACGTTTACTCGAAAATATCTGATACCAACTAATTACATATAAAAGACAATAAGAAAAAAATATAGAAAAAACAATGGTGAAAAGGAAGGATAATTTCAGGGTTTCAGGAAAAGGAAAAAAGTGTTTTGTATTTTGTGGCGGGTGTTTGACTCACTTGGCTAAAAACATTTTAAACTTTCACGTTCTGACCCAAAATTGTCCTAGAAATTGAAAAATGTTACAATATATAGGGGATTTTAATCAAAAATTCAAGATCGTAGACATTTTCGGTAACACCGGAAGTGACGGAAAAGTGGAAAATATCCAAAAACTGTCTTCTTTAAATACCGTTTACCCATTCCAAATCTTATTTTGAAACACAAAAGAAGTGGCATTTATAGAGATATCAAGTACAAATTTTCTGTAAATATCTATCGTATAAACATTTCAGTCGAGTTCGTTAACTGGTAGGTAGGATCAGACAACTAGTTGCAAATGGGTGGTCGACCAAACTCTTGAAAAAAACTCAAAAAGTAGCCATTGATTTCTGTGATATACCTACCTACCTACCTAGATATGCTATGTACTTACAACTTCTGTTTTTTGTATTTTTCCCTAAAAGTGAAAAATAATTACCGTCAAATTTACCTATTCACTGGCTACAAGCCATCGAGATATTTTAATATGGGACCATTTCTCAGCCTCTTTTTATATTAAAAGAAATTATTAAAATCGCAGCACGTTTAGGACTATGCATTGAACAATCAGACTATATCAAATTTTAAACCTCCTCCGTTAGTCAGAGACTGGTTACAAATTTCATTTTCTCTTACAATCGGTATTTTTAATCAGCAAAAACGTGTTATATTCCGAGCAGAAATTGCGTCTCGCAAATTTCATGAATGAGCAGAAAAAATGTACTTTCTTCTCGTAATATACAATACACGATGTCTGGGTACGACAATAATCGAAAGTTAGACAATTTTCGATACATTTGGATAATAGATCGCAAATGCGTTAAGGACAAGTAGTAGGTGATAATGTCTCCCTTATTCTGATATCTAACAAAGTTACATTAATATTCAGGAAATACTTCTAAAATTTAGGAGGTGGACAATGGTCAATTATTACAAACGGTCTGCCAGTGGGAGCACTGTTGATTTATCTACTCATTTAAATTTTGGTTAATACAGTTTTTCTTTCGAATATATTTGTTTCAGATTGTACAAGTTATAATTAAAAATATGTCTTAAAGTTTTAACCTAGACAGAAGAAGTTATATTTTCAACTAGTGCATGGGCAAGGGCAAACAAGTTTAAAGTTATTATCGCATGGTAATTCCATATATGCCTGTATTCAGTGTCTACTATTAACATTAGAGAGAGACTGTAAATAATAGAATCGAACTAATCGCTGTTAGTTGGTGTCAGTGAAATGTCATTCATAAATTCTGCTGTCAACGAAGCAAAAGTTATATCTCTCAGAATAAGTTTCATAATTTGTGTCTGAACGAGCAAGAATTCGAGGATTCGAAATGTGTACCTTGCGACACAGACACAACGTAATTTCAATAAATATTTTTTACAAGAAATTGGACCGACTTTATTAGTTGGTGCACTGAAAAATACAAAATAATTTTAATTCTGTTGGCACTGGTAATTTTCTGTAAATTGTAGTAAATAGAGGACCCGACACCAACTTTATATGTTTTTTTTATTATTAAGCCAAGTACCTACTGTGAGGTTTATTATAGCTATATAAATCACAGTACAATAAATTTACAATAATATACTACTTATTACATTACATTAAAGAGTCATATATTCAGTGAACAGTCCGAAAGAATCTGGTGGATCATTAGGCATTTCCTGTTGTCTGGCTTGGCTAGAAACATTTCGATGAAAAAGGGTGGGTGGAGCTTTTCATTCTTGAGCTTGGAAAGGAGGCTGGTGCGTTGTTCATCATATAGTGTGCACTGCCACAGCATATGGTTTGTATTCTTCAAGGTGCAGTCTCTGAGTTTTCCATACATATCTGAGAAGGGAACTGGAAATGACTGAGAATTAATTGAGATAGCAGCAGACTTGGCCAAGCGATCCGCTTTTTCATTACCATGGATTCGGATATGCGAGAGTAACCAATGAAGTTTGATGTTACAATTTGTTTGCTTGATTCTGTTGTACTTTTCGATGACATCAAAAATGGAAGAATCAATTTTAATGCTAAAGTTAGGTGACTGTAGGCTCTGTAAGGCACTTGAGGAGCCAGTAAAAATGAATGATGAACAGTGAGCATTTTCAAGGGCAATGTTCATGGCTAAATCGTTGGCCGCAAATTTGGCTGTGAATATTGAGGCACTGCAGTCGAAACTTTTTGATCTTTGTATGTTTACCTCAGGAGAAAATACGGCAGACACCGTACATCTTGAACTGGGACCTCTGCTTCCGTCAGTATAGATAGCGATAGCTTTGTTTTGCATGATGTACTGATCCAGTTCTCTGGTCGGGTTGCTAGTTTCTTTGAGATAGATCCCCAAGTCTTTGTCGAAAGGAATGGAGGTGTACAGAGTTTGGTAGCTTTGTAAATGGATGTAGAAATTGCTATGTGATGTAACTGAATCAGCCAGCGTCATAATGTATGACATGCACTGTCTCAATACTCTTTTTCTTCTTCTAGGTGCAGAGTTGCATGTTAATGCGTATTTTTCCAACCCCTTAAAAGTATCAGATCCACTGTTTGAGATCATAAAAGTGTCTGGCACGATCATTGATGAGCATAAGTTTCGCTTCTGCGATAAGTATATTGCAAGGGGTACTGATTCTATAACCCAGAGCAGCTCGTATGGCACTGTATTGAATTCTTTCGAGTTTTCTTATATTATGTTTATGTGTCGGTTAGTAGATCTAGATACCATAATCTATAATTGATCTGATGAACGTTTTGTAATGAAGTAGTAAAGTATCAGGCCCAGCACCCCACCAAGTACCACGAAGAAACTTGATGCTGTTTAGCGATTTATGATACTTGTTGATCACAGACTGAAGATGATCCTTGAAGCTGAGTTTGTAATCGAAAATAATGCCAAAGAAACGTGCTTTCTCGCAAGTTGCAATTGAATGACCATCTATATCAATTGATAGACTTTCTGGATAAATATTTTTATTGTTGAAGTGAATTAGGGATGTTTTGGATGGAATAAGATCGAGACCCAAATCCGAAAGATTCTTCTTTATAATTTTTATAGCAGACTCAAAGTACGACTTCTGGATTGTTGTCTGGGTACATGTAACATATATTGCAATTTGCAATGTCATCGGCAAACTGCAGTATCGAGATATTTCTTGTTATGGTGTCTGAAAGATCTGAGGCGTAGATAGTGTACAGCAGGGGGCTGAGAACTCCAACTTGAAGAATGCCCTTGTGGACTGACCTATAAGTTCCATAACAATAGTCGGTCGTGATGAATCTTTCTTGGGTTAAAAACTTTATGAATTCTAGAATGTTCTTGGAACAGCCTATGGTGGATAGCTTTCTGAGCAGAATATCAATTATTACGTTATCGAATGCACCCTGGACATCTAGGAAAGCTAATAGAACATCGTTTTTAGTAATAAAGGCCTAATCGACGGTCAAAGAAAGACTCACTAAATTGTCCAAGCATGATTTCCCTATCCTGAATCCATGCTAACTGGAAGGTAGTAGGTGATGATGCTCTACCCACCAATACAATCTATTTTTGACCATTGTTTCGAGTAGCTTGCAAAGACAAGATGTGTGAGCAATCGGGCGTACGTTGTTGCCATCCGGTTTATTTATGAAGTGTATGAAGGCAGGTTTCCAGCTTTTAGGAAATTGATAAGCGGAGTACATCTGATTGTAGATATCGACCAATAGCAGTTTGTATTTTATTGGAAGGTTTTTGAGGATTTCAAAATCAATCCCGTCAAGACCTGGGGCTGATTTAACTTTTCTGGGATGAAGGGCGGCATTGAACTCTACGAATGTAAAGTGTGAATCAAAGAATTGATTGTTATTGCCAGCAGGATTCCATGAAGGGTTGGTAGCGACCCATGGTGGGCTGATTTTATTTATTGCTTCCTCTATTTTTGTGTTCGCTTGAATATTGTTTGGCGAGTGTTGTGGTTAATCCAGCTGATCTTAAGAATTTTGCATATATTCCAAACGTACGTGGGGTCAGTCCTGAGGTTCAAGCTTTCGGCGAACTCTTTGAAGTTATTTCTTTTTTTTTTGTTTAACTGTTCTTCGGATAATAGCACATGACCTTTTGTAACTAAGGTAATCCTTTAAATCACCCGAACGATACCATTTTTTAGAAGCTGCTCTTCTATCTTTGATTACTTTGTTGCAGTCACTGTCCCACCAGGAGACTAGATTTTTTTCTAATATTTTTTTCCTTGTTACTTGTGACAGAATCTTGTACGACAGTGACAAAGGTATTATATTTATCAGTTGATCTGGAGTTTTCATAAATGTGAGATAGAAACTTTGGATATTGAATGTTTAATGTGTCAGAAAACTTTTGCCAATTTGTACGTAGAGATTTCAGTTTGAAGGATTTTTTCTGGTATTGATCTCTTTCTACGCCGATGGAGATAGATAGAGGAAGATGGTCGGAGTCCATGGCATCATCCCATGGAGTTACAAGTATTTTGTCGCATAAGCTGATTGACGAGAAAATGAGGTCGATATTAGATTTCTGATTAGATCGGCAATCAATGTGGGTGTAAGTATTCGGATTGTGCAAAAATAAGTCTGGTTTTTCTATCAATAATTTGCTACCATTGCAGTCGGTGTAGGAGCAGTTCCAGGACGTATGATGTGCGTTAAAATCTCCAACTAAAATAAAATCCCTGTGTCTACTGTCTTTGCTGAACCATGCTGCGCCATTTGCCTGCTGACAAAAGCTGTCCCGGTTGTCTGTAGCAGGCGATTATTTCGATTGAAGGGGAAGTACTTGTTATTTGGACGCCGCACATTTCCATCGAGTGATTAGGACTCTCACTGTCGTTTATTTCTTCGTAACTGATATTTCTACGAACCAGTATGATAATTCCACCCCCTCTGAAATACCTGCTATCCTTCCTGTAAGATATGAAACCAAGACAAGAGAGCTTCTTAGCCGGAGATAATCACGATTCTACGCAAACAATAATATCATAGTTTTTACTGATTCGAACAATATCCAGATAGCGTGTGGTGATACTACGACAATTCCAATAGAAAATTCTTAGTGATGATTGATTCATTTGGTTGGTTTGATTTTGTTGTTATGTTTACTGCGTCGCTTGGCTAGCAGTGGCAGAGTTTTCACTGATATCCTCTGTGTCTATTTGACTTATATCTGAGCCATAGGATTCAAAGTTGTCAAGATCCGAGGTGGTTGTATAAGTTTTTTTATTATTTTTGTGAACTTCACCTCAACTGTCCTGTTTGGTAAGAATTTGTGTAGCATCCGCATCATCAATGCAAGATTCGTGCATCCTAATTGAAGTTCACTGAGACTTTGTTCGATACTTTCATTTGCAAACATTTTTCCGAGGGAGCAAGCTGGCTGCGAATAGCTATACGTATATTGTTTTGGATTTTTTCCCTTAATCCTTCAATTTCTGGAATGTAGGCTTCAGTGGCAGAAGGAGATTTAGTAAGTGTAGTTTTTGTTTTTTAAGTGGCTGACGGGGTGTTTGTCTATAACGAGCAACAAAGGAGTCTTGCGGTCTGTTAGAATCTGGAGTAGATGAGGGACTGGACGAAGTACTAGAATGTTGCCTTTTGTATTCCAGTTTCTTTGGTTGTATTTTTCAGGGATGTATTATTATATGGTTTGGAGAGCCGATCTAAAATAGCAATGACATCGGTAGTTGAAAAAGAACCCCTTGTAGTGCGGTTAGATATTTGAATAGTGTCATCTAGCTGAGCGACTGTCTGAGGATTAACGCCTGATCCTGTAGCAAGAGTAGGACAGGTTCTAGCTAGATGTCCTTCAGTTTTGCAATTAAAGCAGGTGAGATCGTCAAGGCTTGGATAGATCCAACAGGATGTGTCAAAGCAATCAACTTTGAAAGACGTTGGGATTTTCTCAACATCTTCCGGTTTGACGTAAACTTGTCGGCGAAAACTGCTGATATGCTGGAACCTAGGCAAGGAGCACCCAGCGCGTAGCTTGATCATTTTGGACATCAAAGTTATCTTTAGTTCTTCAAGTTTTGCTTCTAGTATGTTATTTGCGATGAAAGGTTGAACATTTGATAATATCAATCTTTTATTATTAGTAATCAATGGACGAATGGGAACTTTGTGTTGTTGAATCGAAAAAAAAATATGGCTTTGAACTAGCTCACTGGCAATTTTGGTTGAGGAGAGATAGATACACATTCTGTTGTTTGAAATTCTCGACATATGTCTAATATCTTCAGGGCTACATAGCTCCGCAACAGCAAGAGCGTAATCTTGGATGGATATGCCGGCGATGGCATCTAAAATAATTGCTTGTTCTCTAGAAGGTATGTTTTCGGTTTGTAGAGCTTGTGAAAAATTCATTGGATTCATTGAAGCGGTATTGGTACTTAGGGAGTAATTCCCTGTACCCAGAGAATTCATGTTTATGTATTTTTCTTTAAACAAAGAAATTTGCAGGAGCATGCCCCTGTGGGGCCACAGAAGTCAAGATTGTTGTTATTTTTGTATTGGCACATATGGAATACACCAGTACGCGAATAACAATAAACAACATAGGCGAACCGAGCGGTGATAAACACGTCCGATCCGTATAGATGTTTGTTCTAGACTCTACTTCATAAGTACCAGCACCAATAAAATTAATATTATTTTGTATTTGTCAGGTGTCGCTCAGCTCCGTCCCAAAAAGGTCAAAACCAGCTACAATAAATTTTAATGAGGTAGGTAAAATTCCCATATCCGTCCATTTCCAAAACGCAATTGAAAACTAATTGAAAGAGTTTAGTAGGTACCCGAAATGGGGAAAACTATTAAGAATAATTTTGAAGATAGAAAATGCTTCTAAAGATATTTATTCCTAGTTTTCGTTATCTTCCGAAGAGTGATAAATCGTGAAAATGAGTGAAGATTAGTGAATTAACTAGCCAACGAGGCAAACTTCTTTTGGTATTGATCGATGTAAATTTTGTGAATTTACACGTAAATTAATTTCCGGGGAAACAAAGTGGAAGTGCATCAAGAAAAACTGCAATGCCTATCTAAAATCTATAGGCAATTCGTCTGATCGTATTCTTGCATCATCCAATCAAAATCATTACCATGTACCAGAGATAGAGAGTATCTTGCAAAGGCAAATTTTGACAACAATAGCTAGAAGGAAAGCTGAAGACGATAAATGCGAAAAACCTTTAAATATAATGAGACAAGCTCTAAGAGAAGAAAGCCAACAGAATGATCTCACCCTAAAGGACCTAGAGTGTATGAGGAAGAACATTTACCAAGATATTTTTTTTATGTAAAACTGAAATCTACTATACAAAACTTTTCAAAAAACTTTTCACCATATATTCTTTTGTCAATGGTCACTACTTTCCATTAGTTTTTTGTTTGTTAAAGGATAACCGCGAGAAACATATCGTGTGTGTTCGTCAAAAATACATGATTTGTGTAATAACATAAATTGAATTTCTCAGCAAAAGAAGTGGTAGTTGATTTTGATTTTGATCACAATGCTGTCCTGCAAATCTGAAATAATATTAGGCTGCAGATTTCATTTGACTCAAACGTGGTATCGTCAAATACAGAAATTTGGTTTAACTCAATATTATAGAGATAACAGATCTGATGTAGGCAAATGGTTGCACTATTGATTGATTTGGGCTTCTGTTTTAGAACCAGATGAAGTTGATGATTTTTATTTCTTTGAAATGTATGAGCGAAAGCCTGAAAATACAATTTAGAGAGATTTTCAGATTACCTTTATTATTATTATTATTTAAGCAAGGAATCAAAATGTTCACCTCATATTTGGGCAAGTGCTTCAGCAGAATCAGAATTCAGTGAATCGTTCCATGCACATTTTAACAATTCTTTATATAATACACACCCATTTATATTAATTTTTATTAAGAAACTTTTGAATGTACAAACAGAAAGCTACGTTAAATGTAATAGCATTAGAATAACAAATCGCACAAGACATGTGAATAAGTAAAAGCAGTACTTTGTACAGAATCAAATACAAAAGTACGAGAATAATCAGAAAATCTCAAAGTTAGAATATGTAAAAAAATATCTCATTATCATTCAAATAAGTAAGAATATACCTACATATTATATAAAAGTAACTTTTTATATACTCCATTATAGAGTATGCGACACTAAAAACGAAACAGATCGATCTGTTTCGTTTTCGGTGCCGCACCATGTAGTAAGTATATGTATACTCATTAAAATCGTATTGTAAAGTACATCTCACTTTCAATAAACTTTCAAACAAAAATATGTTGTGTTTTCTTAAGGATTCATATGATTTCTGTGCAGGAATTAAAACTTTAATAAATACGCACTAATTGGTGAAGATCGGGAGGAAATGGGTAGTTTCGAAACAGGTAGATTTAGGGATGTGGACCCAGTTGGGATATTTTTATGCACGGTACCTGTTTACTCGGACGGAGATGGTGCACCAACTAATAAGTCGTGCCAATTTTTTTTAAGAAAATATTTATTTCACAATTTTGAGTGTAACATTATTCACGAAAATCATTGAAACTTCACTTTTACTTATACCAAAGAAAAACCCATGTATATTCTTTGCTGGTAATTTGGAGATCTCGAAACACATATTTCAGACTTTACCACTGCTGTAACTCGGAAACCGTAACTGTATGGAAAAAAGTTCAATTTAAATTTTGTTACAAAGGATTTGGTCTTTAATTTGGTATTCTCAGATTTCCAATTTTCGAAAGAAATTGCCCCTTACACGAACGAAAATACATACCAATATTTAAAATTTTAAGATAGTGAAACTCGAAATCCGTAGCTCTTTTGTTTTATATTTAATTCCGTCGTCTCGGATTTTCGAAAAAATCATCAATATCGGAGTTCGGTTACTATTCACAGCACACGCACAAACCAAAAAGTCGAATTGTCTATCTCGTCCGTTTGGGTTCGTCGGTCAAAAATATTTCGAATTCGAATTTCAGTTGTTTTTGAGATGAGTATTTAAAATATTACTTTCTCTATGCCCTAGTAACAAAACCATGAAATGTATTAATACATTTTCATCTAAAAATGTTTAAGACATTATATGTTCTACAAAGTTCCATTCTCTTTCTTCAATTTGTAGGGCTTTTTTGAAGGGATGGGCTTGATCCAACCGTAAATACACTTCGCATCAAATTTAACGCACCACTAAAATTTAATACAAACTCTAAATTAGTATTCCCGGGTTCTGCTCAATCGATTTGAATAATATTTCTTTAAATTAAACCTTGAACCTTTAGGAACGCCCTGACAATTGAATGTTTTGTTTTAATTTAAATTTTAGGTATATACAGGTTGTTTGGAAAGAAACCTGTTTGGTGCTTCATATTTGTCGCACTCTGTGGGATTTCCCAGGTGCACTAGTAGGTGTCTATCTAATGAAGAATATAGCCCCGTCATCTCAGAGTATTTTACTTTTCGAGTCTCTTTTTTTAAATGAAACAGAATGTGTCGAAGGCATGTATTATTATTATTAAATTATCTTATTTAATTGAATTAAAGCTAAGTCTTAAACATTCAATAATTAAATCGAAATCGGGAGTACTAAAAAAATAACGTAGTCAATATGGGGTATTTCCTCAACTACTTCTGATAACTGCCTGACATCGAAGATTCATACTTGAAACCAGACGTCTAATTAGATCTTAATCGATATTGTTTCATATAATCCTTATAATGTTCTCTATATATATCCCAGGTGGCAGGTAGTGGTTGCCTACCCACGTGGTCCCATAAATGTTTAATAAGGTTCAGATTTGGACTCCGGAGAAGTCTGAATAGTCACCTCATTCAAATAATTTTGCACTATTTTCGAAACGTGCGATCTGGCATTGTCATGCATCAGTATGATGGCCATGTCGCCTGTTGTGGTCATTGGTTTCTTCAAAACGTCGAAACATACGTAATATTTTCGAATGAGAAACACCCAACCTCCTGCTTACAGCTCGAAAGCTTGAGCTTTTTTAATTCAGGAAGGATTGATCCTTCCTTAATTAATGTCGCCGCTATCACACATTCATCCTGGGATATGTTTTTTGTTTGTTGCTCCATTTTTGCAATTTTAACATATCACAACAATAAATTACAAAATAAGGATCAAACACCAAACAGGCTTCTTTTCAAAATCACTGTATCTTAAATGGGAACAAAACCATCTAAACAAAAAAAACGATTATTGGGGCTTTCCTGAAGGTACAGGGTTTAATTTAAAAAATATATTATTCAAATCCATTAAGCAGTTCCCAAGAAAACTAATTTTGAAATTGTATTAATTTTTAGTAGTGCGTTAATTTTGATGCGAAGTGTAATTGAATATGTCTTATGATTTCTCACAAGAGAAATAATATCACCAAAATCGTTATACGTTTACTAAGCGGAGCAAGGTTACATAAATAAAAAAACACATAGTTGAATTTTACACCTCTTTCTTTTGAGAAGTCGTTCAAAAACCTAATGAGTAAAAATGTAAAATAAATACGACTCCACCATAACTTTCCTTTCTGAACTAGAGAAGATGTTTATCTCCTAACTAAGCATAATTGATAAGTTTAAAAGATCAGTTCATTATTCATAATTTCTTATTTAATATAGAATGCCAGTTTCTGTCTATAACGTGAAATGATGGATTATAATGAAATGAATTATCAATTGAATGATCGATGTTGAGTGAGTTATTTAGGTCAATCATAATGTAAGATGAACTTTTCTCAATCTTTATGAAAAATTCATATTAATATCTTTTAACATCTTTTAACACGAAAAGATTATACATTACAACTTTTTGGTTCATTATTAATTTTATAATTTCAATATGAAAAACTTTATTTATAATTTTGATGAATCTGGTATCGGGGGTGCTAATGTCACAAAATAAGTCAAAATGATAGAAGGAAGAAATGTGATTGTTTACAAAAACAAGAGTAGGTACCTACCACAAATTTATTAATGATAGATACCTACCAGAAATATGCCTAAGCAAGCTAGTTCATGTCAAAGTAGAGATTGAGTCAATTTTAAAAGACAAACGCTTCAAGTCCTGCTAAGGCTTTCGGATCAATTGTTCTACAGCCTTCTTTTTTCCGGGAAAGTTTAATGTCTTAGCTTGTTTGTCATGATCTTAATGTCAAGGATATAGGCATACCAAACTTGGCAAGAAAGACTGAAACAAATAAGAGAAAACACAGTAACCCAGTAGGTAATATAGCTGTAACAGATAAAGAAAATATCCGACCAAGAGGCAAAGAATCCAAATTTTAACTGAATGAAAAAAGATATAATATATATTAAGAGTAAAAACATTGAAAAAGGGGGAGTTTCTGGACAGAGGTACATTTTACCTAGTTACTGTATTAAGATTAAGCTTCAAGTATGGCAGGTACCTAAAATATAGCCCTCACTGTCATAATACATAGAAGGAAATAACTACTAAGGGAGATTTGGATAGCATACAGAAATAAATATCCAGGATGATTGAAATTGCTTAGTCCTTAGGTATAACGCAAAGAAAATGTAATTATCCAAGTATAGGTAATTTATTATAGATATTTTTCTTCCGCTCTTCAGCCAGTACAGCGGGATCTGGAAATTGTCCTCTAACAACATAAAGCTTCTAATTGACCAATATATATACAGGGTGATGCACGGTCGGTGGTACCTTAGACGTTTAAGGAAAACTATTCGTAGGATAGTCCTGAAAATTGTATTATGTAGATCATACCTCGAGATCTATCGACTGAAAATATTTTCAGCCTTGCGACGTTGCCACTTATATCAAAAAGTACTAACAACTTTGATTTTTCAAGAGAGACACCCTATATATCATCAATTTATTAGATTCTCTATCGCCTTCTGGTTATTTTTGCATAAGATACCCATACCTATCTCTAACAGTTTTCGGTGAATTAATTAATTTTCTTTTGTTTTGTTAAAAACACAGCTCCAATGAATAGCCCATTACTCAAAATTTTAGAACTGTGAAACGATGAAATTCCAGTAATAGCTTGAGAAAGACTTATTCCTTATTTATTATTGAAGATTTTCTTTTTATATTATACAGGGTTGGTCAAAATTCTTGATCTTTCCATCAGATACATAAAGAACCAAAATTGCGTTTTTTCGAATGAAACACCCTATAGTTCCTATACCTAAATGGTCAGGTTCTCAAAATATAAGCAACTATCTATTAAAGTGCATTATTTCTAGCATTTTCATAGTAGGTATTTGCTGGTTACCATGGTGATAAAACACAATTATTATTTAACAAACATTTTTGAGGTATTCCTTAAAATAATTTATCTGGATCGCAAAGATTTGAAGAAAAAAGTGTATTCAACACCAGTACAAAGTAAAGATGAACTGCGTCAACGCGTAATTAAATGCATTGAAGAGATAGATGCACGTGAAATGAGAAAAGCTGTTTTATTGGTGGAGAAAGAAACGGTTATCATTTTGAGAATGTATTGTAAATGTTTAATTATTTATATTTCTTCAGTAATTATTATTATTATTAAAACCTCTGTCCTTATCACTTGGTGATTGATTATTCATTATATATTATAATGTTTTTATAAAGCCTTTTGCGTAAATAATCTAACAAAAGATCACAAAATACATATGTATATCGTTGAAATGGATTCATTTTTTCAATATCAGTCAATATCATAGTTATTGCTAATTTTATCTTGAAATTGAGTTCAGTTTCTGATGAATCTACTTACTCATTATTGTTTTGCCAAGACTGAGTGTGATATCTATGAAATTTTATTATTATTTTTAGATTAATTTACAGGGCAGGGTAAACGAATCGTCTCTGCAGTCTACTTATCATCCCAAAGATGAGTAACGAAACTCTTTCGTAAATCATATTGAATTAGCTTTTAGAAATCAGAGAATTGCTTATTTATTCTTTGAATAGGTTTATTCTTGTTGTATTTTTTGTACTTTGTGGATATCTTGCATTAAACTTTCTGGATATTTTTGCAATAATTTGATTACATTATCTATGATGAATGCACAACTCAACAAACATTAACTTATTCCTCCACATGATAATTACTTGTCAAATTTTCCATCACCATAGTAACCAGCAAATATCTAATATGATAATGATAGAAATAATTCAGTTTAATAGATAGTTGCTTATATTTTGAAAACCTGACCATTTTTGTATAGAAACATGATATAGCATTTCGAAGATATTTTGATTCTCTATCTGAAGAAACAATAGAATATAGGGTGTTCTATTTAAAAAACGCATTTTTGGGTCTTTGTAGATCTGATGGAATGATCAAGAATTTTGAGCGACCCTGTAGAACAGAAAAAGAGAATCTTCAGTAATAAATAAGAAAAAAGTCTTTCTAAAGCTAATACTGGAATTTCATCGTTTCACAATTCTAAAATTCAGAGTAATGGGCTATTGATTGGAGCTCTGTTTTGAACAAAACAAAAGAAAATTAATTAATTCACTGGAAACTGTTAGAGATAGGTACCTATGGGTATCTTATGAGAAAATAACCAGAAGGTGATAGAGAATCTAATAAATTGATAATTAATAAGGTGTCTTATCTGAAAAAACTTGTTAATACTTTTTGATATAAGTGGCAACGTCGCAAGGCTGAAAATATTTTCAGTTGACAGATCACTAGGTATTATCTAAATAACATATTTTTTAGAGCGATCTTATGGTCAGTTTTCCTTTTACGTCTAAGGTACCATCGACCGTGAATCACCCTGTATATTTTGTTTTTTGTATCTAATACAATCAAACTTAACAACTATAAGCAATAAGCTTTAGAGAGATTATTCAAATAAATCAATTTTCCGATTAACGACTCATTTGCACCTGTTATCTCGTACAGTTTCAAATTAATATCCTCCTTTCGGCGTATATATATTCACAAGTAATTGAAGTTATGTTAATGATGTTGGTTTGTGTTGCATCAGAGAGTTGCATCATGATAACATGATACATATATACTTGCGGTTGCTCTTGGCTATGGCAACTTTACAAATTGTTGCAATTACACAGCAACTATATTATTGATATTATCTATGTATAAGTCAAGGATTCATGGAGTATACCTATCAGTGTTTAGAATTTGCATAGATCTATTTGCTGTTAATAGCACCACAGGGATGCTCAGATTTCGGATCAATATGGACCGTATTCCAATGCTCTTGAAAGGTCATAAATATTCATTTATACGGTGAACTGGTCGACAAAATCAGATGCTCGTGAAATTTACTCAAACTTATTTTACGGAAACGTATTCGGAGTTGTCCCACTAAAAAATTAGTATCTACTTATTGGTATAGGATTAAATTAGGTAGTTTGAAATCAAAGGATGTTCAGTTTCAAAGACAATTCAGTCTAAACATATTTTTATTATAAATCAGCTAAAATCAATCGATATATGCTAGCGCCGATATCCATACAAGAAAAAACGTAATTAAAATAATCAATTTTATTATAAACACAAAATAACCTTAATATTATATCATGAATACCAAATATGAAGCTGGATTATATCTAGTTCTAATATATGATTAAGAGTTATTGATGCTATAATACTTCAAACTTTGGGTTTGTGTAACTCATTTAAAGCAGGTCTCATGTGAGAGCTGAGTAGTTATTTATGTTATAATGCAAGCCAGGACATTGATGAATTGGAAAAGAACCACCACCTCTCCTAAAATCAACTATAAAAGGTCTGATAGACGCAAATGAATTTATCCGTATTAGGTATATAGAGGAAGAATTTCCTTCTGAATCCAAGATTCTCAGAACAATTGTTTTATTTTTGCAAATATATTTTTATTATATTTATAAGATTTTAAAAAATGCGAGTGATATTGGGAGGTATTCAAATGAATATATAATTTATAATTACTTATATAAAATCTATTGGTATGAGAAGTTGAGGTAATGACTTCTAAGAATCTATTCGTTCGAATACCAACTCATTCATTGAAGTTATTTTATTAAGTGAGAGTTCTCGTTTGCTTGTAAACATTATCAGGTACTCGCTAACAAGTTAATCTCAAGATGCCAACCTTGTTGTGGTGACACGTGTTGGTTTTAAAGCTCAAGTGTTTTTGTATTTATCGTGATCTTGTAATGTACTTATTCTTCTGCATCAAAAAATTGAAAAAATAAAAATAAGGTTCTCAATATAACTTGAAAACTATTAAATATTAAAGAAACCACTATAGTGTAAAAGGGATGAGAATAGGGAACTTTTATATATCTGTTTATCAAATGTTATAAATTTCCTTGTTTGGATTTTCAGTACTCTGCATTTCTACACAAGAAAATCCATGATTACATCTGGGTCGTTACTCTTATGATAATATGCTTAGCGAAACTATAAATATATATCTTTTACGAGCTTTTATTTTAATACATAAAGCATTCTGTTCAGGCTCTCGACTTATGAATAAATAACTAGAAATTATGGAGATAGACACGCGGGTAGCACGACTTATCTAGATTACCTAACATTCATAAAAATACGCCTTTTTATAGCATAGCATACAAACACTATGACATCGGTTGAATTTTTAATCTTACTATTTGCCATTCTCTGGCAGTTCCTATAACTCTTTCGGGTATCGTTTATTCTATAGCAAAAAGTATCCTTTGAAATGCAATATGTGTGTAGGTGGGCTTTTTTCATAAATCAAATAATATGCTTTACATACCTTGTGCTTGGGTGGATAAATGATAATTGAGTAAGATTTCATGATACAAGATTTTAATGAACAAACTTACATAAAGCACACTATAAAAATATGTAACTGAAAACATATTGAAAAATTACTTTAATATATTTTATAATAAACCCGAAATGTTTTATCGTTACTTTTGCTTTGCTTGGAAAAAAATAACTAAACATTGATACTACAAAATAATCATGTAGGTACAGTTCTAATTTTATTATAAAATGAATATTTGATTTATATTATGCATAAACCTCCCAAGAGTCGTATGAAAAGCTGTAAGTTGACATGAGCTTTGAACATATTTAATGCTAATAGGTTTTGTTCAACATCTCCTCTAATGAAATTATAATGAACATATACTTATATGCTTCGACATTCTTTGGCATATTGGATTATGAATGAGTTAAATATTATAATACTTTGGTTATCTATCCAAAGAGTTAGTATCAATTTTTTTTAATATCAATTAATAATTGTCTTAGCCATACAATTTATTTGGCAGCTTCACTTGCAGCCATATACTTTGATTCTGTAGTTGATAATACTACAGTATTCTGGCTTCTACTTTCCCAAGTTCCACCATTTATCATAAAAATATATACGATATAAAATTTTCTAAAATCAATATACAAAACAAAATCAGAATCGGAATAACCAATTAACTCACTATTACAATTAGGATCGATTTCATAATCAAATTTAATCTACTGCTAATTTTAATCCTAAATTGAAAAATCATAAAATTTTCATTGAACGTGTAATTCAAAGTTACTTCAAAAGAACAGAAAATAAGGTGACTGACGTTATAAAAGTTATTATAATATTTTTTTCTGCCATCAAGATATGAGTTTCACAAATTGAAGAACTAACTAACCTCTCAATAGGGATTCATAATGAAATCGGCCCTTATTGTAATCAATGCAAGTATATATTGTCTTGAAAATGAAATTGTCATTTTAAAAGCATTAATATGGTCCTGATTGGCATTATTTAAATATCTACTCTCTATTTAAATGAAGTAGTATCAGGTGTTGAATCAGTTGAAATGTCATTAGAGCTACCATTGCTTTCATATAATTAATATTAGTTGTTTCTTTTCAATGGTCATAGTTATATTTACATTATTGTCAGCAAGGGTAATATAACGATTTGCGTCTAACATATATTTTCTTAAGTATTTGTACTGTATACCGATTTTGACTTAGTATAATCGAATGTTCAGTTTTAATCATTTCTAGACTAACAAAAGTATTTGAATCCAGCACTTAAATTTAAAAATATCTATCTAAGATAATATTGGATAGAAATAATGAATCATCTAGGCTGGTACATACAGGCTCAAAATTACTTTAAAATCACCTTCATTTTCATTCTCATATCCCACTAGTATCATTTTAACATTCTTATTATCTATTTTCTTACTTCTCCATTCCATAGATCGTTTGGAGATGCATATCTAGTTTGACTGGAGGAGCTAGGATTTAACAAATAAACAGAAAGTCCACTGCTTTCTCCTACAAATTCAACGAGATATCATGGGAATACAACATAGATCTTGCACTTCCCATGATTGTACGCATTTTTCTGAAGTACCATCATGAACTATCCCTTCACTATCTGAATATGCTTTAAAATCACTATTAAAGCAGTCACGTCCTTTGTCTATATGCAATATTCAAATACCATGGTTAAACTTATTCTTTAGATACTATTGCAATATCTTTCGAAAAGCAGTCCAGGATATCACTTACGATTATGCACCAGAGATGGAGGTGAGCACTGGCCCACACACATCACTGTATGTTTGTTATATGGGCAAGCATAACAAATAAAATTATATTTTTCAGATAAAGTCACTGGAATAGCAAAATGTTTCAAACTTGATCACAGTTAATTATAATTTGCTTGTATATGGCTTTAATGTCCATTTCATAAAGATTATGTTCTTTCAATTTTGCAGTCATAATCACAATCTTGTCATTTAATAATAAGGCTTCACTATTTTTTTTTTAACAATAACGTAACCTTTTTTTACAATATCTTCTGAAAACAAATTTCCTCTTAACACTGGAACATAAAGTACATCTTGTGTTATAATTTCTTACAACTTGCCATCTACAGAACTTTTGATAAGTATGTGTCCTTGTTCAAACACTTTGAGTTCCTTTTTATTATCCAATCTCACAGTTCTCTCAATATTATCCTGTCCATATTCTTGAAACTCGCAAAAGAAGTCACACCTGTTCGACATGAGCATTGATGTGCAACTATCGAGGATCTAAACATCTGCATCAACTTCGGATTATGAACATTGTTCAGCACTAAACGTCAACATCTTGGATTTTTCTTCCAGGTCTCTTTGGAGCTCGACAATCTCATGCAAAATTCCCCCGCTCATTACAATTATAACACATAAAACGATGCTGATTGTGTTGGCCAGATGTAGATGTAGAACTATTGTTCATATTCTGATTATGAAATATTTTTTGTTTTTTACCAACTATAGCACTCTCAGCCTCTTCTTCGTTTGATAAGCTCGCCTCCTCGTCCAACAATCCCGTTGTTAGATTGAATTGTTTGAGAATTTGGTTCTAAGGACAGCAACGTTTGCAGAAAAGAGCGGTACTTTGAAGGTAAAGTTCTTAATAGTATGATTATTGCTGTGTTACTTATTTTTTCTCACGCTCTTTCATCTGTATTCTTTCCATATCATCGCCTGAGTTCCTTTGTCCATGAGTTCTTTCTTTGTCCCACGGAGCTGTTGCCTTCATTTCTGCCCTCTATAATATGAATATGACTTAGAGCTTAGTACCGGCCGCCCCTTATTATGTGACCTATATAATATAGGAACTTCCATTCTTTGATCGTTTTTAATAGTTCTTGTTCATTGTTCATCTATTTTAGTCCTAGTAAAGAAGGGTGCAGTCATTACCGATTTTGACTCCAGGATATGTTTTTGCCATTTGACCCTATACAGTGTGAAGTCAACGTGAGATTTCCATATTTATACGAGTCAAGAATGTTGTTTATAAATGTTTATGATAGATAGTTGTTGCTCTGCGCAGACCAGAAACAATCGGTCGCCCCCCGTTCGTTTCTCTCACCGAGTCCATAATGTCCGCAAACATTTTCATCGGTGCATTTCTCGATCATCGCATTGAAATCGCCAATGACTATTGTCTCTTCGAGTGCAGAGTAGAACGCCTCGACATGACACTTGCTGGCACATAGACCTGTATTAAGTTCATAGTCCAATGAGTAGTTAGTATTACTCGGTCATTAAAGGGTATACAGTCTATCACGCTTTTCTCTAATTCGGCGGAGATAAGTATTCTAACCACATATTGATGTTTGTGTTCTTTAGCACCCCCTGAATAAAAGTTCTGTTTTTTTGGGTGCTTGCTTCCGCCAAGATTTTGATTGCCAGACGCTCCATCTCTCTCTCAACATTGGCTAGTTTCCCGGCCATGTACAGGCTTCCGATATTCCAGGAAGCAATTTCTATGTTATGATATATTTGATACCTCGGGGGGATTCTCCACACTCCCTCCCCACTCATGGGGTGCCCTGAACTGAGTACGATTGTATTTTTTTCTGTACATGTTAATTGCTACTACGGTAACGATTATACATAATGTAACAGCTTTAGTAGCAAAATAGACTAGTCCTGAGCAAAGACTGATTATAAATAAGGCTGATTGGGTCTATATAGGGTATAATACAGCCCTCGGGATATAAAGTTCTACTCATACTGACCACATTTTGATTTAAATAGATTTATGCGTCTCAACAATAGTAGGTAATAAAATTATAAAACAACAAAACTTTTTTTTAATACTTTAATTATATTCGTTAGTTAATTAATGAAAAGTATTGAATATTAGCTATAACAAAAAAATTTACCCTTCAACATAGAAATTCTAAAAAGCCTTCAAAATATAGGTAGTACCTAATGTCATGATCACTAATAGTAACTACTATCCAACAATACCATTATCTACCTGGAATAACAAAGAATGATGTTTATATTTTTTATATAATTTGAATTAACTGGATAATTCAGTTAAAAGAACAATTCAATAAATTCTTTATTAATGAAAGTGTCGCAAGATAATTGCCATAATATAATTTTCGGGGAAAGTAATGAAGATATAAATGTGCGGAACAGTTGGAGCGTATTTTCGGTGAATAGGATCCTTAATTAGGAACTGTTTAGTAATGCTCCAACGAATTTTAATTCACTTCATTTAGAAGCCAAGGGAGATTCGTCCTTGTAAAGTCGTTACAAGTCACCATACAATAAGTTTTATGCTTGAATGAAGAATGGGTTATCTTTTGTAGGTATAGAGAAGAATAAGAATGGATTTTGGGAGATTTGACTCATTTTCTGATGAATTCTGTAATTCTTGAGGTAATTTCAAAGGGAAATTTGAGTTTGAGCTTGCAATCATATAGTCTAAATAGTGTCCAGCAGAACTCAGTGATTATTTGTGGAATTTCTAGCAATATTGCAATTAAACAGGTATATGTGACAGCTGAGTATTTCGTTAATTATCCTCCTACAGTTTTAATTGTATAGGCCGTTGAGATATTAACGAAGTACCTAGGTTTAGAGGTGAGAGCTAATAAAAGTTTTATTATTTACTACGAAACATAAAGTTAGAGTCAGGTGAATCCAAACCTGATGTTTCAATTACCAAACTGCTAGATTTCAATAACTCTTACCGCAAGTAGTACAAAATTTATCTTTATTAAAATAGAGGAAGCCAACCCCGTAGTTTTGTCGTAATTCTTCATTCAGTCTGAAACTGTAATAATGATTACGTTGTTTTTCTAGAAATGTTAAAATTCTTCCAATCGAAATCAAAATTTAAAATTGTTGGAAACAATTAAACCAAATACCTACTCGGATTAATATACACATATTTTCTATTTAAACTCACGTTGAACGGGTGAATAACGCTTCAGACGTTCTGAAAAGAAGTAACCTGTTTATAGGTTTATGAATGACTCTGTATCACGGAATTTTACTACGTTGGGGATCGAGATGGTTGAGCTAGCAGGTAGAAGGTATGAATAAATACAAAATTATTATCTTTAATTTTTTATACTCAAAGAAGACGCAGATAAACAAACTTACCTTGATACATAGTCCTTAATAATAATTTTAATATCGTTCCTTTGTTGTAAATATAAATCAATAGATAGGACTGACAAATTCATATCCAAGTTATAACAAATTTATTTTTCCATTGGCATAAAATTTTAGTATTTTTATTAAATTTGTATTTCCCATTTCTATGCCTATGTTAAAAGAATACTTTATAGAATTCGATTTATCTTATAGTTCTTGCAAAATTTCTATTATTGGAATCCGCTTTAGTTTTATAAAAAAGTAACTGAAAAATAATCTTAATCCCACTTGAAATTCTTTAAATTAGATATTTTTATACATTGCCAATTGGAACTTTTTATTTTTTATCGAAAATTAATGTGAAGATTTATATATAAAATAAGAAAGACTTTAAGTCAACAGTAGACATAAGGTAGGTAATACAATTACCGTGCCTACCAACGATGACAACAACTACTCGGTGAGCTAAAGCTCCAGTTCGCATTGCATTACGTCATCGTTGATAGGTGCAATATGATTGATTACAAACCAATACTTATATTGCATACTTCTAACCCTTTTTGCTTTAATTTAATTCGGAACACATCATAGATGAGTCAAGTGTATGATCGCCGATTTCGTTCCCATTAGAACTCATCAGATACACATATGACTCTGGGATGTACCCGAAGAAGTCAAAACGCCGGTGATATAGAGTACAAAACGATTTTAGAATTATAACTTGACCGTCCAGCGCCCAAAACAATTCTGATCTTAAGAACATATTGTGGGATTTTGTAAAAAACTTCATAGTTTTATACAAATACATATTAATTACTCTTAGATTGTATTGAAGGTAAGGTAACGAATATGAAAGAGCATCATACAAGAGAAGAAATACCTTCATTTCCTACCGAAAATAACAAACATTTTAAAATGGAATATGTATCTAAAGAATGTGATTTTTCAAACAAGTACATAGCTTTAAAATGAAATAATTCAAACCAGTAAGAGTGCGAGAAAAATCATCTGAACTGAGACTTCTCTCCAAATGATGGAATCGCAAGCTTTTCCCTTAAGGGTGAGAAACTTCCTTTCGTCGAATGCAAATAATTTTTTGCTTCTTTTCTTTTGTTGGAGAAAGAAGAGTGTATAGAGAGGAGTTTCCTGGTTCACCAACATCTATTTCCATTTATGACCGTAGAAAAAGCAAAAAGGGTATGCGCGACAATTCGGGTCAAACGATAACTCTGCCAAAGGGCCCTAGAGTCAGTGGTGTAGAAGCTGCATCAATATTCTGCTCGCTCCAGCTATAAATTACAATTTATTTATAAATATTATGTGAAACCACAGCCAAATCGTATATTCTTATGAATAATGTCCTTTATTTATTTATCATTCGAGACACTACGTTTTTAGGTACCTACTTATTTCTGCAAAAAAGATAAAGGTTGCATAGGTATATGCCCTTGTCAAATTATAATGATACTACAACCACTTACACTAGAGTTTTACTGCCTAGAAACAGATTGTGCTGTTATAGAAAAGGGGATGTGACGATTACCAGCTATATGGTTTTCAATCGCAATTCTGGTCCAGTCTTTTGTTACAAACAATTTAATGCAAGAAATCGTATTCTTTTCGTTTTTTACTCGTAACTTTTAAACTAATTGAACAATCTGATTGCTCCAAGGATATAATACGTAGAAAATTAAAAAAAGGAGAATATAAGAGCTCAAACGACCCCATCAAATAATTAGGTGGGAAGAAAAACCGTAAAGACTGAAAATTTCGCTTTTTTCAAAAATTCTTACCATTCTGCCATTTTCTGAGCTGAAGCGCTGGTCTTCTGTAAAAAAATAGTCAATAATAAGTTATTTATGTTTGTACAACCTGACACTGTGACTTTAATAATCACGTCACAATAAGGATGTGAAATTTTTAGTGTGCTATTTTACAGAGAGGCTGTATGCGTTATGGTCCTGTGGTACAAAACTTATATTTTGATTTTCTGATAAAATAATTTTAAGTACGAGAAAAACTCTTGCAAAGTTGTCAACTGGAGGTAGACGGAGCAACAGTCGACAGGAAATGAATGCTATGTACAAGCTACCCAGAATAAGATTCACTACCCCCTATCTCAGAAACTATGGGAGATATGGAAAAAAGTATAAAGATAAAATGAGAATT
Organism: Crioceris asparagi; assembly: GCA_958507055.1. Taxonomy (NCBI): domain Eukaryota; kingdom Metazoa; phylum Arthropoda; class Insecta; order Coleoptera; family Chrysomelidae; genus Crioceris; species Crioceris asparagi. The sequence goes on from OY293826.1 coordinate 41,737,910, forward strand.
ACTTTAAATTATTTTCTATTGTTGTCATGTTCACTGGGTGTTTAGTATTTCTGACATAGGTATCAACTTTCTTATTTTAAATAGAATTTCGTATATATTTTTAGATTTTGGAATTCTACATAAAATTTTAGATAACATACCCTATAACTAGTAGTAAATTACATCACTAGTAGTGATTTATACCATAAACTAAATAGCAATTATCATAAATCTAACAAGCAGTGGTGAATATTTGTAACCAAACCAGAAACAATCCCTGGCAACATACAATGTGCAAAAGCGATATTAACTTTGAATTAAATATTATCAACTATCTCCGATCTTTTAAATGTAAACACCAAATTTTTTCTGTTTCACTGTATTGTACGACTAAAAATAAGGTTAGGTACTTTCTGTTTACTTCCCGATACCTAATATCAAGAGTTTCTAAAATATAAGCCGAAATTTAAAATTTTCTTAAATGTAAGGTGCACATTTGTTAACGAGTGATTGTTATAAAAAATGAATACTTCCTGATTTTGATAAATTAAAAGTTAAGATTTTTAAAATTTAAAATATTTCAGGGCAATCTCTGATTTTCTGAAATAATATATAGAACAATTATTGAATTTAAAAAATAGGTAATAAAAAAATATTATCATTATAATAAATGAGCTACATGTCCTCCATTTTCCACTATACATGTGGTATATATGGCTTCCAATTTTCTTTCGGCGCTAACAATACTTGTATTGTTTTTAATAAAACGTTCAAACAAATCAAAACTTTTCTGTTCAGAATACATTTTCTAAAACTATAATAAGCTGCTGAAGTTTCTACAAAGGCACACACAACTGGCAGTTTGATATTTATTTATATTTGCAAATGTCATTTTTTTCTCAAAAAAGATAAAGTACCTATTGAAAATTATAAATACTAGTTATAGGGTTTGTTAGACAGAGTTAACCTAAAATTGTATGTATAATCCAAAAATCTAAGACTATATATAGGACGTTCTATTTAAAATAAGAAAGTTGATACCTATATCAGAGATACTACAGACGCTGTGAACATGAAAATAAAAATTAAAAAAATCAAAGAAATTTACAAAGATTTTAACTTGGTTTCTGAGATAGAATCTTATACTGGGACAGCCTGTACATATATACCTAGTAGTTATATGTAGATACGCGCGCTCTGCTCGCACATTATTATAATTATATTTAAATTTTGCAAAATCTAATACAGCTATCTACATTATTTTCTTTTTTTTGACTTTGGAGTGATGGATCACAGGGAATTCTGTTCTTTACTTGGAAAAGGAACAATGACATGTTAAAATATACTAGTATAAAATAAGAAATAAATAAAAAAGCAAAATCGTACATACAATATATATATAAATTTATTTAAATAAGTACTTGAAATATTTCTTATTTATTGACTATTTTTAATTCGATTTTTTTCACTGGTTATTTCTTCTAACTACTTTTATAAGAATTCAGATAAACGTGATAATTTTATGAAAGTTTAGATTACAGATTTTAATATTGCATGTAATTCAAGCGATGATGAAATCAACGATATGCCCCCAAAAATACAAAATGTAGATAGTCAATAAATAAGATATATTTCAAGTCTATAAATAAACGTGCTGTTACTTTACATTTTATAATAATTTTTTTCCAGTTTTTTCTATAAAATGCTATTTCAAATTCCGATAAAAAATATAAACAGCGTGAATGATCCTCACTTTAAGATGTTATAATTTCTCAAGCTTCCTCTGTCAAATGAGTCAAAAATCATCAAAATCGGAGCTCGTTTACTTAAGACGCGCACACGAACCAAAAAAAAGCCGACAGTCGAATTGTATACCAGCTCCGTTCGTTCGGGGTTCGTCGGTCAAAAAATACTAGAAGTTTTCTCAACTTTAAGAACAACATATATTATTTCAAAATAGAAATTACGCTCTCTAACGGCCATAAGTGGAAATACAAATAAATTATTTGTTTAATGATTAAGAAAATTGACTTTTGATCTTATGACTTATTATGGAATGTATTCCGAGTCCATAGGAGCAAATGGAAAGAACCAAAGGGTTAATATTTCGATAGGTGATAGGTTACAATATAATATTCTAGGATTATAATTATGGTGCGCTGAAATAAATATTATTTATTTGTATTTTGCAATTGCCGAATTATTTGCAAGCCTGTGCCAGTTGAAAAATCCATTGAATAATTATGATGCTATATGGTGCTCAATTGATAGTTTAAACAATATTCGGATTACAATAATGATTATAATATCTTGTGAATTTTATTTATGGGAGTCAATTATTTTTATCATATAATCATTTCATATGAGAGTTTCTATTATATTTTGGTGCAAATTAGATTTTTAATATTTTCATTAAGTATGTATGAAATTTTAATTCATAAATAGGTCTTTTATATTTTTCAAAATCGATTAATTTGTATCAAATATCGTGCAATTTTTAATTAGGCTCTGAATAAATGAATCGACGAAAAAAATTAAAAACTTATCAAATTTTATTATCATCCATTTAAAATTTCGATCTCCAATATTTTAGGATATGTACAAGATAACGAGGCGATGCTTCCAGTAGCTTGTTTGGGCATCATTTTTCTATTTTATTATTGCAATAAACTAATATCTTTTGAGAAATTTCGCTATTTCTGTCTTTATATCAAAAATGCCCTTTCGTGTCAATAGACCAAATTACCATCACAACGAGTAAAGAAGATTTTTTCTCCTAAGAAAAGGTCTTTTCAAGGGTACCTTGTTTGCTGAAATCCGTTCAGCCACTGTAAAGTTGAGGATATTTATTTACAAGATCAGTTAAACTCCCCCACCTCTTTATTTTGAGAAATAGAGAAAAAATAAATAATATGCTTGTGAAAAGTCATGTATTGTCAAAATAAAGCCAATGTGTTGCTCTAAAATAAGATAATTTGTATTAATCGTGAATTCTAACATTAATGAGAAAAAAACAACTAAAACTATCACTAATATGTTAACTAAAAGAAAAGAAGCATCATTTAAAGCTATTGCTTCACAAACTGCTGACTAATAGTATATCTGTTTCGAAATCAATCAGATAAAAATTGTCAAATTTTAACTCATGTGTCAGGGCTTAGTGTTAGTGTGCGATGAGTTCAAACTCAATGAAGATCTTCATTTACATCTCCCCCCAAAAAGTAGATGAAATGAGTTTTCTAATATGGAAGAGATTTGATTCGACTTTTCTATGACCTGTGTTTATCCTATAAATTGAGTTTGAATTCTTTTCTAAAATTTGATATGAGCCGATTTTGAAGAAAATTCAGTTACAGTGTGCTCTGTTTCATTATATTTTTGTGTGCATTCGTGAGCAATTGTCATGCGGGATAATTTATCTATATTTTCATTAATTCAAATCTTAGTTTATTGACTAATGTTTGGTTTATTCTCTCATTTAAACCGTTACAAGGAGATGCATTTACTGCAGTGAAAATAATGGAAATATTCTTCTTCCAACTTCCAAAACGTTTTTGAAATCTTTTGAATTTATTCCTGGATATTTATCAGATAGAATCATGCCAATTTTCTCTTGTGTTATCTTTTGACAAGATCTATAAAATAATTAGAATTTTGAGTTTTTGATATCAAAAATGGCATGTCTAGTAAAATAGTCTACCAGAAGTTATGCATATGTTTTTGTAGAACGTGAGCCACCAAATCCACCAATGCTGTCTAGAGACATAATTCGAAAGGATAAGAGGCGGGAGCAAGGTGAAACATTCACCGAAATCTATACCACATTACCATTATTGTAGATAGTGACTCATATTTTCAACATATACCTTTGCGGGTCTAAGGGGAAAGGAAATCGACGATTCATAATTTATGTATATAATAATGCTTTATGAAATCCCTATCAGCACGCCCAAACATGAGTCACTATCTACAATTTTGGTACTATGCTATATATCTGTCCCTAGATTTATTACATATGCAAATTTCACAAAATTTCTTTATATTGTGGCTATAAGGAGTGGTTTAATTTTGCTTTCCACTTGTTTTATTTCTATGTGACAATAAATATAATGTGCGCTTTTTATAATTATTTTACTAAACTCTTCAGTCAGTGCAATCATTTAGTGTTTCCCTATATTCTTAAAGTATATTTTATGTTTTGAATTCAATTTGTTTTTATTTTGTTTTTATATCTTCATTTTTTCTTGATCATTTCGAATATCATCCAGTTTAATAGAATTAACATTTCTTAAGACTTTTTCCTGATTCTCATAGGATTCTAATACATGGTTTCTGTGCAAAATATCAGCTTGTAGATTATATTTTTCTTGGGAATATATTAGATCAAAATTGAATTGAGATAGATCGTATGTCAGATCACTCAGTTGTTCGTCCGTTTATGCTTTAATGTTAATTTTTTCTAAAGGTTTATGATCTGAAAAAACCGTAAACTAAACATGCTAGATATATGCCTTTTTTCATTTTTGAGTATTAGCTAGATAATTTTGTCGAAAAATAGACACATGGCTTCTACTAATGTCTGTACTTATTGGTATATTTGCATCAAAGTATCAGTCTGACAAGAAAGAAAGTCCCCTATCAGACATTAAAAGAATAAAATAATAAATAAGACACACACACAATTGTTAAAACTTTTTTCTGAAAATAAATAATAAAATGAATCAAAGAGTGCCAAGATGGGTTTTAGAAGTCTCTTTATAGTAATAAATGATTCTTGACATTTTTCTGTCATAATATTTTGTGATTTTCTCAACAAATTATGTAGAGGATCTAATATGATGGATACATTCGGTATATATTTTCCATATAAATTAATTTTTCCCAAAAACTGACTATCATTTTCTTGTGTTTTTATCTTTCAGTGATTTTTATTATATTGCCTAAATATTTCGCGAGCTCTTGAGCAAAATTACACTTTGAGAACTCTAATCTTAAGCCCCCCTTTGAAATAGCTTCCAACAATGTTTCATCTGATCTATAATTGTGTGGGAAATCTGATAATCCATGTTTCCTGATAATGTTACATAGTATTCTTTGAAAAATCGCGGAAGCAGATTTTAAACCAAACGGTGGGCAGGTCCAGTGATAATAGTTCTCTTGAGTAACAAATGCTGTTCTTCGAATCTTGAAGGAATTGACAAGAATGCTGAATTTATATCAAGCGTGGAGAAAAATTTACAGTTTTAAACCATTATATCTGTAGTTAGAGAGAGAGGAAATCAATGCATAATCTACACTTTTTTCTTTTTTATTTTTCATAGGCTAATGTTAACGGGTTGCAAAAGGACTATAAGATTCATCAATATATATATATATATATATATATACCTATATATATTTGATAAATCTCGATACAGTTTCTTCTTTTCCTTTTTAATTCTCAATACTACACCGATATGGTCATTCGCTATAATATCTATCAACTAATAAATCAATAGGTGCTTCATTGCCATTCACTGTACCTATATCATATTTATCTTTAGCAAAAAGAGTTCTATATTTGTAAACTAATTTATCTACTTCTGTTTTATCGTCGAAGTTTATATGATTTACATATATGTTGAAGTTTGCCGTTTCTATGTTCTTATTAAAGTGTATTTTATAGTCATTATACAGTGTGCCCACATTTCGATGCTCACCATTGGCAAATCGGTTATTGTAAGAGATAGAGCAACGGTGTTTTTCAAAATGAAATGCTCGCAACGATTATCCTTTCATTGCAAAAATGCAAAACATTTATCTCTATTCTTATAATGAAAACGCAAAATTTCTTACATCATTATTAGTTATCTACCTACTCTATTTTGGAACATTATGCTATGTGATTATACACAATTATTAGGTATGATTATTCAATAAATAGTCATTTGAGTTAAAGATATTTATTGGTTATAGGTAGTACCAACCTAGTTCATATGTGAATCAATTTATCTATGAAATTATATATAGTAAGGAATTTACAGATAGTGATTTTTTGACTTCGCATACCTGTCATTGTCCATTAGCTAGCAGAGACTGCATACTCCGTACAAATTCTAGAATATAAGATCTTGAGTTTGAGAGAATTTTACATATTAAATTTGTCTTCACTAATATTACATTTCCCTTGGCATACCACCAAAACTTATTTCCTCATTTAAAGATACCTTCTTCAAATACATTCATTTGTAGGTACATCTGATAGGGAAAGTAGCCATCCAAAATCTGCAAAATACAATTTTAAAGACGAGGAACATAAGTTAAGGAATTAGGGTATTAAGTATTACCTACCTTGACGAAATACATGTTGAGATGCAAAGTTCTGCATCTGGTGATTCTCTCTAATGTAAAATTACTCTATCTTTATGTCAGTAGGTACATTGTACCTACGTGAATCATCAAAGAATAATAAGAACAACTAGTTAATTCCAAATATATTTGCATATTCACTACTTACTGGTGATCCAAATAAACTCAATTTATTCAAAATAATAATGAATGTAACCCTCTAGAAGCAATTTATTCTTAATTCATCAGATCACGTACGTAATTTAATTAATACGTTTTTACATCAGCAATCCCAACCACAAATAATACATTATCATTCATTTCACGTTCACGACTATTTCTCCGCCCGTATTCAAACGTCGTAAAATTTGCGAATACGTTTAGAAACGATGGCACAAGAATTGAAAAGCTCGTTTCATTCGTAAAGTTGTGCAAGATCTTAACTATACGAGTGGTCAAGAATAGGCCCCCAGGACAGTGTTGTTGAAACCAGACTATATCTGTGTCGAAAATTTGTCTCAGGGCAGGCATTATTTCGTTCGTTAATAAATGTAAATATCTATCACCATTTAAATTGTAGTCGAAGATGAAAGGGCCTATTAAGTTATTATCTAAAATGAAATGAAAATACACCAAGATAAGAAAATGATAATGATAATGATAATAGTCAATAAATGGCCGTACCAATCAAACCACACCAAACATTAAAACCGAATCAAACCTGAAATTTTCTTTGGATGACGAAGTGTGGATTTTCGTTCTACCAATGGTGGTAGTTGTGCCTATGAAATACCCCACAATTGGTAAGCCGTCTTTCATCCGACCAAATTATTTTACTCTAAAAATCACCATCAGTTTCACATTTTTGGAGACACCACCTGCAAAATTGCAATTTCGATTGTAGTCACTTATTCTTCATAAAACAGTGGATTTCGGGATTCTTGTTTCTTGGGATTGTTCGTAACATTCTGTAAAATGTTTTTCTCAAAAACGACATTGTTTGCTTGATAATGCTCACGTTTTATTTTGGCTGAAAATTGTGCGGTGCGGTGGAGTCTTTCTGGAAAACGTTGTGCGTATCTCATGGAAGCATTTTTGGAGTTTTTGTTGGCTTTGAAGTACACTTCCAACATATCAGTCTTTCCTTCATATGGAAATTTGTTGGCCATTATCACCACTTCAACTCTCACAACTAGTTATGAAACTCTCGGAACAATTCTACTTATAATTGTCAAAAGTAATAGGTAATCAGAATTAAAAAATATCAAAAATCTATTTTGTTCCATACCAACGATTATTTCCATATCCTACTCATTTTGTATTCAAATATACCACAAACAAAGATGAACCACAGACAAGCGAATACAATCTTCTTAATTTCGTGTGGGTACATAATTGTTAAAAAAATGTTTCGTTCTTATCTTCTTTAAAAATAAACTTTATTAAGGCATGTTGTACACTTTTGAGAATCTCTTTTTATAACTAATCTACCAAACCAAAAATCCAATATGACCGCCATAAGGAAAACAAATGATGGCGCTAGTAACTTAAAGACAAATGAAGATTTTTCGGTTATGTTTACACCATAAGAATTAGTGCAAAAAAGTGTCTCAACAACGACAAAGTTTAAAACTGTTACATTTTGCCTTAACGAGTTAATAAGCAAAACTGAAATCGGCAAAAATGAGTTTTTTCAAAATAACTCCAAAATGAAAAACGTTAGAATGAATATAAAATGATATTCGTTGCGAGCATTTAATTCCGAAAAACTTTGCCCTTTTAACCGTTGCTCTATCTATTATAATAACCGATATACCAATGGTGAGCATCGAAATGTGGACACACTCTTATATGTCAGCTTCAGAATTCATGTTTCTCACGGCTTCTAATATTTTGTGTTATTTCTAATTTTTCATTGTGAATTAGCTCCAACTTTTTTATGCAATCGAATCATATTATGATTTCCTTTGTTTTCCTTTTCACAAATTCGGTATGGTCTGCTATTTTCTTATCCAACATATTTTTATTCACAAGATGTTCTAACCTCCTAATGTTATTATATAAATCGTCAGTATCTTCAAAATTATTTCTATCAATTTTATCCGTTATAAAATTTGGTTTCTTTTTGAATTCATATTCTAGTACCTGTATATATCTAAATAATATCGCATACCTGATCCGCGACCAACCGTTGTCCACATAGGTGATACAGATTTTTTATCAAATTGACCAATCTGAAATTTCTCTATGCTTTATTAGTATGGAACTGTACCATTCAAGACATGAATCATCTAAAAATAACGTGAAAATTTCAATTTTCCTAATATCTTCATCGATTCCTAATCAAGCTTCAAAAGTACTCATCCACTTCTACTGAAATTTCACCAATAGGAGTCTGCTGCTGTATTTCTGGTGTAGTCTTCTCCAGAAAACATCCATTCAACTATGCCGTTGAAAACAAAAAGCAAACACTCTATCTGTCCCTATTACATTTTATACAGTAGATGCGTCATATAAGAACCGATACCGAAACGAATATTTGGGAAGTTTTCAAACGTGCCTTCTCTCCCGAATCCCGACGGCGTTACTATCTTAAAGTATGGGTGTAACGTATGTGGAACGTAACAAGTTAATCCAATTAGTAGTCAGAGTGTCTACGTTAACAAGGTTGTAGTGGGCAGTGGTCCGGTGACAGTAGAAAGTTTTATTATTATTACCCGGCCCTTGACGTGGGTTATACAGGCCCTTATCTGACTTTCGCCAGACCGAGTTAGTTGGTAGATCGCGATTGAGGTTAGGAATTCGGGGTGGTGGCTTCGTTGATATCCTGCTGTGGTTTTATATGTTTGGGACTCGTCGTTGGAAATCCTAGTCTGGCAAAGCAACAATAGGGATAAGATCGTTTCAGTTCATACAGATATCGATCCAATGTTCATGGAGATGAAAAATGTCTTTTGGTATCAACTATCTAATGTAATTGTTTTGGGTGTGTGCTGCTGCTTACTTTCCATGATTCTCAAAAGAAAGGGTTGAATCTGAAAGAGAGAAATTTACTTAGAAACTATAGTGTGATTAAATGAGCAATGTTATTACTTAATCAGCTAGAGTCTTTTTTATTGACTTTTTTATTGGCCATAATTTGATATGGAGAAGGCATAGATATAGAAATTTATTAGTTTTGGCAGTATAGTTTTACAGATTTGTCAAATCGATTCATTATTGACTTTGCAAACATGACAAGAGGCATACTGATATTTGTATTGATGATTCAGAGGTACAAAACACAACAATTGTTATGTATAATTAAACCAATTGAAACTAGCCGAACTTATAAACGCAACAATCATGTACCATAAATTTTAACTTTGGTCTAAAAAACGATTGTTCTGTATCTACCTACTTCAAAATTATCATACAATATATCACAATACAAGTTCATTTATTTATGTCAAATATTTTGAACGTCGAATGTGACACATGAATTATCATTACCTATCACATTGGTAATCAGCTGAGTCTAATCAATGTCAATTTAACAATAATTGTTTTGTTTCACAACGTAGGAAATTTCAGACGAATTCACCTATGATAATACAATTGATAACAAAATAGAAATAGACTATAGTTAATTAAATGATAAGCTTAAGTAAATCTGAGCACAAGTATTTTTTTTTTCTAGATGGAAAAAATGTTTTTCACTATGAATATAAAGAAAATAGGTATAATATATAAATTAATAATAGTCAAAGGAGCCTATACAAGAAGAATGACCACAAAAGTTCCAGCTAATAAAGATGATACGACACCGTATAGGTATACAATTGCAATGAGATTGGAGAAATACAGCTCAATGAGATAAAAATATTTGAAGAAAAAGGTATCTGGGGAAATAGACCATAATTAAGCAGCATTTCATGAACTTTCCATTTCCGGTACATAAACAATACATTAATATATCGATTTTTTAAGAAAAAAATAATTTAACTTTAAACCATGGTAATTACGTCAACTAGCGGCCATTTTAGAAACTTGAAAATATTTTAGCTGGGATTCTTCTAGCCGATTTATTCATGAATTGTTTTTTCCCGAAGTTCCCTATTATCCTACCTCGCTGACCGTGGGACACCTGGTATCTATATATGTTTATTCGGCAAGAAGGTATTCAATTTTCTCATGATACTATAACAAACAAGATATGCTCAGTTGGTAAAAGCGTTTTGAACCGCTGCGCGCATGCCGTCATTCCGTGACAAAATGGGGAAATCGAACGGATAAACATATGGCGGGCAAATTAAATAAATATGATTATCGATATATTCTGGTGAGTTAAATTTATTTTGAACAATTATGACCCCTTTTTGATCTTTTGTTAATATTCTCTTATCATATATGTACCAATTATGTAATAGTCATAGAAAGTGTATTGTAAAATTTTGAGAAACTGATACAATAAGAAAACTTATCTTCTCAATACTTACTAATATTTTGTATTGCAACGAAATAAAAAACGTATTTACTTTTTTACTTTTTCACTATATATATAAATGCAGCAATGTATAAGTAGGTAACAATTTTTGTGAATTCTCTTTTCCCTATGCAAGAATCTAGTTTGATTTTCTTATTCAAAATTCTCATTCAAAAAAACATTTTACATCTAAATAAATAAAGATTTTGTCTCTATTAGTTTTCCTGAAAATGGAATCTAACTCTATACATTTATTAACAAAACTCTCTGTGGGTTTCATCAATCCACCTTCAGACAAATGGTTGACACATGAAAAGTGAGCTTCATTTTTATCAGGAATGTATCCCAGATTTTCCGTTTTTCTTATTTTAAATGCAACAAATCCTGCTAAATTTTCTAAGCCATCATACTCTAATCCTGATAACTCAGGACCAATCAGCGATTCGACCTCCCTGTTTTTATCCGGAGTAGATATTACTAAGGAACTTAGCATATACCCAGTAACAACCTTAACATTATCTGTCTCATTTTCATAATGGGAATTTGGCAAATCCTATATCTTCAGAACATTTTCAGGTATATTATCGTGCTCCACATTCGTTGATTTTGATGCAATTTCATAATTTCCTCCCATAATGTAGTTTCTGATTCTATTACTGAATTTTAGTGCACTTGGATGATCGTTAGGACCTCCATTATAGCTCATAATTGAAAAAACCTTCAAGAGGGTTCTGGTTTAAATTATAAGTCAGAATATACTTAATACTGAAATCTTCTTTTATATCAGCAAAAAGTAGTTTTAGTGATGTAATACTGATTAAAATTCCTGAAAAGGTAATAAGTTCTTAGAGTTTGATTTTCTTAAAATCGATATCGTTTTCGTTATTTTATCTAAAACAACATTTTGTTCATCCAAGGCTAAACCGTAAGCTTTAATTGGATTTCTTGAATTGCTAATCGAAACTTTGCTATTGAAAACAGCAAACCAGTAATTTGTAATTTTCAATAATTCTGATCATTCGAACCAATTATTGTCATTCTGATATTTTCCCAAAGTACCTGACCTTGAGACAGCTCTAGAAATAGTATGGGAAAACAATTTTGTAGCTAACTTAACTAACTAACGTTAAAAAACTTGATCTTATGGGCAATATTTAAATCCAAGTATTGAGTGTTCTGCAGAAGTTCTTTAATTGGTTTGGAAGTTATTAGTTTCTCATTGATATCGAATCCTTATCAAGAAAATGATTGCGGATAAACTTTATCATGTGAGGGTCATCAGCAAAAACATAAATATTTTTATTAGTTACAGGATTCGCAAAGAAGGTTCTATGTTCAGAAATTTTTAAATCCGTCCAAAGTGCTCTATTGCAACCTCCAAAATCACTATTTATGGCATATACTATGTTTTCAAGTTTCTTTATTATCTCAAATAATAATTATTTCTTGATATTACAGTCATAATCATAAAATAGCTGTTGTTTCCAATTTCCACATATTCCTCTTGACATAACCACTTGAACATAGCGTGATGGTTTTAAAGTTGTGTCTATTCTCTTGTCATACTCATATGATTTTTGTATTTTCATTTCCATTTTAGTCAATGAAGAATATTTCATATATCTTAATACTGAGTTTAAAATTCCTTAAAAAATCCATCTATATTATCAAAAACAAATTCGATTCTCGTTTATTCATCTACTCACCAGGTTGTACATCAATTTTTGCGGCCCACTTTCTCAAAGTGGAAACTCCCGGTAAAGGATAACCTCTTTTTCTAAATAGTTTGTATGAGCAAGGTCCTCCCTCATATAAAGAGATTGCTGAAGAAACATCTTCTTCATTCCATTTCACGCTCTTTACCAGACTTTTTATTTGTCCTTGTGTGAAAATTTTGTGGATGGATTGTAGTTCACGTTATTGTTCTTCAACAACATCTTGAAGTTGTGAACATTTTTGTTCAAGCAATTTTAATTTATCAGATTGGTCTTCTAACCTGGACAATTAATTATTTAACAAATTTAATCTCCAAGTGGCGTTTATAACTTAGGTACCTACCTTTCTGTTTGAATGGCGATTGAAACGCCTACAATGTTTTCAGATTCTCTTTCGAATACACCTTCATGTATTATAGACATTTCTTGCTCCTGCTTTTCTAGCATATCTTCATCACTAATTATCTGCTTGTGTCTATATAAAAATATCGTGATAAACTTTATAATACATACAATTATTGTCTAAATTCATTACTTACACTTTTATAGTTCTTGTTGAATTTTGTAAATCTTTTATGGAATGAAGATTACTATCAAGGTTGGAATGATTAGTAACTAGTTTAACTGATAGAATAGCATCCGGGTTCAATTTCCATTTATTCTTTGGCAATTTTAAGTCTTTCTTTCAACTGATAATCATTTTCTGTGAAATGATCTGAGCATATTATTGCAGTGTCGGTGTTGAATTTGTGCTTTTGATTACATGTATGAACACAAGCCTTGCAAATACTTTCCTTTTTCGGAAATGAAAAATAGCGACAGTCTGGTTTACACTGCTTACTCTTAATATTATTATTGTTAAATCAACCAACCACTGCACATAAAACCATTTTTAAAAATAAATTAACATAACTTAACCTGCAAGCGAACAAGGAATATAATTTGAAATTTTTGAATCTGACGTTTTGTCACGGACTGACGTAACCAGAGATTCGTGTGAGCATATCTTTCTTGTTATAGTGTCATGAAATTTTATCCAGTGAAAAAAAAGATCGTTTGTCACCTGTCAACAAAGATAAAATTTCAAACTTTTTCCCTTAACAAAAACAAAAATACTATGAATAGTTTATACAAAGTGATGTAATTATTTTGAGGGGTACATTTAAAGGCGCACTTGATGTCATTTCAAGAAATTTTATTACTTTTGATAGTGGATTAATGCATTTATAACATAGGTTTTGCAATGCAAAATATTTCGATTCTGAACTCACTTTGGTAAAAAGTCTGCATTCTCTTCATTTTGTTATAAGGGTAAAGTAATATTATCGCCGTTAGGTCGAAACATTACAATTCATTGTATCATAAAAAAAAATAGCTAGCTGTCATTGTGATTTTTGAACTGGTTCTAATATAAAATTTAAAATTTCATATATATTGTGATTTGTAAGGAATTAGGCGAACAACAACTGACGTTAGAACAAAATTCCCAAAAATTATATGCAAATATTATATCTTTGAATAATGAATTACGGACAAATTTCGACCACTGGGTTATCAATAGTAATTATAAGACGTTAACTATAGAATATTGCAATAATAATTTCACTGGCGATAACAAGCTAAAAATTTTGGAATTTAAAGCTCATCAAAAAATCGATGAAATTTAGTAGTTTCAGGATATACCTAATGGTATCGTATTGGATGAAGTATCAAGGCTTGAAGAATTATTAAAAGTAATACTATTTATAGATTACATTCAAAAGAAAATATAAGTATTGTTTTGATATACATAAATGTGAAAATATAATGTTTGAGATATCAAAAAAAACTCATTCATTCTTTACAATGAAACATCCGACAGAAAGTTATTTAATAGAACATAGGTCTCAAAAAAACTTATCAATCTAGAAAATGTAAGTTTTTATATTTTCTTAGACGTGTTTCTTTGAGAAAGAGCCTCCAAACAAATTCCAAGTTTTTTTTAAATTTGAGTCTGTGGAATTGTGTTACTCTAGAGAATTATTCATGTAACCTAATTCAAATAATTGGGTTAATTGTATTTATTTGTGCACTATTTATTTTTTACAAATCTTAAGGAACTATTTCTGACTAATAATGTAGATATTTTGAACTAAATAATTTATCAATTCTTATTCGACATTCTTGGAAAATATTTTATTTGATCAGGCCATGGCAGAATTGCAGACAAAACGAAAATTAGTTCAGTCCCTAATTCATGCATTAAAAATAATTCGAGAAAATAAAAAATACAGTTAATTTAATAAGAACTTTGTACAAAACCTAAAAAATCCATCCATGTAATTTTTTTTCCTCATACCCAGATGCCTAATTTTACTATATTACTGTCTATTGAAAAAATCACAGTCTTTGAATTAACCACTTGAAAAAAGAACATTTTCACCTTTACTTAACCGTTATTAACTGCAGAGGTCCTTCCAAAATATCGAAAACGTCTGTGCGAGCTTTTGGAAATGGTGGAAGAACTTTTCTTCTACCATTATAGGCTAATTTCCTGATGTTGGAAATGTCACTTGATGGAAGGCTCTCAAGATTATGCTTATTTTCGTTTAAAGAACGATGAATCAACTTAACGGGCTTCTCAGATATACTACATATTAACGATGGCTTTATGTTTTACACTAGCACTAATTATTTGGCAATGAAACATTTCTAGGTCACTCTCATGGTTATGTGATTCATTTCTTCGAGATATTATATTAACCTCTCCTATAGTAAAAACTTTAGCATTACAGTCAGTCCTTTTTCACACAAAACATTATACCTCTTCACTCTTTTTAACTTTTTGATCGACTTCTTAAGAAGGAGGAGGTATACAGTTCGGTTGTATGTTTTTTTATATGTTATTACCTGTATATTTTATGACGGTTGACCCTCATTTTCAGAGCGCAGTTTGACTATTATTTTCATCTACCTGATGATTTGGTCCGCAATTTGACAAGCCCATTATAACGATTACAACTAACAACTCTTTTCCGGTATTATTGACACAAATTTACTAGTATATACCTACAGTACGTTCATAAATTATGGAAATACTTCAATATCAAAAATTAGCATAGAAAAAAAGGGTCGACAGGCCCATTTCCTATTTCAATGTTGCACCTTTTAATGCAAATACTATTATTTTATCCTGCCCACTTTCCAGCCTTTGATGACATTGACAATTTATCTAAATGAAATGCTGATGATTTTTTTAACTCAATAGGGGACTAAGATCTATGAATACGAAATTCACTGGTTTTGTATGGGATATTTTCACAAAATATACCTACTATCATTGTTTTGTCTTGTTGATGAGATCTAACGTGATCGAAATTTGCAGAAATTCAGTTCTTGGTTCCATTGTGACGTGTTCCGTAGATAATGAAGCATAGCTCACCGAGTCGTTGTTTAATATGAAATACCGTGTTTAAAACTCATAAAACTCGTTAAAATCAATTTATTGATACACCTTTGAAGCCACGTTTGAATAAAAGAATAAACTATAATTTGTTTTTCCGACATCATCTGACATATTGGATCAGTTTTGAATATTCCATGTACCTTTTATGTTTCTTTTTCTTCAAGTGTCGTAGTCGTATGTAAATGTAAGCGACTTCTCTGCTTCAAACGTGGAAATACCCTTCCAGAATAGCTGTACTGTCGAAATATACTTTCATTGGTTTACGTTTCTTTGCGGGGGGAAAACAATAAATTTTTTTACACAAAATTGGACCGACGTTATCAGCTGGTGCACTGAAAAGTACAAAATAATATTAATTGTCTTGGGGCTGACAACGTCGGTCCAATTTTTCGTAAAAAATATTTATTTCACATTTTTGAGTGTAGCATTAGTCACGAAAATCGTTGAACGTTCACTAATACCAATGAAGATAGAACTTATCCTATTACCCACGTATATTCTTTGCTTGTAGTTGTTATTATTGAGATATCAAAACATCCCTGTGGAAATACGCTTAAGCATTTTAGTTGTTACCATTTTAACACCGATTTAACTCAAAAACCGTAACTCTAAGGGAAAAATGTTCATTATAAATGTTGCTACAAATAATTATGTCCTTCATGTACTGCCCACAGATTTTCAATTTTCGACAGAAATCGCCCTCTCCACATTGCACATTTGAGAATTTAACATGCGTCTATCTCGAAAACCGTAACTCTTTTGAAAAAATGTTCAATTTAAACGTTTCCGGATATTGTCTTATCTTTAATTATACCACCTCAGATTTTCAATTTTCTAGATAATTTGCCCCCTCCACCCCCTTCGAAGGCGGTTTTCGGAGGGAAGGAGATGTCGGATTCCCGTTTTTATGAATATGGCATCATTTCTCAAGGCTCCTCTTTCAAGTGAATCAAAATCATCAAAATCGGACTACAATTACTATATGAAAGGCGCGAGTTACGGGACTAACAAATGAACTATAATGCATATCGTGCAGCTTTAAAGCTGAGTCAGTACATTTTATATTATAAATAAGGCTAAGGTAAATGTTGTAAACCAGTTGGTAGAAAATTATTCTTGTGTTTATTTGTAACGTTATTCCGTAAATAAAATTGTTAAAAAGTCTTAGTTTTTTTTTTTAAAGTGAAAAATCAAAGGAGAAACTTTAACTGGCGCAGTCAGTAGGATTCAGCTAGGACAGTGTTTGGTGTATCTCATCGTGAATTTACCCCGAAATCTGGTTCGTCTCAACGATTTACCAGCTGGAACCAAAGGAAAAACCTACAAATCTACACATCCAACTCATCCAGGTTTGCAGATATCCACCTATTGGGCCTAGCAGTAAGAATAGATTTAATCCAGGGTGCATCTATAGCAGATAACTACAGATTGGGAGTAGCAGTAGTTCCTATATATAGTATTATAATTTTATGTCTGATTCTGAATACGACGAATTAATTGAACAACTCAATCAAATCAGTTTAACAAGAAAAAGAGAAATTAAAATAACTTCAACAATGCCAGAAACAGTAAATGTTGCTCTATTGAAATATCAAGCAGATAATATACCACCTTTCGATGGTAACCCAAAACAGCTATTTAGATTTATAAGTTCTGGTGAAAATTTCATTAAAGCATTCCAGAATAATTCAAATCCGAATGATCCGATTAACATTTGTCTATTTGACACTATATTAGTAAGTTAAGAAATCGTGCAGCAGACCTAATCGGCTCACGATCAGAACTAAATACTCGGGCTCTAATAAAAGATGCTGACACTAACTTCCTCTGATCAAAGAAGTATTGATTGTTTAATACATGACTTAATACATATCAATCCTCTTAAAAATGAAAATCCTATTCAATTTGGAATGAGAATACAAGATGCAAGGAATGTTCTATTTTCTAAATTGAATTCGACCATAACAGATGCTATCGAAAAACAAATAAAAATTAAACATTATGACGACTTTGCATTGAAAACTTTTATTTGTGGATTACCATATAATATGCAACTTGTAATCAGATTACGAAATCCCACTTCTTTAGAACAAACTCTCGCACATTGTACAGAAGAAGAAAACTTTGTATATTTCAGTACAGGCAGGAATCAAAATTTACAAACTACGAACTATAAATCTCAACCGCAAATTAACGCTAATTATTCAAAACCTGAAACGGTTGTACGTCCATTTACAAATCAATCAAGTTCGCAATTTATCCAACCAACATGTACATTCCAATCGATGCCACCTCATTTTTCAAATTCTTTTTCTCAGAGACCATATCCTTCTCAGCCAATGAATATGCGTCCACTAAACTCATTTAATGCCCAACCACCAAGATTCTCACAACCAAATTTTCCACAACCAAATTTATATCAACCAAATTTCCATCAAGCAAATCTATATCAACCAAATTTCCGTTCAATTTATTCACCTCCAACGAATTTCTCTCAGACCCCTCGTAATATCATACCAAATTTCCATTCTAAAAATTTTTCAAACGCTAGCACAAATTCAAAGAGAAGCGTTTATCCCCAACCTATGGACACGTCGTCTGGTAATACAAGACCTCATATCCAACAAAGTAATGCGAAACTACATAATCATGAGATTGGCGCCGGCGGTATAGAAGATAACAATTATTCAACCAAAGCAAATTCTAATGAACTTGTAGAAACACAAGAAAATGTTGTAAATGATACATATACCTTTCAAGAAAATGCTTACCCAGACTTTTATAATTATGAACAATTTTATCCGACTGTTTCTGAAGAGGAAAATTTTTTTCAATTAGCTCATCAAAATATCCAACAGGAATGACAGTAATTCAAATGAATCATATACGTGCTGATTTACCATACATAGAAATTCCAGAATTAAATGCTAATTTTCTCATAGATACTGGAAGTTCAAAGAGTTTAATTCATCCGGATTTAGCAAATTATTTCTTTACTGAATATATACAATTCGAGAATTTTAATATTCAAACAGCACATGGTATAACATCCCACAACGAAATTGCAGTAATCCCAGCATTTAACATTTTTAATGTCAATGATTTTCACAAATTTTACCTTTTTAATTTCTCTCAGAAATACAATGGATTAATTGGTGCAGATATATTGAGTAAATTGCAAGCCAATATAGATCTTAAAAATAAATGTATTGTAACACCTTACGCTAAGATTCCAATAATTTACGAAACTAATGATCATGAACCCGTCACTCATAAGAAATTTAATGATTATAGAATACATTTAGAACCTAGAGTAGAAAAAGTAATAAAAATACCTGTAAAGCTAAATAAAGGCTTAGGAATTCTGAAGCATTCTATTTTACAAGGAAACTTAGAAATGCCTGAAGCATTAGTAAATGTTATAGATAATTACGCAATAACAACAATTTTGAATATTAACGGCAATCCAGTTGATCTCATAATATTGGAACCTTTAGAAATTGAACCTATAAATCCAATAGAACTCAATTTTTGTGAGAAACTAAACATAGATACACCTACTATACATAAATCTGTTGAAGATAAAATACTCAAAGAAAATTTAAATAATCTTCGACTAGATCATTGCAATAAAGAAGAGTCAGACGCTATCAAGAAATTCGAATTCAGAGATATTTTCCACAGTGAGAAAATACCATTAACATTCACAAACAAAATCAAACACGAAATATATTTAACCGAGGAAACACCTATTTTCACTAAGAACTACCGTTATCCCGAAATCCACAGAAACGAAGTAAGAGATCAGATAAATAAAATGCTAGATCAAGGAATAATTCAGCACTCAACAAGCCCTTACTCCAGTCCAATATGGATCCTACCGAAGAAACTGGACGCATCCGGAAAAAGGAAATGGAGAGTTGTACTCGATTATCGCAAACTGAGAGAAAACTATAAGTGATCAATACCCATTGCCAAATATCATCGACATCTTAGATAAATTAGGAAGAAGCCAATATTTCTCTACAATCGACTTAGCAAGTGGATTTCATCAGATAGAGATGGAACCGAAAGACATTCCGAAGACAGATTTTTCTACTGAGAACGGGCACTTCGAATTTCGAATACTTCCTTTTGGCTTGAAGAATTCACCTCGAACATTCCAAAGGGTGATGAATAACATATTACGAGGACTTCAAAATGAAATTTGTCTTGTGTACCTTGATGACATTGTAATATATAGTACCTCTTTACAAGAACACATCGAAAGATTACAAGTTTTCAAAAGAATTCGTGATTCAAACTTCAAAATTCAAATGGACAAATCCGAATTCTTGAGAAAAGAAGTTCAATATTTGGGTCACATCATTATACCCGAAGGAGTTAAACCGAACCCTGACAAAATTTCAGCAGTTAAGAAGACCCGAAAAGAAATTAAGTCATTTCTTGGACTGATTGGTTACTACCGCAGATTTATCAAAGACTTCGCGAAAATTACAAGACCGATGACCAGGTGTTTGAAAAAAGAATCGAAAATAGAACATACAACAGAATTTATTGAATCATTTGAACATTGCAAGAAACTTCTAATAAATGCTCCTATTTTAACTTATCCGGATTTTGAGAAACCATTTATATTGACAACAGATGCGTCAGATCAAGCTGTTGGAAGCCTCTTAAACCAAGGAATTGTACCAAATGACAAACCCATCGTATATGCAAGTAGAACTCTAAATGATACCGAACACCGTTATTCAACTATTGAAAAAGAGTTATTAGCAATTGTATGGGCCTGTAAACATTTCAGACCATATCTATTCGGAAGAAAATTCAAGATTTACACTGATCACAGACCCTTAGTTTGGCTTTTTAACTTGAAAGAAATAGTAAACTTATAAGATGGCGTTTGAAATTGGAGGAATTCGATTATGAGATCATTTATAAAAAAGGAAGCCAAAATACCAATGCTGATGCCTTATCAAGAGTTAAGATCAATGCTATTGAAACAAGGAGTACACATAATAACCCAGGAGATATTAATCAAGAAATTACAGACTTTCTAGAAAAAAATAATTTAGATCCATCCGAGCAAAAAATAGAAGAAATAGAAGAAATTGAGCAAGACATCTTGAAAGAATTCAACAAAATTCACTCAAAACCACCAACAAGTAGAAGCAAAAATAAAAAAATCAAAATTTTACAAAACATCCAGTTAAAACCAACTAACCAAGAAATAAGCGATATTGAAATAGCACAGACAGATGAAAGCACAGAAACTGCACATTCAATTGATGCAAATGATAATATTAACGATGGTATCCCAATACTCGATGAAATAATTAATAACAAACCCCTACAAATTATGATCACAAAAAACCCACATAACAAAATAGATATTAGAGAAGAACAATTCGAAAAACACAAAATATTACATGTGAAAATTCCAAAATCAGATGATGCTATCATGGACTTTCTTCGTTGTTATACTACAGCCGATAGAACATATTATATGTATTTTAATGACGAGACACTCTATATAGACTTCAATAAATTATTCATCCAAAACTTAAATGGCAATCTATTAAAACTAGTAAAATGTACGAAATTAGTAAATTCTATTAAGGATAACGAGGAAAAGGTATATATATTCGAGAATTTAACATGCCTCTATCTCGAAAACCGTTACTCTTTTGGAAAAATGTTCAATTTAAACGTTTCCGGATATTCTCCTATCTTTAATTATGCCACCGCAGATTTTCAATTTTCGAGAAAATTTGCCCCCTCCACCCCCTTCGAAGGCGAAAACGAGATGTCGGATTCCCGTTTTTATGAATATGGGACCATTTCTCAAGCTTTCTCTTTCAAACGAATCAAAAGGCATCAAAATCGGAGTACGATTACTATATAAACACACGCGCACAAACCAAAAAAAAAAGCACACAGTCGAATTGTATACCTCCACCGTTCCTCCGTTCGGGGTTCGTCAGTCAAAAATCAATTTAATACTGCTATATTATCCAAGTAGTAGCTAGGAACTTATTATTGGTTGCTTGAAACTTTTGCTCGCATGCTTAGTTGACTTTATGACTTAACTTGAGACAAGATTGAGCTCTTTCTGTTTCCATATTTTTAAGTATTAATACCCCATGTATTCGGTATTTGTTGAAAGGTGGAGGGGGTACATTATGAAAGGATTGTAGGTTTATCAAATTTCCTATTGGAGTAGGTAGATTATTTTTTTGACAAATATTTATTTTTGTTTGTTCACTCTGTTATGGAAATGTGAATTAAAACATTTCTTTCAAATAATGTAAATATAAATAATGAGCTAGAAGTGATAGAGGTGCAACATTTTACAATTATCCAGTTTAATATTTGATAATTCGTCGCGTAATATTTGTAGTATTTGTAAGCATCTTTCTACATGATGTAAATCTTATGCTCCCTTTATTTCATGCACAGGCGTCGATCTCTAAGAAATTATAAGATCTCAGAATAATGTCTTTGATCGAGGTATTCATAAATAAAGTGGCGTCTTCGATTGTTTGAATTTTAGTCTCTTTTAGGCATAGTCTTACTGCATTACGGACAAGCCCTGTCCTATATCGCCTGTAAATCAATTTGCAGCCAATGAAACAGAGAGGTTATACAGAGAGATGAAACATACGAAAAAACTGGGTTATTTGAAATTTTGAATTGTCAGTCAAGAATAGATTGGGGTTATAAACCATGGAGTTTTGGGAATCGATATGATAAAAAAGATTTTGGTGAATTTAAAGCCAACCGTAGGTTTGAGGCATGGTGAGGACTGGCACGTATCCTGTTTAACATAGCACTGGAAAAAGTAGTTCGTGATGCGGAATGCGGAATTTGGCACTAGAGGTACTGTTTTCAATAAGGCCCTGGCAAACGCTGACCTCTAGAGCCATAAGAAAAGCAAAAGAAAACTTTGTAAATTCTGAGAACGCAGCAATGAATATAGGACTACAAATAAATGCGAGTAAGACAACCTTTATAGCTGCCACAAAAGAGCGCAAGGCGAAAGACACATGTGAAAATATCACATTTGGAGAATATAACATCAAAGCAGTAAACGAGTTCGTATACTTCGTAGCTTTGAAAACCCCGAGCCTCTCAAGAAGTACAAAGATCAGAATATATCTTAATTGTACCAGTATTATTCTATGGCTCGGAAACCTGGACCTTAGCAGATGAAACGTTATTATCAACATTTGAGAGAAAGATCCTGAGAAATGTATGGTGCTGTCCAAGAGAATAACTTCTGAAGATATAGATATAACTTTGAGCTCTATAAATTATACAGAGTTTTAGGAAACAGAAAAATAATAGTATCAATCACGATTGGCAGGTTTAGATGGCCAGGACTTGTAACAAGCTACGACAACAGCGTACCAACCAGAAGACACTTTGAGGCCATACAAACTGTAGCAGCAGTAGAGGCAGTGGAAGGCCAAGGCTTAGATAGAAAGACTTCTGAGAATGCTGGAAAGATTGTTGGCCCTTGAAATAAACCGGAAAGGATGTCGGACGAGGCTAGAAAAGGTCGAGGCCCCCTAGGACTGTAGCACTAATGATGATGGTGAATTTGAAGCCTATCAGAGTTTGATATAGTTATTCCCATAGGTCAATTATTTTGCAGCCCGCTTTACGTTTAATATATTTTACTTGTATTTACTACAATGTCAGTATGCTTTCTAAGGTTTAACTGTAAATTAATAATGAAATCTTGTGTACGTGGTAACGTTTTATAGTGCAAATTTAATATATATATATATATATATATATATATATATATATATATATATATATATATATATATCTGTCTGTAGTTGTCTATGCATAGAGGATCATCTTTTTTATAGATAGGTGTAACAAGTCAAGTTTTCAGTTTTTCCGGAAACTGGCCATTTTCAATGGAGATATTTAGACAGAGGCAGTGCAATGTACTGAGCTATATATTTAATAATTTTTGTTGATATACAGTCAATACCACTAGAGTTAGTATTTTTTAAGTTACTTATTATCTCAAAGACCTCCTGTGCTGTAACAGGACTAAAAAAAGAATGTTTTGCTATTATTTAGATCACATTTTGTACAAGAGGATACAGTATTCTTAAAATTTTGTTCATCAATAATCTGACAGAGGTACTGAAATGATTAACAGAACTATTCACAATAACAAAGTCATTACCAACAACCGACCCATTAATATTCAATTTAAATTCTCTTATATTATTATTTTTTCCAGTTTTTTCTCTAACTAATTTCCAAACATATTTCTGTTTTTCATTAGGATCTATTTTATTTTCAATATTTTTTTGATAGTATAACCTTTTGTCTGATTTTAGTCTGTTTTTATAAGTTTTAAGCAGAAGTTTATATTCAATTTCTAATCTTTCATCATTGAAGTTCAGCTTTATCCAATATAAATTGTTTAGTGATTTACGTAATTCTAATGATTCTCTAGTAATCCACTTATTTTTAAGTTCGTCTTTGTTTACAAATTTTTTTCTTGGTAGACAGAATTTATCAATAGCAAAATTAATAATTCCATGAAAAAAATTGAACATTTCATTAATGTTATTACCATTAAAAATATCAGAGAAATCTTCATGTTGCAAGTAGTGACTTAAGCCAGCAATGCTATAGTCATTCGAGTGTCTAGTTAGGATGTATTTCTTAACAGGCTTACTATTATTGCTTGATTTGATATCCATCATCAGGCCAAAGTGATCTCCCAAACTTAAGTTATGTACAGTTTCACAGTAACCTTCGTTATCAATATTTGTGAATATATAATCTAGTTTGGATATTGATAAATGACTGTTTATATTTTTAAATTCCCTAGATGGTTTAGTGTTTTGTGTATTTAATTGGTAGCACTGCATAATGTTTAGGAGATCATTTTTGTTGATAGATTCTGTTAAATAGTCAACATTTAGATCACCACAGAGTATAACTTTATCGATTTTTTTTTACACAGTAATCTGCTACAAAGGCCAGTCCATAGTGCATTATGATTTTAGGCTATAAAAAAGTTAATTATGTTGCAAGTTATTCCAACATGTGTGAGAAAATTTTATATGACTTTGGTATTTACGAGATATGTAATAGAATTATGTTATTTACGTAGGTATGACAAATATAACGCACCACTAAAATTGAATACAATCTCAAAATTAGTTTTCTCGGGAACTGCTTAATTTATTTGAATAATTCTTTTTTTGAAATGAACCTTGAAGCTTCAAGAACACCCTGGTTATCGAATGTTTTATTTTAATTTAAGTTTCAGGTATGTCTAAAAAAAACCTGTTTGGTGCTTCATATTTGTCTCACCCTGTGGGATTTCCAAGGTGCACCAGTAGGTGTCTATCCAACGAAGAATATAGCCCCGTCATCTCTGATTTATTTATAATGAAATATAGAATTTAATGTCAAAGGCATATATTTATTAGATTATCTTATTTAATTAAATTAAAGCTAAGTGTTAAACCTTGATAATTAAATCGAAATCGGGAGTACTAAAAAAAGAACGTAGTCAATATCGGGTATTTCCTCCCCTAATTCTGATAAGCGCCTGACATCGACGATTCATACATGAAACCAGACGTCTAATTATATCTTGATCGATATTGTCCCATATAGTCCTATGTTCTCTATATAATCCAAGGAGGCAGGTAGTAGTTGATGATCTCTAATTTGCCTACCCACCTGGTCCCATAAATGTTCAATTGGGTTGAGATCAGGACTCCGGGGAGGCCAGTTCAAAGTCAGAATATTCACCTCAAATAATTTTGCAATTCTCTCGAAACGTGCGGTCTGGCATTGTCATGCATAAGGATGAGGGCTACGCCGCCTGTTGTAGTCGTTGGTTTCTTCAAAACGTCGAAACATGCGTAATATTGTCGAATTGAGAAACACCCAACCTCCTGCCTACAGCTCGAAAGCTCAATCCTTCCTGAATTGATGTCGCCGCCATCACACATTCATCCTGAGATAAGTTTCTTGTTTGTCGCTCCATTTTTGCAATGTTAACACATAACAACGATAAATTACATAATAAACTAAAATGACAACTCATCAAACGACAAGTATTGTCACGTATTTTGATTATCATAGTCTACCTAATTTTATGCGACGGGCGATACAGCCATAAATCCTTTTGTAAACTATCAGACAGATGCCTTAGATATTAGATTCTCTATTTCATTTAATATTAGAGATAAAATTGTGAACCAAAAACCACAATGCTAAAAGAATATGGGGCTGTTATTTTGGTTAGATAGACACCAACTGGTGCACCAGAGAAATACCACAGGGAGCGATAAATATGGAGCACCAAACAGGTTTCTTTTCAAACACCCTGCATATACCTAAAACTTAAATTAAAACAAAAAAATCGATCATTAGAATGTTCCTGAAGATTCAAGGTTTAATTAAAAAAAACGATAAAGTAGTTCCCAAGAAAACTAGTTTTTAAATTGTATTAAATTTTAGTGGTGCGTTAATTTTGATGCGAAGTGTATATTAAGCGCGCGCAGAAACAAAAAAAGCAGACAACCGACTAGTATACCTCCTCCGTTTGGGTTCGTCGGTCGAAAAAATACCTAAAATATTTTGTTGCGTGAAAAATAATAATCTCATAACAGCATGAACATATTAAATGGGAATTCTAGGTGGGGATTAAACTGTCGATGTGTTGGTACATCGAAATATGTCGTTTTCGTCAATTCACTTTCCAGATTTTTCATGCCGATTCACCTCAAAAACTTCCCCTAGACATAAACCTAACCACCAATATTATAGAGAATATCACAGTTTGTTAGTGTATTAATACTTTATTTGATGACATCAAACATTAAATTTGTACGTTACCTCTAATTAGTAATCGATGTTCATTTTTGATGGTATTTTTTTTGTTTCATCTAATTAATGATGGATAAATAAGGATTGAAATATTCCAAATGAGTACTCAGAATACTATATATGGCGAGGCTAGGATGACATGGAAAATCGGCAGATCATTAGGTACCTTAAACTCATAAATAAAATCATTAATGCAAAAGCAATTAGGTACTTCAGATCCATAGATTCTATATTGATACCCAACATTATTGTGCAAATATCTGAATTAATAGCCAGATGTTTTCTAAATGAGTATCATAAGTTTTCGCCATTTTCATAGCCCTAACTACGAAAAATATAACATGTACAATTCAAAAAAAAACTCTATCTTTCGAATCTCCCAGCCGTTCTCTTTCAGATACAAAAAGTGTCATCAAAGTCGCTTCGCTATGCAAAATGAGGTTACATACCTACATAAGAAAAACATACTGTCGAAATGTACATCTTCTTCTTTTGGAATGTCGGTCGAAAACCATCAGAAAATTCTTCAAAATATAAAGATACAAATACAGGAATATTAAAGAACATGCTGTTTAAAAAAACGATAAATATAAGTATAGAAAAAATAATTAAGTCCAACATCACCATTTTTATAAACCTTTTAGATAAATCTCGCTTTCTAAAAAATCTAATTGAATACAAACCAACATTCGAGGAGCTAGAAACATTTTTAAGATTGTCTGTATAATATGATCAAGAATGTGTGGAAGAGAGGATACCTATAAAACTCCCAGATAGGGGGTAATAGAATGGGCCAAGTTGTGTTATCTGATCAAGTTCATATTTACCAGTACACTTTTAAATTATTTGCGAATGTTCTAAAATGGAAAGGCACCCTTTGATTTGAAAATATATCTGGCAGGATATTCGGCAAGAGGGACGATAAACAACTAAAATATCTGTGGATAAACAAAATAATAATGCCATAAGAATTATGTATCACATCAAACAAAATGTAAGGGGGAAGATTGGAAATGAAAATTTATTTAGATAAATAACTGACATTATCCCAAATGTGAACAAGATGTGCTATCTTAATTACCACTGCCTCTGCCTTAACAAATAGGCCAAGGCCCAGCAACTATTTGGGTATACCCGACAGACGGTGTTTTAATATACCTACTCTTCACAATCAACCAATAACGGACAGATTAAAAATTTCCTATTAACTAAATCGAACACGAAAAACTTTTGATATGACAAAACGTTTCATACCCACTTTATGCACTTACTTTAACAGATTCTTGGTTTATGAGTGTGTATGCATACATGACTGATTTGAAATCGGCCGACTATAACATTTGAAGAGAACTGTAATTGTTTTCAAACTCAATGATTTTCCAACTGTCGGTAGACTCTTAATTAGTATGGCAGACTATATAAGTGCACAGATACACTGATTATTATTGAGTTTTATCGATTTCCAAATCCAATTCATATATATATATATTTATATATATATATTGTTGTAGAGTTTATTTATCTTAGAAGTTGGCAACCATGAAAAAGAGAGAGAGAGAGAAAAAGGGAGGAAGAGGTGTGTGCTCTCGAATCTCGAGGGACGCATGTTGGCTGTGATGGGTTATGTGAATAAAGATATGAGGATTAAAAAAATAGTTTTAATCATCGAAGAAAGTGACTGAGTTAGCTGGCGCCCAACAAACTAAAAGAATCCACAATACGCAATTAATTGTGAGAAAAAAAAACTAACTATTGAACATGGCGGCCCAAAACGTGGGGCAGTGATAAGGAAAACCAGTGTCAAGGAACTTTTATGGGGACTAAGACAATGTTTAATAACTATTACGATAAGTGTGGTGATCTGAGATATTGATTGTTTATGTATGTGTTCTCTGATTGAACTGTGAGTACATTTTTTTTATTTCAATTACCAAACGAATCGAAGAGACAATGGATAAGTGGCAGAGTTTGGTTAGTCTTGATAAAACAGGGTTATCGTCCCCTAAACAGTTGGACTTTACTGTAAATGACACGAGTGCTTATCAACATTTGGAAAAATGTGCGAATCCACAAACTATGAGTGTTGATTTTCGTTCTAGAGCCAATCCGTTTTCATCTTCTTATCTATCAAACGATGCGGAGTCAACGAAAAATCCTTTTTTGGAAAACTCTTATTTCCCGCCTCAACAAAATATGGTCAATGAAGATTCTATTACTAATATTTCGCAAACATTCATAAAAGCTTTGCAGACAGTGACGGAGACTTTTCAATATCAAACTAGAGTAAGAATTTTGCCACATAGTTTCCACGGTTATGATTATGAAGATCCGAAGAGATTTTTGTCGCAGCTGGAACAATATTATTTGAAAAACAAGATAACAGAAGATTATTATAAGGTAGATTTTGCTTTTGATCGGCTTGAAGGAGATGCAAAAAATGGTCTGAACCGTATCGTTCTATGAATTTGAGTTTTGAATATTTTTCTGAAAGATTACTGAATAGATTCAATTCTAATCAAGTTTTAGCACTTATAACCTCAAAGTTATATGGTGAGGTACAAAAAGAATCAGCTGAAGTTTTTATAACTAGAAAATGTAGCCTCTTTTAAAGGTTAGTACCTTATACACCTGAACAGACTAGAGCTTCTACAATTTTAAATCAGTTACGGCCCGAACTCAGAGCTAGTTTGAGATCCCCTAATGATTTTTCCACTACGGAGGAACTTGTTCGTGTAGCTTCAAAAGTAGAATTAGATATTCAGGAGAGTAAAATATGTCCAGTTTATATACCTCCTCATTTGAGAAAAGATGCTGGTTATACCGATAATAACCGTAATTTTAATTCAAATAATAAGATTGATAATTCACCGACTTCTCCATGTAGGTACTGTCAGGAAATGCATTTTCATCGAGATTGTCCACAGAATCCGTACAATTCGGGAAACTCCAAGAGGGCTGCTGGCAACAGGACCGCCCAGCAAAGATCAACATGGCCAGATCAATCAGCCCAACATTAGTTGATGTAAAACACGATGCCCATCTCTCTGAAATGCCTTCTAATGATTTTAGCTTTTTATTAGATTGTACAGAAAATTCTCATTTAAATTTTAATTCAGTACTTCAATCTGTGAATACTGCTAGTCCTGTATTTCATTTACCACGACTTACTTTACGTGTTGCTGATAAATTTGTTACTGCTTTAATTGATTCAGGATCTGCAGTTAATATTATTAGAACTTCATTATTACCTGCTAATATAGTTAAGACTTCTTCCGCTAATACTTGTTCTCAGAAAATTTTAATTGCTTTTGGTTCAACTTCAATAACATCATCTGGTTCTTTAAATTTAAAGTTTAGCATTGAAAATGTTGAATTTCAATCGTCTTTTCAGCTTATATCTGAACTTCATGAAGAAATTATACTGGGTGCTCCATTTTTGGAGGAGAATAATGTAATCTTGGACTATACTCGTAGATGCGCATATGCTGGTGGTACAAATCGAAGAACTTTTTATTGGAGTAATCATTTATCAATGCTTCCTTCAAAATTACCTTTACCGTTGGATTTGAAATTCCCAGAAAAATTTAAAGATGAATTAACTTCACTTTTTGAGGATTTTAGTGATTTATTTTTCAAATACAATTATCAGCCAACTACAAATACTACCTGTCATACTATTCGCCTTAGGGAGGAAAAAATTATTCAGCAGAGGCCTTATCCAATGTCTCCTAAGGATAAAGATATTTTATATTCTCAACTTCAGGAAATGTTACAAGCGGGAGTTATTGAATCGAGTGATTCGGAATATTCATCACCTATTGTTTTAGTGAATAAGCAAGGATCTAAACCTAGATTTTGTATAGATTTTCGAGCTCTAAATACAATTTCTCTTGATGAACCGTCAAATTTACCAAAAATAACTGATACTCTTAAAGACCTTGGACATGCTAAAATTTTTTCTGTTTTTGATTTAAAAAGTGGGTATTGGCAGGTAAAACTTTCTCCAGAGTCAAAAAAATATACTGCGTTTTGTACTCCAGATGGCGCTTTGTATCATTTTAATGTTATGCCATTTGGGTTGAAAAATGCGCCCTCTACGTTTCAGAGGTTGATGACACACGAAGTACTTGCTGGATATTTGCATAAGTTTGTTCAAGTGTATCTTGATGATATAATCATTTATAGTCCAGATTTTACAACTCATCTCGAACACCTTCGATTAGTCCTTGAACGATTACGTTTACATAATCTTAATATTTCCCCTTCTAAATGTCAAATTGCATCTGATGATCTTGACTATTTAGGTCACCATATTTCTGGAGATAAAAATATTCCACAGACAAAACATATAAAATCAATTTTGGAATATCCTGAACCAAAGACAAAAAAGCAATTACAATCATTCTTAGGTACATGTAATTGGTTGCGTGAATATGTTCCCAATATGGCGGAACTAACTATTCCTTTTTCTAGATTATTACAAAAAAATATAAGATATAAATGGGGAACCGAACAAGCTGCAGCTTTTGAGCGATTGAAGGTTATTGTTTCTAAACCTTTAATGTTACATCGTCCAAATTTTGAAAAATAATTTGTCTTACAAACTGATGCAAGTGAGAGGGGCATGGGGTGTGTTTTATATCAAGAAGGTTCAGAAAATACTAAATATATAATTTCCTATGCTAGTGCAACTTTCACAAAGACAGAAATGCATTATCATATAAATGAAAAGGAATGCCTTGCTATTGTATGGGCCACAAAACGATTTAGACATTATTTACAAGATAAGCCATTTATTTTAAGAACTGATAATAGAGCCTTATTATGGCTGCATAAAAATAAAGATGTAAAAACAAAACTTACTCGATGGTCACTTCTTTTACAAGAGTTTTCATTTACTATTGAACATGTGGCAGGAAAAAGTAATGAACTTCCTGATTTTCTGTCTCGTAGTTCCGAAGTACCTCATGATCTATCCAGTAATTTTGAAGAACGACTTTATATTCATACTCAAAAGCCTTTGGAGAGCACATCTTCAATTGCAGTAAATCAAATTCGAACAAATTTTGATTTATATACTCAAATTGTTGAAGCACAAAGAAATTGTCCAGAAATTCAACAAAAAATCTATAATTGGCAACATATCCCTGTTGAAGGTGTAGCATCCCGTAGAGAGCGATCCTTTAAACGTTCTCATACTGTTCTTGATGGACTTCTATGGAAAAAATCATCTGATGGAAATAAACTTATTGTTCCGCAAGATTATATAGTCAATGTTATATTTCATCATCATGACACTGTAGAGGCAGCTCATCCGGGTAGAGATGAAACTATTAGAGCCATAACTCGAAGATATAATTGGAAAAATTTATATAAACCTGTGGGACAGTATGTTAATAACTGCCTTGTATGTATCGCTGTTAAAACAAGGGCACAGAAAAATGCTCCACTTCATCCGCATACTCCTACAAGACCATGGGAAATGTTGAGTATAGATGTTCTAGGTCCTTATCCTCCATCCAATCGAGGACATAAATATATTCTGGCTATTGAAGATGTTTTCACTCGCTGGGTTGAAGCTCGATCGTATAGAAATATTACTAGTAAGCAAATTGTGGAGTACTTAGAAGAGGAAATTTTCAATCGTTATGGAATCCCAAGAACTATCATTTCTGATAATGGACCACAGTTTACTAGTAATAGCTATTTACGGATGGGAGAACGTAATAATATTGAAATCTTTCATGTACCAATTTACCATGCAAGAGCTAATCCTGTGGAACGAAAAAATCAAGATTTGAAAAAAGGACATTGTTGGTGGATCAAACAAGATCAGACTGGCAGAAACAGATTTCTAAAGCTTTATTTGTTATAAGAACTCGAAAAAATGCAGCTACCGATATGACTCCAAGTATGGCATTACTAGGGTATGAATTACCTTTATCTCGAGATTGGGAATTACCTGAATTATTACAGCCGAAGCAGGATAATCCTTCACCTGATAGTAGACAAGAAAGGAATGAGAGAATTTGTCATTCTCAAGGACAATATCAGAGAAAATATGTGTCAACACGACCATTTAACCTTAATCTGAAAGTTGGTGATCAAGTGATGGTTCGTGATAACCGACAATCGAGACATGTTTTCGCACCAGTATGGTCTGGTCCACACGAGATCACAGCTGTGATGGGTGATGTGACGTATAGCATCCTTCGTGATGGTCAATTAATAATTGTTCATGCTGATGACATACGATCTGCTCCTGTTGGAAATGAAATTCCACCCTTAAACCTGACAAATAAGAGAAATGATGATAGCGAAGGTTTAGAGTCTGAAGTGGTCAGCTCTCCTCAACCTTTTGCATCACCTGTTAATCAAAGTCGATCAAACTCATCGTTCAATGAACCTAGTATGGTTGGAATGTCGAATTCTGTTCTGGAAGAACAACAAAATACTGATTCCAGTATTCAGTATTTTAGGCAACTGGATAGTTCCGATAAAGATTCGATAACTGAACATGTTGATTTGGACGATCAGTCGTTAAGAAATGTTTTTCCGGAGGAATCCTCTTCGAATGAGGATGATGATCCTATGGATTCAAGTCGTCTATTAGATCGGGGGAAAGTCGAAAGTCTTCTCCAATTCATGAAAAAATGGAAGAGGAAATGCCTATAATTTCTACATTACCTAAAAGGAAACTTCGTTCCAGGAAAATTCGTCCACCTTGTGCCTGTTGTGGAGAAAAAAATGTTTCAAGTATTCCTGTTGAACCCTTAAGAGTTATTAGGGTCCCACCACCGGTGAAGAGGCGATATCAACCTAAAAATGTTTGTTTAATATGTGATTGATAAGATCTGTTTAGTACTATTACGTTTTATATGTTTACGATAGAGTTATAAGTTTCCTCAAGGATATAAATTTTCAGTTTTCTTATAAATACAAATTTTCAGTATATTTTTATTTATATTATTGTATAATATATCTTGTTTGTGGTTGCAACTCTTTTGAAGGGGGGAGTGTTGTAGAGTTTATTTATCTTAGAAGTTGGCAACCATGAAAAAGAGAGAGAGAGAGAAAAAGGGAGGAAGAGGTGTGTGCTCTCGAATCTCGAGGGACGCATGTTGGCTGTGATGGGTTATGTGAATAAAGATATGAGGATGAAAAAAATAGTTTTAATCATCGAAGAAAGTGACTGAGTTAGCTGGCGCCCAACAAACTAAAAGAATCCACAATACGCAATTAATTGTGAGAAGAAAAAAAACTAACTATTGAACAATATATATATATATATATATATATATATATATATATATATATATATATATATATATATATATATATATATATATATGTAGATTTCAACGTCAGTGACAATTCAACAACAATTTGTTTTACATACAGAGAACTCAATGGGATAAATTCACTAACATGAGAGCTGTACTGAATTCAATAATTATTTAATTTATATTAGAAACTTTAATTAAATCAATTCGTTGTGTGAGCCGGTGCAATATCATTATTAATGGATGAGTTAATTGGAACTTTTATCGATAAAATTGAGATATGAAAAAAAGCTATAGTTCGAAATGTGTACATCAGTGGTGGTTCCAGAATGGGGTTTATCAAATAACAACGAAAAGATAAAACAAGGTAGTGTTGCGTAATTGGTTCTGGTACTTTTGAAGTGGGTGCCAAAAATTTTCAATCTAGCTACAACCGCTCAACTTCAAAATTGCCAGTACCAATAGAATTGATATTCTTTTGTATTTTTCAGTGCACCGACTAATAAAGTCGCGATGGATGTACGTCATGATTGTGAGACCAATAATAATTTATGCCAATTTATGCCAAGGCAAGCCAGGACTCTACGAGGAAAACCCTCGATAGAATACAAATGTTGGCCTGGGCTTGTGTCACCGGAGCTATGAGAAGGTGCCCAACTAGGTCATTTGAGATCATCACAGATTTCACACCTCTTCATCTTATGATAAATAGACTAGCCAATGAGGCCATTCTAAGACTAGCCAGGAAAGGTATCAACAATGAGGAAATTGGGATTCGGAAAGCCTGGTCCTCTCTGACAAAATACATCCCATCAGCTAACCTTCCCAGTGAGAAGATGATAAGGAACTTATCATCGAGAAAGCTTTTACTACGATGCAATGTAGAAAAGAAGATTGGGAAAGGGAGACCAAAATCCAAGCTCTCAAAAAGAATGCCATTGAATGGTACACAGATGGTTCTAAAACCACTACGGGAACTGGCGTTGGAGTATTCGGGCCTGGCACCAAATGCTCACTATCGTTAGGTCGCTGTCTAAGCATCTTTCGGACAGAAGTGCTTGCAATCGGAAGATGTGTGGAAATGAACCTTGAAAAACACTATCAGATATGAGATATAACCATACATTCTTACAGTCAGTCATTGATTCTAGGATGGTATGGGAGTGCCGAAGAAAACTCAACGAAATAGGCAAGCTCTGTTTAGTCTGGATTCCCGGCCACTTGGGAATCAAACGGAATGAAGCGGCCAATACACTTAACAGAAAATAATATTTCCTTTCATTGGCGAGCTGTAGACTACGTAATGGCGAGAACAGCTCCCCCTACATCTACAATCTACAATAAAGTCACACCAATCTTTTCTTTTTTCAAATATTCAACTAAATTTAATACTATAATAATAAATTGGATATTGTTCTTATGAGAATGAACATATTGAATTTTTAATAGTTCAATATGACATCATCTCCCAGCATTGATTACAATTTTAAAATAATATTTGAAATCGGTGTAGATTTACTATATGAAACTTGATAAATTCCATGGAAGGAATAAACAGTAGGTAGGCATATCAAAAACTCCTGTGTTACTCAACAAAGCAATATTCATACAATTGTATTAGATAACTAGCAGTACCCGGCGCGTTGCTGTCGTAGCAGTAATAATTGTAGGGATATTTGAAATAAATAGTTATGTTGGTTATTGGCCATGTGCAGTCCAATAGAAAAAAATAATAAATAAAACGAATTTCAAAGTAATCACTTTAATTATTAATTCATTATCTCAATTTTAAATGACGATTACATACAAAAATAACTTCCTGCTTTTGTAAACTTCAGTAATAATATAATATTTTTATTGTAATGCTTTATGATTCACGATATTTTTTTACTTGCTTGATTATTTGAAATAATTTACTTTTATCACCTATATTTCCACAGTGTTAGATGGAGTAGGTTTAATATTTGTCCCTGTCACTACCAGATGTACTGCCCTCTCGTAGCGAGAGACCACACTATTCTCAGGAAAATGGCTCATTGTTCCAGATAATAAGGGTGTTTTTTGGATAATGGTTCTTGACGTGTATGATATATCTGACACCACACTAAGAAAGCGTATGGGAAAAGCGGTGTTTTAATTATTTTTCTCGCAAGTTTTACGATTTTTTCTCTCTCCATAAGAACCTTCATTATGCCTTAACGAAAATATTAAAACAAAAATTATCCGAATCGGTCAAGCCTTTCTCGAGTTTTGCGCTTAACAACGCATTTGGCGATTCATTTTTATTTATATAGATATGATTCAGCTCCATTCTAGGAAAAATTCTCACCACCTAAACTCTAAAAATGACTAGATATTTTCATCACTTGCCAAACCGTTAATAATACTTTTACGGTCGTTTAATAGTTCGTATTTGCCCGTACACTTTTATTATCCAGAAATTTACTCTTGTTTTGCTTGTGGTCAAGCTCGAAGCGAGATAATTCAATCGTCCCGGCTAGCGTGTTTAACATTAAATACTAGTGAGGTTCTAATCGAATTCCTGTTCGTTTCTATTTCCGCATTCAATTCATCTCGATTTGCGTTTAGAGCAGGAGTGGTTTACCCATCGAAAATTAGAAACAACAGTTTGCCGTTCATATTTTTCGAATCCAAACTGAGTAAGTATTTTTAAATTATCGATCAACATTCAGTTTGCTATGTAGGTAGATATGTTGCTCTCGCAGATCACTGTCTGAACTGAAATATCCATAACCTGTTACCTGATATTTCGCATTCTTGCAAAGACCGCTAAATTTGTGTTCAAAAGATTTGCTTGTAAATTAAATTAAAAAATGACCTATCTTGTTATTGTTTTATATTTAGCAATTCTCGTATACAGGGTGTATATTAATTAAACATGTGAGGCTACTTAAGGTAGTAACTCCACAGAAGTGTTGAACTAAGAAATGGTTGAAACTCCACATATATGTTATTCCATACATTATCCATACATCTGTGTAATTTAAACAAGTTTGACCATCCCAAACCTGAGATATTTACACTTGAAGTTGGCTTGATTTAGACGTGACAGATACGTTATTATGGCCAAACAATACGTTATCTAATTCTACCGTCAAAACTAAAACTAAGAAGATGTTAAAAAACAAGTATAAGTTAGAATAGGATATCACAACTATTGTAAAA
Organism: Crioceris asparagi; assembly: GCA_958507055.1. Classification (NCBI taxonomy): domain Eukaryota; kingdom Metazoa; phylum Arthropoda; class Insecta; order Coleoptera; family Chrysomelidae; genus Crioceris; species Crioceris asparagi. The sequence continues at coordinate 41,775,197 of OY293826.1, forward strand.
AAAATAGAATGAGTGACAATCGAGTTTCCAAGATAAAGCCATTACAAGCCCTCATAATTATGACCGTATAGCATATATCATGCAAGGCCAGAAAGCCGGAAACAGTGCGCTGTGGCCAGACGCTTAAATTTATTAATCTTAGTACCCTATGCTCCATGTTCTATGATTAGGTTTGGGACGTTCGTGTTCTCAGGATCAGCAATCAGCGCGACGTTGCCACGATCGTTTCTTCTCACACGCACACGGAGCATAGAAGAATACGTTATCAGTAAGTGCTTTCCAAGTAACTACGCGAGTAGTTCCAAGCTACTCCAGACGCCCAAACAAATGTTCCAGGCAATTTTTTCAACTACTCTAAAATTACCTTCCCCTGCCTCCTGAAGTACCTACCTAAATTTAGGAACATCAAGTTCTGAGTGGAGCGGATTTCAAAATGTGAGGTTAAATTCGATTGTTTTGGCAATGACAGTTCGAGGTTTTAGCGGCATATACACTGATACTGGACCGAAAATGGAAGAAGATTCCAAAATAGTGGAATTATATGACCCTAGTAATGACAAAACATACACCCTAAAAGTTTCAGATGCAGATTATCAAAGAGCTTTAATAGGTGAGTTTACTGAAATCATGAATTTTAGTAATACCTAATGCCCACTGATTTTTTAGATTTATCTTTTGCCCAAAATTTGTTGAATTCGGCAATATTTGATCATGAAATTAATTCGAACGAAGATACAACTGCTAATCTAGGTGATCCTATGGCTTTAGATGATGATCTGGGAAATTTGGATGACGATTCTGTATCAGCTAATGAAGGTGAAGGAGTGCCTGATTCAGTTGTTTTAGCATCACCTGATTCTCGGAATTGCTGGTCGTATGATGCCACTGTGAGTTTAATTAACTCGATGGAAACACATTTTGAAGATCTAAATCATGCATTAAAACGAAAACATGTGTATTCAAATATTTCAAATGATATTTTAAGTGCGGGACACAAGTTTGATGCAGATGCTTGTAAAACAAAATGGAAAACCTTGGTTAGAAGCTATAAGAATACTAAGGACCATAAAAACAAAACTGGAAGAGGTCCTAGCCGCTTCTTATTTTTTGATTTGATGGATAATATATTAGGGGACAAACCTTGCAATAAATGTGACCATACGTTAGAATCTAGTAAAATACCAAGAAACCTGCTAGTATCTTCAGACGATTTGTCAGAAGCTAGTTCTTCTGCGATACAATTTAAACCAGAAACTATAGAGAAACAAGAACTTGGAAAAGGTAAAAAGAGTAAAGTGATATTCAAAAAGACCAGGGAACAAGATCAGAAGGAGAAAAGACATAAAGAACTCATGGAAATTGAAAAAAGAAAGATTGATTTAGAAGAACGTAAGGTAGCATTGTTGGAACAATTATTGAACAAGAAATAATAATTATGACGCATTTGTTTAGAATATTTTGTTACTTTGTATTTTAGAGAGATATTTTATTTTTTCAAGTTTGTTACTGCTTTATTAAAAAGTCTATTTTTATTTGTGAAGAGAGATATTTATTTTTGTATTATCAATATATAACGTTACAATAAATGCTTAAATACATTTTCCATTTATTTAATGCAACATTTCACAATTACTGGACATTGAACAGCTGATTAAATAGTTGTTGTCTTCTTGAATTATTATCATTCCTAAAATGTACAATATCGCCTTGCAAATCATTTGTAATATCTGGTATCTGTATAACAGTATCATCATATTCTTTTATACAAATATTATGTAGAATGCAGCATGCCATTATACATTTAACACAAAATTTCATAGAAAAATTATCTAAATGAAATAAGCGCCTAAATCTTCCTTTCAGTAAACCATATGCATGTTCAATAACAATTCTTGTTGCAGAGTGTTTATAATTAAATAATCTTTGTAAACGTGTCAAAGCACCATTGTCTTTATATGGTGTCACTAGCCAATTTGTGCATGGATATGAAGAATCCCCCAAAAGAAAATGTGTACCGAAGAAATTTGGATCCTGTGCTTTGCTAAATATGGCCGACTTTCTTAACAGGCGGGCATCATGAATTGATCCCGGCTCTCCACAATAGACATCAATAAACATCTTTCTATTATCAGTAATTCCCTGTATTAATAAGCTGTGAAACCCTTTTCTATTATAATACGATTCTTGGTTACTTAATGGTTTACGAATTTGCACGTGGCACCCATCAATGGCTCCAATTACGTTTTGGATACCTTGCTTTTTTCTAAATTCATCAGAAATATATGGGAGTTCTCTTGGTCCTGGCCATTTTATGTACTCTTCTGCCAATGTTAAAATAAAATTTATAACTTTATTTATACAACGATGGGCTGAACTTAATGATAAATTGAAACGGTCTGCGGTTTGCCTAAAGGTCTCTGTGTTTGCAAAGTACCACATACTTAGTAAAAATGTTTTTTCACTAGTAATAATGGCTTCACCATTTGGTTGATTGACAATTATTCCACTTTGCTCTAAACGATCTGTAACAAATCTCTGAATGGAATATTTCTTTTAAACATATTAATCATTGTTACCTATTAATCGGTATATTAAATTACGATTCATACGAAAATGGGATTGAAATGTATTATCACTATAAGCTATAACAGTATTTTCAACAAATAAGGTACATTTTACTATTTTTTCTCGTGGTTTTCTTTCTTCATCAGAATCATCTGATGAAGACAAACAATTATTATAGTCTTTATCCCATATTGAAGAAACAAGCATATCCTAAAATAAGGAATAAAAAATTATATTAATGCTGATATTAAAAATTAAAACATACATGGATTATATAACGTTCCATTTTAAACCAAGAAATCTTCAATTTAAATAAAACAATCGGCACTGTCACTGTAAGTAGAAATTAAGATAGGTTATGTTGTTACACGACTATAACATTCATAAAAGAATTGCTTCCAAGTAAGAACTGCATAGGAGCAGTTCATTTTTGTGTTAACTAATACATTTTACTCTCGCCTGGAAAATCTTGAGTGGATACAATATATTTCGTGTACTGAGGCCAAATCTGTACAGTCACAACGAAAATTACATTGACAATGGTGAATCAAAAATACAATATAGAATATATTTTACGGCAATAGATGATATCCATCGTAGGTATTACCTATTAGTACCAAGTTAATATTGCGTAGTTTTTATTATTAATTACTACTTATTAAACTAATTGTCAGTCAATCAAATATGAACACGGTATGTAAACTTTTGTTTAAGGTTGTCGCGAAGGAACTACCTTAATAAATTGAATGAATTATTCAAGTCAAAATAATTGTGCAACCTTCTCATTACCTCTAGATGTCTTGAAGAATTATGAAACTATTTACAGGTAGAAAGGAGAGATTATTTACATTCAAAATACTTGACATTTGAGATTGTACACTAAAATGAAAGGTCGGCCATTCGTGCAGAGTTTAGGGTTAGAATTATTTGTCTCAGTCCTAGTCCTGCGAAAATGCAAAATACCCTTGAAGCGTTGTGGGTGTTTCAGTTCGGATTCGGATATGAATATAATATTTATACAAGATTAAACTAAAAAGTTGCGTAATTAAGACCAATAGAACATCCCGATTTGCACACTGTAAAATTTAAACCCGTTCCTGGAATAGTTTGAAAAAATAGAAAATTGGGGATTGTGTTTTTATCTATATTCTCATTTAATATTTGGAGGGGAAAATTGTAATTTTGCATATGTAAGTAATGCACCAAGAGAAAACTGATAGGCTTGTTAAAAATAATTCACCTTTTTTATTTTCAATGATATCCCTGGCAGCTTCTGTTTTTCTCATAGTCACCATTTTTAGTTTTATATTATTAAATGAGGCTAAGAACTCCCTCTACAAGTGTGTATAAAATTTTGACAATTATATTCAAAAATACATCGAGAAACTGAAATAATTTAATCGTCATGACTACAGTATCAATACATTTTTCTTTGATTTTCGAATCTAAATTTATTATAAGGTTTTAATTTTCAGAGATAATCATTTTTTTTAATGGTGCTTTATAATGATATTGAAAAAGATATGTATGACGTTTACGTTTACATATTATATACATAGAAATCTAATGTTTCTAACTCTTACCGTTCAAGAAATAGTAGTACCGACTGTTTCTATGAAATCGTCGGGACTGTATACAACGATGAGTTTGATCTGGAACGGCATTGGTATTAATAATTTAAGGTAGAAAATAGAGGAGGGAAGATTAAAAACGATTTTTTTTCATAGATATGAAATTCGTTAAAAGTTTATTTCAGTTGAACGAGGTTAAAGTTGATGTGGTAGGTTATAATGAAGTCATTAGCGTAAGAATATTCTCATTGCTTAAACACAAATGTATAACAATAAATTTTATGGTGATTGGTGAAACGGAGAAAAATTTGAAGCACTGAAGCGCAATGCAACGGAGAGTTACAACAAAACAGATAGCGTTAAGCTTTTTCAAAAGCAAAAATATTTTTTTGGCGATTTATTGAACGGTCTAGAAGTTGATACTTTACAGTGCCATTTAGTTGCGTGTCTTGACAAATTGGATAGCATAAGAGCCTTCTCTGTGAAAAATTGCGATACAGAGTGGAATAAAATAGTTTCAGTGTCTTGGATATTTGAAGACAACATCAGAATAACAACAGAACTCTGGAGAATGGTACATTCTATGGAAGAAGAACGAAGACTGATAAACTGATGGAGGGAAGTACTGCTAAGTGGAAATAGGAGTAAGTTTATTAGCCGTAGCTCTACAGCTAGGGTTGGTCTTGGCTACCATTGTGCCTCCAGTTGTCTCTCTTAGTTATAAGGTATCTATTCAATATTTTGAATCTCATGGTTTTAAGATCATTTTAACATTTTCTCTCATGCGCATCCAATGTTTTCCCAGTGGTCTTCTTTCTCTATTTCTGGATCTTTGTATATTTTTTTGTTCTTTGTTTGCTCTTATTCTATATTAATGTGTTTAATTATTCTTAATACATACCCCGATTCGCATATTGTATTCTACTTATTCTTTATTTCTTCCGAGATGTTTTTATTCATTGTCATTATGTATTTGAAATGGTTCACTATTTCAAAATTATATTGATCCCAATCTGCCTATCCTTTGTCTTCTTGAATAAAAAACCTAGATAAACATTTTCAAAGTTAAGGATTTTGAAGGCCTGCTAAACAATTACGATATTTAACTACTTGCTTTTTCATCTCTCTGAACTAACAATTACACGGCTTTCTTATATCATTATCATGTATAGGGTTTATTCTTATTGATATCGATATAAAATTAAAAGTGGTTCAGTGCCTATACATATTTGCTCCACCCATAGCCTATCGAACAGAAGCCTCGATAATCACACGACAAGCCTAAACCCTAAGCGTTTCCCTTTCCATTGTAATATATCCAGGATAATATCTGGGTATCATAATCTAATGCCTCTGCTACAGGACATCATTACTGTCGCCATTCCTCTCGGATCCTTTGTGAATATGTTAACAATGCTTGGCCAAGAACAAATACATATAGCATAGTAGCCATTTGTGACGGGTAACACATCTACACTTAACAATCATACGTTTATCTGTTCCACAGAGTTGTGTATTGTTTCCCTTGTTGGAAACTCAATGTATCAGTAGGTATTTAGTGACGTCTTACACAATTGTTAGATATTATATGTTTGAGAAGGCTAAGGGTACCCATCTATATTTGTTAGCATTGGTAAAATAACATTTGTAAATAAACATAATTGGACTTTATATTATGAGGATGAAAAACTTGCATTTACACCGAATTGGTAACAAAGCATAAATTTAGAATATCATTTATGTGTTGGATCAGTTTCCAAATTACTAGCATGTAGATTTAGCTTATAGAATTATAGATACTCAGTTCAATCTTCGTTGCCTCGTTTTTTATTGTGGCATTATTGTCAAGAAGTTACTATTATTTAAGAAATGCAGGCCTAAGTTTTGTTAAAGAAATTGAAGAAAATGTGGATAAAATTGATTTATTAAATTAACTGTGATAATTAAAATATCGTATGAAATGTTCCAATAAATATTCACAACTCTTTCATGTCAAAGAAATTACGAGATTTCAAGTACCTACTGATCACCACATTCCACAACAATTTTAATAAAAGCAACCAACTATTGCATATACCTATAAGTAAGCCAAAGCCAAACCTCATAACTTTCCCTCCTTTAGCCTCATGTAAACTTACATACTTAAGATCTCATAGATTTTAGAGAGTAGGTACCTAGGTAAAAGAGGATTAAAATAAAATATATATAATATGCAAAGTATACAGAACTTTTTTCTTATCTAGACTTTTACGTATATATATACCGATTATTACTAAATACCATTTTTTTTAAAATGCCATAGATTGGATCTTTGTTTCTATTCGTGAATACCGTCAAAACGAAGCAATCCACTGTCGTGGATTTTGGTATAGAACTACCAACTAAAATATCCTCTTACCTTACCTGACTTAGTTTAGAAATATTACGCTTGGGTAAATGCAATATACCTATTTTCATGTTGTTATCCTATTATCAGTGAGTGTATAAATTAATTGTTATGTTGAATTACATAGAAAGCTGTCCAAGGCAAAGATATATTTTCAAATATTTTATAAGAAAATAATAGTAAATTATGAAAACAATTTGCAAAAAGGGGAGATACTTGTATTTTAATGGGTGTGGCCCTCGAGGTCCATACTAGCTATTTCGGGAATGGCTCCGAAGATTGTGATAAAAGTTTCACTATGGGGTTTGGGGGTCGAGAAGGCAACTGGTGATAAAGCAGAGTTCTTGTATGTTTCACATTCATATTTATTTTGAAATCTGTAAATAATGAGCTATATGAACGACAAAAGCAATATTTACCGATCGCAATACATTTTAACCAGAAACTAAGATTAACCATCAATTGTAACTCTTATAGAACCTCTCTAAATCCTGTGTTACCCGAGCAAAGCTCGATCGTCGAGATATTATTATTAAAACGATAAGCTTTAAACCAGAGCATAAGAAAAAATACTATGCTGTGCTTAAACTGTACTCACTGTCTTATACCCTCTATCATAAGAAAACCCACACATATTATACACCAAAGTAAAGCTGAAAATATTTAGATTTGTCAAAAGCTATATAAATTACCTACCTAAATTTCTATCATTTATATTCAAAACCGTAGTATTTTTTTATTTCTTTTTATTTAAAGCATATTGCATACAGTTCACATTTTATGGGGTACGATCGGAATTATTCGTTGCGTTCGGCAACGACGACGCATCTATGCCTATAAAAACGCTATGCCCTCTTTTATATGGTGAAATCCAAGAATCCATGTGTTAATCGCTTGTTATATTATGAGTCAACGATCAAACCAATCCATCTACGGCAGCGGTTCACTAATCTTTTATCTGGTACATAACACTCGAAAAATCAGCGGCATTACCTATAGAGAAACATTTTTCCGTGTTTGACCGACATCCAAAAGAAGGAAGTGTGTACCTATAAACAATTCGACTGTATGTTTTTATTTTAATATACCGAGGTATCTAAACTTGTGTAAAATACAATTTTCAAGGTTTGATCAAGCTCTTCGCATCGACAAAGATATTAGATTGATAAACAAGATTTTTCTTAAATAATTTAAATTGTCCGTCATTTACAGATTGCTGCAGAAGTCATTTTTCTCTAACGTTTGTTGTAGTATTAGTAAAATGATAATTTGTTATTTGAATTGAGTGAGATAATTGATGAAAATGGCAGATGAACCAAAGGAATAGTCACGACATTGTTTGAAGCTTTTTTCATCATTCATTTGTATTTTCTTGTCGGACAGAATGATTGTCTAGTAGAAAGTGTTTCCATACTGCCCAAAACACGTGTAAGTTAAATAAATGTTACTAAAAAAAATAGAACCAACTTATTAGATGATACCCTGAAAATTAAGTATAAAACAATAACGAGAGTAGAAAAGTGAAGCACTTTCCGAAAAGAAAAAAATTAGAGTATCTTGTAGTATCGTGAACTATCTAGAATAATTATAAAAAACTATTGGGGAAATTTTTTAATTCGTTAATTAGACTTTTGGGAGAATCCATCCTTTTAATAAATAGATACACTTTTTTGTGCTTTTTCTTACGAGTACACTCCAATGCGACTAAATAACCAACAACCGCTAAAATATTATCGGGACACCACGAAAAATAAAGAACTAGTAAGTTGATCTGATCTGAGAAAATCCCCAAGACCAGGTGGATTTTCTTGAGAAAAATCCTCTGTGTGTACCTATTTGTTATGGTTTATAGGATTTGGTGAAGAACATCCTCGAGGACATCTCCTACCTAATCGTCTATTTTTTTTTGTTAGAATCCCAACAGATGTTCACGTTTCAGAGATCTTGATCTGTCTTTTAGTACCAAGATTATCTTGAGGGGGTTTTGGCGCCGCCGGTTTGGCGACGACGATTTGGCGCCGGCTGTTTTGACGCTATGTTCAATTATTAAAAAAAATAATTGTAACATTAATTGCATATATAATTTTTTTCACTTAAAAATCGAGATAGAAATATAGAAATTTGAATTTAATTTAATCTGGTAGAAGAAGATCTACTTTAGTATTATTTTTATGAAATTATAATTGTTTACACCGGGTGATCCAAAAACAAGCTCGAAAAATAGAATCTAAAAAACGTCGAAAGTTCATTTTTTCAAACTGAAACTCCCATTTTTCATAACTTTATCATATTAAGCAGTATAAATATGGGTGACTTTGTGGAGGTTTGTCTATAACAAAAATTAGTAGTTTTTTTCTATGAAAATAATAACAACTGTCAATAAGACTCACTTTTCATATTTTCTATGATACGTAAACAAACAAAGTAGATGTCTGATAAACTTTAAAATAATATTATTTTGTATATTTGGATCTAAAGAAATGGGTGAAATTCAATGTAAAGTCATTAACATACTAAATATATTCGATACCGTTGTCCATGGTAAACTGTCGCGCCGCGACCACATACAAAATGAAAACATAATCACGTACATCAAATCAAAATCAATTTGCTTTCCATTTTTGAAATGCGCCGGAAATCGTTAACTCGCCGCATTTTATGGTAGATATGTTTTTCAACCGCTGAATAAATGATTTGCGATTGATTCGCCTTTTTGAAACGGTACCATTTCCATTTTTTGCCAATTCATTGGAACACAGATCCAATCTGTGCTTTAATAAAACTTAAATGAAGCCGATTCAAGTAGCATGGCAAAAAACTAATAGGAAACCGTTCTCGCTCCAGATGAAAAACTTTCATCGAAAGCTAATTAAAATTTCATGAATTATTTTTGCACCTCGTCCACTTTAGTCGCCGCCATCTGTAATGAAAATACGTTTCGTTATATAAAAGAATTCTTTGCTTTATTTTAAATGTATAGATTTTACAAATTGGATAAAGTTGCGTATATTGATATCTAATATCTTTGGAAATATATAAACTAATGTTAAAGATAACTATCTAGTGGTACCGAGGGCCTTCCACGATCTAAAACATTTTCTGTGCTTTATGTTTGTGAATTAATTTTGCTTTCTTTCTGCTTACTCTTTCGTTTCAAATAGTTTCTGAGTTAATATCATTTTGTCTCTCTTTCCAATTTCATCCAATGCTGGCATTATTTTTTGAAGAAAAAGCGATGAGAATTGTTTCTTAAATGATTTTTTGTATACGAAGTATGAGTGCAGATGGAGTTTTGGGATTACGTAACGTGGATATTATCATGGTCTCAATCTTATAGTTTACAGGTTCACACATTTCGGCACTTTTGAGTGGGTGCGAGTGTCACCGATACTGAAAGAGAAACTATTTTTTTTACTAGAAGTACCTATACCTATTGATATGCATCGAACGAGAACTTCATGTCTCTTAATGTTTTTCCACATATCGCTTTGTATATCTTAGTGCATGTTATTCACTCTTTCATTTATTTAATAAGAAGCCAAAACCTTAGGTTGAACCGAAGCTATTAAAATATAACCACTGTCGGTTAGGTTCAACCTGTGCACAGTATTGGAGCAATGATTTTCATAGTAATGAATGAATAATTAGTGTCTGTTCTTAATACCTTTGCCTCAAAAAAAAATATTATCATTTTCTAATATGAAAAGAAGATTTAAGATATCCCCCTTCACTGATTTTGAATCCGCGCTAACGTTGCTCTTTCATAGATGCTTTTATTATGAATCAATTAACTATTCCTATTCTTCATCAACTAACCACCAATGAAAGTAAATAATAGTATAATGCTTATTTTTATATGTTATATGTACCTACCTACCTATATGATCGACTCAGTAAATTCAGTTGATAAAACAATGTGACCGTAATTTAGTCATTATTTTAGATTGTATTTTCACGCCTTCTATCAATAGAACTTAATAATTAACATCAAATGTAATTCTAATACATTTGTTTTTTTTTCAGATAGTTCCAATCTCTCACAACAAACACTAAATATATAGTCTCAGAAAATGATGATTAAGTTCTTCATACAACTGGTCACTTGAGCTGGATAAAGATGTCGACTTCTGGATTTCTTGCGCTCGTGTTGGTGCTGCTGGTCACCTGTTCTGAAGCTGAGCAAGCCACAGAGTTTGTGGAAGCGACTGACGGCGGTACGGCAACTCTACCTTGTGATCTAAACTCTGCGGCTCCGCCAGATAGACCTGCAGTAATATTATGGTAAGTAATACTATTTATAATACAGTGAGATCATTATGTATGAAAACGTCTCAAAATCTTCTAGTATACCTACGTATTTATATTAGCATGTAAAGAAAAGGTTTCGCAGGTTTATTCTTCTCACCTTATTATGCAGTCTTATTTTATCCCTTCCACTTTTTTACCTATAAGCTCATAGTTAATCTTTTAGACAGATATATGATACTTCTGAATATTAATTTATTTGTTAAATAATCAGGATATTTATTTAGCATCAGCCGTTTTCTGGAAAATAACTAGATTACGCTAGTAATCTCTGCGAAAAATTTAAGATAGACAGCAACCTCTTTCTTTTGCGATTCTTCTTCTTCAAATAATAACATAGGTACTCATATTCGACCGTATGCGCCTTCTTTGGGTTTCGGTGCCTGGCGGATATTTGAAACAATATGTTTTATTCATAATTTCTTTGTTTAACATATCTTATACCTTTCAGGCATTTTTAAATAAACCTAGATACGGATAGAAGTATTTTGACACATACTCCCACACTGCATATATGCGAGATGCATACTTGCGTCTTAAAAACCTCACAGAAAATTTAAGCCAAATATTGAGATATATTTTACGGATGACTTATACCAACATATACCGGCCCATACACAGTCATGCGAAACTGAGGCTCATTTTCACGCGCGCAAATATGAAGTGAAAATTAGGACACACACACACATCGAATTCACTTGTCGCATCACCGTCAATCTTTGGAAGTGATTTACAGTGGAATGAAAAGCATCTTCACTTCACTTCGTATCCACCATAATCAGGCATTGAATAGATTATCTCAAAACTTATTACAAGAATCAGGTAGGTAGATATTTACTTAGCAAATATTGAGATAATTTTATTATTTCTACGCCAGAAATAGGTGTCATTAATCATTAGATAGGATAATAAATGAAAGACAATTGTAAAGAAAAACCTTGATTATGAGTATTTTATATTATTGAAAATTGGATCAATCAGAAGCCTTTGCAAAAATTTACAACAGTTGCAGTATTCTGAATTAAATTATGCTCTACTTACTTGGGTTTAAACTCAATCCTAACTCCGGTTGTTCTATTGCGATTGATTTCATATGAACACCAGGTTTTACAAATTTCAAGAATTATATTTTCGATGTAACCATGTAGAAATTGAGAAGTGAAAGCCTCTAGTTCTCCCGCTCTCAAGATAAAGTAAATATATTCTTCCCCCATACTTGTTAATTTCTAGCTGCATATCTAGTATATTTAAATTTTGGAACTCAATATCTCCCTGAAATTGATGGTGGCGAGATTTGCTCACATGTAAAAAAATATAAAATACATCTTCGAAAGAAAAATGTCATATCAATAATTTCATCCTTGCCCGTTAATAAGAGATGCAATAATTTCTGCGAATTCTCCTTGCCAAAAACAATGAGAAAGATATATAGAAATATGGTCATTCGTACTATTGCGGAGAGAGTTGAAATTATTGAATTGTATTTTACAAACAATTAATGTACAAGAGTAACAGCAACGTTGTTTAATGATAGACAAACAGATAGACACGTACATCATGGTTACATCCTATAATTAGTAGCAAAATTCCGTCAAACTGGTTCTGTTGCAAATAGAAAACATAATATTGAAAATCTGGTGAGAAATGAGGCAGTACAAGTAGCCATTCTGGTTCAAATTATTATGAGCCCTACATTAAGTACAAGAAAACTTTCTGATGTAACAGGTGTTAAGCGGAACACTGCACAGAGAATTCTTAAAGATAATAAATGTCACCCATATAAAATTCAACTTCTTCAAGAACAAACTAGAAATAATTTCAACAACCTTTTTAATGTTTGCTTCTCATTTTCTCAATGGCACTTTCAATCGACATAATTGTCGTTACTGGTCCGACACGAATCCAAGGATGTACTATAAGGTCCATACTCAACATCCTGAAACACTAAACGTGTTGACTGGTATTTTTGGTGATCGCATAACTGGGCCATTTTTTACCAAGGACATTTAAATAGAGACACTGTCAACCCAACGCTGATCGAAATTGTGGAAAACGTCCACTACCACGAAACTAATCCAATATTTCAGCATGGGGCCACTCGCCATTATGCATTACCTATATTTTCCCATGATTTCTTTTGGAGGGGACAAATTATTCCCGGCATTCTTCACAATGTCCGGGAACACTTTGAACAGTTGCAGAACAATTGTATGGCGGTATCACAAATTTAGAACACGAAGTGGCATTTGAAAGAAAACTGAATATCCTTTCAAAAGATCTCTCACACCATACCCTTTCCCATTTGAAAAAATAATGATACAAGCCGCCCCCGCTAAGGGATTGAAGTTATAGTGTTGGAACTCATGTGTCAATATGTCCCCCTGAAAACAAAAGTATATGGGTCCGAGGATTCTTTCTTTATTTTCACTTACAAAGCCGTTCACTTTGCTGGACTGTTTTCGATGGGCCACCCAATATATTCTTCTACTATTGAAATAAATATTAGAAGGGAACATGTTATTTTAGTTACATAATTTTACTAATTCATATCAGAACTAAAGATTTGATGATTTAATGGACATCACTGTTATGCCCACGGTATTATGTTTCTCCTGTCATTGAGAACAATAATTTCGGGTTCATCATTCAGCTGGTGTAAGTAGCATAAGAAATCGTTGAAATTTGTATGTACCTTTGTTTCTCTTATATAATTATTATTGTATTATTTTGTTAAATTTACGTTTTTGTTGTTTATTTTCAAGACTTCATTACATTGTGTCAGGTTTATAATATTGCCGATTTCACTGTTCTCAGTTCAAAATTCTTAATATTTGTATCAAGTTCTAAGAAGAGAAGAAGTTTTATAAAATGAAAGATTGTAATTTACAAAATAATATAATTTTTTATCAGAAACATAACCACACCCAAAACTATTATGCATATCCAATACCAAAAAGGCTCCTAGATGTCGCAGGGACGTTGACTAGCCTGAATCATCTCAATATCCTTCTAGAGCATTGCTACCCTCTTTTCCTTCCCGAAAAACGTATTCCTCGTCCAGCACTCCCTAAAATAATAAAAGTCATATCAATAAACTTTATTACGGTTATCCTACTAAATTCAACTCTTCGGAGACAGATATATATATCACTAACGATGGCCAGTCGTCCGTGAAATACTCTACCTCTAAAGAGTATAAACTCATTGTTTAGTCTGAGTACATTTCAGCACGTGAGACCTATCTCCATGGCTTGGCATCTCATTGTCGGAGACTGTTTTAGACTCCGTATCTGTACTGCTTTCAAATGCAGCCTCAAACGGTTTCATTTTGTCAACGGAACTGACACCTTGATACCTTTTATGTGCACGCTTAGAACCCTCTTCTACAATATATCGATCATGATTCAAAATTTATTTTATACGGTAAGTACCACTAAACTTTGGCAATAATTTCCTACTCTTGCCATCGTTGAAACTGCTTTCGTAACACCAGATGGCCAGTATGAGTATCTCAGGATGCCATTCGGATTGATCAACGCTCCAGCGGTATTCCAGAGGACGATCAATCATATTCTGGGTTCAATGAGATTTTCTACTGCATTGGCCTACATGGATGACATACTAATCCCATCACCGAGCATTGCGTCGGGCCTAATAGCTCTGGCAGATGTCCTGCAAACTTTCAGGGATGCTGGAGTAACGTTATGATTGTCAAAATATAGTTTTTTTTTCAGGAAAAGATCAATTATCTTGGGCATGAAATAAGTGCTTTCGGTACTAAAACCGGCACTGCAAAAATCTCAGCTGTCGAGAAGTTTCTCGTCCCCAAAAACATTCACCAGGTTCGTCAACTTATTGGATTGTGTAGTTATTTTCGAAAATATGTAAGAGATTTCGCACAAATTGCTCGTCCTTTGACCAGTCTGACTAAAGAGGAGAACATGTTTAGATGGAGTGAAGCGGTGAATAGTGCTTTTGAAAAACTTAGAGGAGTCAAAAGATCTACACTTGCTATATATGATCCAAAGACAGAAACAGAGGTTCATACGGATGCTTCCAAAATCGGACTGTGTGGCATTCCGTTGCAACGACAAAAGGATGGAAATCTGAAACCAGTCTGTTATATTATTCGCCAAACTACGAAGGAGGAGAAGTATCATTTGTTTGAACTAGAAACCCTATTGGTGGTGAACTCCTTGCAAAGGTTTCGAGTGTACCTGTTAGGATTGTCATTTAAAGTAGTGCCCGATTGCAGTGCATTGCGGACAGCAATGACGAAACGAGATCTTATTCCTCGAATAGGAAGATGGTGGTTGGTCATACAGGAGTTTGACTTTACAGATGAATATCGTTTGGGCTTGAAGATGGCTCGTGTTGATGCCTTGAGTCGAAATCCTATAGAAGAAAATGACCCTCACCTTAGGCTACAAGAAGTATATTTTACAAATAGACGTTAAAGATTATACTCTAAAAGACAACCGATTGTATAGAAAATCTCTCAGTGGGCCAAAATCGTATGTACGCAAAGCTGGTAGACGTGTGGTGACCATGTTTCACCACTGGAAAATATTAGCAGAAAATATTGGTTCCCAAGAATGAGAAAATACGTGAGTCGATACTCATCTTCTTGCTTGTCGTGTGCATATAACAAAACCACTACAGGAAAGCAAGAAGGACTACTACATTGTATTGAGAAAACAACGAGCCCTATGGATACCATCCACATCGATCACCTAGGTCCATTTGTCAAAAGTATGAAAGGGAATATGTACTTGATTGTGGTAGTCGATGCTTTTACAAAGTTTCTCCACGCTAGAGCAGTCTCAAGTGCCAAGACTAATCCAGTAAATAACTTTTTAGAGATATTTCTTATGTTGGGTACTCCTAGAAGAATTATTTGTGATCGAGGATCGAGTTACACAAGCAACTCTTTTGTATGTTTCGTGAACGATTTAGGAACCCAACTAATATTCAATGCAACATCTACCCCACGTGCTAACGGACGGGTTGAGCGTTATAATAGGACATTATTAAATGCCATAGCAACTTCACATGATGACGAGAGGAAATGGGATGAATCTATAGGTTCCATAGTGTTTGGTATTAACTCTGCTAGGAGTAGTTTGACTGGGAAGAGTCCCTACGATCTTTTAGTTGGCTATATACCAAGAGTGATTCATTTTTGAGTATCGCAGTCGTTGAAGACACCCATGAGAACAACTTAATAAAATGAGAGGTGAAGCTGAGTTGAAGATTCAGAAAGCGCAAAGTAAGCAAAAGGCTTACTTTGATGCTAAGCGGAAAAAAAGTCATGAGTATAAGGTAGGGGACCAAGTTGTTCTTAGGAGAATACATCATTTACACGATGGCAAGAGTAGGAAATTATTGCCAAAGTTTAGTGGTACTTACCGTATAAAATAAATTTTGAATCATGATCGATATATTGTAGAAGAGGGGTCTAAGCGTGCACATAAAAGGTATCAAGGTGTCAGTTCCGTTGACAAAATGAAACCGTTTGAGGCTGCATTTGAAAGCAGTACAGATACGGAGTCTAAAACAGTCTCCGACAATGAGATGCCAAGCCATGGCGATAGGTCTCACGTGCTGAAATGTACTCAGACTAAACAATGAGTTTATCGTCCTCTGGAATACCGCTGGAGCGTTGATCAATTCGAATGGCATCCTGAGATACTCATACTGGCCATCTGGTGTTACGAAAGCAGTTTTCTCTCCCGCATCCTTAATTGTAAGTTGTATAGTCATAGCTTTAGAGACTGTCCAAAACCAAAGATCCAATGCTCATCTTGTAAGCAGTTAGGACATTTAGCTGCGAATTGCCGTAAGCCTAAATCAGAGGGATCTCGTAAAACGCTGATGTGTGAAATTGAGCCAGATTTGGGAACCGACAGTTATTATGTTATGTGTGAAGTACACGGGCGGAGTTTGAGTTTTGTAGATTCCGGTTGTGAAGTAATGCTGATTAGAGAGAGTAATGCAAGAGAGGTTGGCATGGAATGGACTGAAAGTGATGTATATTTGAATGGCTACGGAGGTGCTGTTTGTAAGGTTATGGGTACCGCTAAATATTTTCTTAGAGTAGATTTGTTTTAAACAGAAACGTCTGTCTATATTGTACCTGATAACCTGCAAATAATGCCAGTTCTGATAGGTAGATCAGTTTTGAACAAACCAGATGCTATAACTGTGGTTAAAAAGGGAAATTTTAGACTTTTCAGACATGACTTTTCGGAGTTACCAGCTATTGCTCAACTTCTACCGAACAAGGTGGTATTAACATCCAAGGTTTTGGTGAAAGTTCCCCGGAACCACATTGGATTTATAAGATGTTCAGTTAACAGTGCCTATGATGGTGATATCTTTATCAACAAACGTAGTTGTTTCGAGCCAGGTAGGGAAAATATCCTACCCAAATGTATCGTATCGATAAGAAATATGGAAATTCCCATTTTTAATAGTTCTCCAAACTCCACCTGTTTCAAGCAAGGCCAAGTTGTGGCAAGAGGTTTTCCCTGCACTGCAGATAATGCAAATGTAAGTCATTGTAATAAAGTAGATATTGTCAGATTGACAACATTTACGTTAAATAACTTGAAAAGTTGTGTGTCAGACATTTTAAATGACACCGATATCAATAGTCTTCTAGCAGTTTGAAATAAATATCGTTACTATTTTTCCGAAAATATGAATGAACAGAATTAGCAGAATTAGCAACGCTGAGATGAATATTGGTCTGACGGATGAGGAGACTTTAACCTATAGATCATATAGGCTCTCAATGTGTGAAAGGGCGAGTGTGCGAAAAATAGTAAATGAGCTACTGAGTGCTGAAATAATTCAGGAATCAAACTCGCCATATTCGAGCCCAATTATTTTAGTTAAAAAGAAAAATGGTGTGATTCAGATGTGCTGTGATTATTGTGCTCTAAATGCAAAAACTGTCAAAGACTGCTATTCATTGCCCCGGGTTGATGATCATTTAGAGATCCTGAAAGGCTGCAATTATTTTCCAACTTTGGATATGGCTGGCGGAAATCACCAAATACCAATGGCATTTCTTGTCGATACGATACATCTGGGTAGGATATTTCCTGGCTCAAAACAACCACGTTTGTCGATAAAGGTATCACCATCATAGTCACTGTTAACTGAACATCTTATAAATCCAAAGTGGTTCGGGAGACTTTTCGCCAAATCCTTGGATATTATTACCACCTTCTTCGGTGGAAGTTGATCGATAGCTGGCAACTCCGAAAAGTCATGTCTAAAAAGTCTCAAATTTCCCCATTTAACCACAATTATAGCATCTGGTTTGTTCAAAACTGATCTACCTATCAGAACTGGCATTGTTTGCAGGTTATCATGTACAATATAGACAGAAGTTTCTGTTTCAAACAAATCTACTCTAAAAAAATATTTAGCGGTACCCATAACCTCACAAACAGCACCTCCGTAGCCATTCAAATAAACATCACTTTCAGTCCATTCCATGCCAACCTCTCTTGCATTACTCTCTCTAATCAGCACTACTTCACAACCGGAATCTACAAAACTTCTCAAACTCCGCCCAGTCTAATCAGTTGCATTTTGTCGAAATAATATTCTCTCCATGATTCATTTGGCAACTTAGTACGCCTCATGAGACTCCGAATGGCGGCAGGGAAATCCTTGTGATCTGGAAAAGCCTGGCTAAGCATACTCTTCAGCCAATCCCTCCAGCCTATGATATATCTTCATATTATCGTCCCAGTTGTTATTTGCCCCAACTGCTCTATTTTTTCAATATATTTGCCAAACTAGTTGCATTAGCATTTCGAGAATTCTCCATTAACGCGTTTACTAAATCCTGTAGGTGTTTAATCCGTACTGCACTCTCTATTGTTGCTGTACTAAAACTTTCTGATATAACATTTGCCCCAATAACTTGTTCATTACCCAAAAATTCAGTATTTGAACGCTCTCTAGAGTAGTTTACGTTTTCTATGTTTGTAAAAGCGGGTGTCAAACCTTGCGAGTCATATAGTCGGGCAGTTTTACTAGTAGTATCTTTTTACTTATGACTATTTAGGTTAAATGTCTTGTTTCTACTGCTACTTTCAGTACTTACAGTTTTGTTGTTTTCTCTATTTCATTTATAACGTCCTGTATATTCACTACTAGATGATGAACTCGATGACTCACTCGAACTGCTTCTACGTCTCTTGTTTTTGCCCATTTCTCCAAACAACAAAACTATCAATAAAAAGTACAAAAAAAAACAGTTAACACTACCACTAGTCAGTCTGTCGGATAATGCGAGTTAGGTACTATTCCATCACTGCTTTATAAAATGAAAGATAGTAATTTACAAAATAATATACTTTTGATCAGAATCACAACCACACCCAAAACTATCATGCATATCCAATATCAAAAATGCTCCTTGCAGGGACGTGTGACCAGCCCGAATCCCCTCGATATCCTTCGAGAGCACTCGAATGGGTATTCAGTTATTCAGGTAAGAGAAGGTACACACATTGGCGCACCAGACTGCAGAGGCGGAGACAGTATTTGGACATCGTAAAATGTATATATTTACTTACAGTTAAGTTTCAATAATTCATATATTTTCAAAATGAGATGCATAAAAATACGATAAAGAAGAAAAAAAATACTATTAGAAATACTTAGATTAAGAGTTCGGAATAGAAAAATTTCATTCTCTAGTTACATCGATTTCTTTCGGGAACGTCGTCATCTGGTTTGTTTGACTTTTTGTGTTCTCCAAGTATTCGTTTCTTCTTTTTACAATTCAATATTGTTGAGCAGCGGTTGTTTTTTGCTGTTTACTTTCGTTACGATTTTTTTATTGGTGGAAGTGCCAGATATTTCCAACAAGGATTTCGGGTACTGAATAGTTCTAAGCTACACCATATACAAAGAATTTATTCACCTTAGTGTAGCATTCTTTCGGTTTTACCTGCATTGTTGAGAAGAGATCATCTTTCAGAATTTTTTTGCATGTCTCTCTGTTGGTGGATGAGATCCCGAGCAATGAATATTTGTTTATCTATTATTGCAATTTTTGAGCACGGATTTCTTGGTATATAGTGGGGGATAAACTCAATTTATATAGGGCAGCTTTCACTCTTTCCAAGTGGGTAGATGTCGTTGATAAACGTCTTAGATCCACTTCAAGGAACTTGAATACATATATAGGTGTTAAATTTTCTCCTTCTTTCTTGGGCTCGAGCACAATAAATTTGTTTTTATTCTGATCACGTTTCAGATATTCGATTTCTCTTTTTAATAATTGGTCCTGGTTTTCTAATTTTCTATGTCCCGTTTACGTCCTATATACTAAGATTTGCTTCTTTTGTTTCTATATAATTTTTATATGATTTATATTGTTCACAATTTCATGATATAAAGATTCTTGGATTGTTCTTTCCTTTTGCGTTATTAAATTTTAAAAAAATAATTTTTGGTAAGGTATTCCTCAAGCCAAAGTGCTGGGATAGCTCTACTCCGCACATATTTATCAGTTGATGTTTATTCACCACTCTTGTCCTTGTGAATGATTGATAATATTTCAGACTTAGATGAAATGTATACATAGTTTGTGAAGTTAAATCGGTGAATTTCACTCTCAGTCACGTTTGAGGCAATATCTGGAGTTTTAACTCGTTATTTGATGCACTTATGCGGCAACAACAGATCATCATTGGCATAATCATGCATGTTGACTCACCAACCAGAATAACTAAAACTAGTTCTAGTACTATAGACTATGTCGTATCATCTTTCGATCCAAAATTCGTTGACTATACTATCCCTCATTCAGGTTTCTCGGATCATGAAACAATACTAACAAAATTTTAGGCTAAATCTAAGTGCAAAAATGCTTCGTGCAAATTATGCCGTATTTTTTCTGATAAAAATTTTCATAATTTCAAGAACCTATGTCTCACAACAGACTGGTTTGTCCTCTCTGACGATGTCAATATCCAATTTCCTAGATTTATAAAAACTTTATCTAACTTGGCATTCAAATCCTTTCCTCTTAGGCCTCTAAAAATCAAACAACATAAACCCTGGTCTACTAAAGGCTTACGTACATCTGCAAAGAACATGCGCTCATTATCTTACCTAAACAAATCATCGGACAGCGTCTTCTACCATGATTACGTAAAACGTTACAGACTATGAAAGCTGCCAAGGACATTTATTATAATAGGAGTATGGCCAATTCCGGTAATGTTGCTAAAGAAACGTGGTCTATTGTGAATGACTTAAGAAATAAGCCCTCTTTATCTAACACAATGTCTATTTCACCAGAGAACCTAAATAATTACTTTGTAGATGTAGAAAAAAAATTAAAGAACACCATAACTCCTTCCGATGACCCCCTCTCATTTCTCCCTAAGGCTAATATTAATTTACACAATTTCTTCTTTACGCCCGTAGTATTAGCACAGCTTAACAATACAATTAATGACATTAAAAACAAATCCTCATCTGGGGCTGATGGGCTTACTCTGAAAATGGTCTCGAACCTGCCGGAATGCACATTGAACCATTTTATTACTTTAATTAACAAATCATTCCAAAATGGAGTTTTTCCAAACTGTCTTAAGACGGCAATAATTGTTCCTTTGCATAAAGGAGGAGATAAAGATCAAGCTTCGAACTATCGCCTAATTGCACTCCTTCCCACATTATCAAAGATCATCGAAAGATTGGTTAAAAAACGGCTTCTATCTTTTCTCTTTAAATATAATATACTCTCTACCAATCAATTTGGATTTTTAAGTAACAGATGCACAAATGATGCCGTTTTCCCTCTTTAATAATGTTTATTCAAACCTTGTCAATCATCACTCTATAGCAACAATTTTATGTGAATTTTGATTGCGTAGATCATAATATATTAATTAATAAATTGCAGTATTACGGTTTCAAAGGAGTGTCTCTCGAATGGTTTAAATCGTATCTCAACAGCAGGAGTCAGATCGTGAGGGTTGATACGTCGATGTCTTCTTGCAAGCCAATTGAATATGGAGTGCCTCAAGGTTCAGTACTGGGTCCTATTTTGTTTCTGATTTTTATCAACGACATTGCTAGTCTGGACATTAGCGGTGAAATCTGCCTCTTTGCGGATGATACTAGTTTCACGTGGAGCAACCCGGATATTACGACATTTCATAGGACTGTATCTAGAGACTTAGTCACGATTAAATCTTGGTGCGATTCAAATCTCCTATGCCTCAACGTTTCTAAAACAAAAGTTTTGCAATATAAAAGTAGATTGCAATCTTTTGTGCTTAATAACACCACTATTGAGGCCGTTGAATCTGTGAAATTCTTAGGGCTTATTGTAGACAACCGTTTAAAAATGGGACTCGCACATCGATGCTTTATCAAAAAGGTTAAGTTCTGCCTGCTTTGCGCTGAGATCAGTTTCCAAGGAGCTCAACTGGTCTACTTCTAGAACAGTCTATTATGCCATTTTTGAATCGCACCTCCGATACGACCTTCCATTCTGTGGTACGTGTTGTGCGACTCAATTTGAACGTATTTTTAATCTGCAGAAGAGAGCTGTTCGGTATTCACTGAGACTTAGCAGTAGGACTCACTGCCAGGATTACTTTAAAAAAATTAGTCCCTATTCATATTTGAATCTGTATGCTTAATCCGCAAGTACGTATCTTATATTCCAGAGAGGCCATCTCACAACTATCCGCTTAGAAATACGGAGCATAATCTTTATCTGCCAACCCCTCGCTCAGAGTTGGTTAAAAGATCTATACCGTACAATGCAAAAAAATGCACAATCATCTACCATTTAAAATCAAGTCCATAAGATCTTTTCCTGAATTTCGAAAGGTTTTCAAATCATACTTACTGGAGAGAGCCTTGTATGCAGTAAGCGACATTTTTGTTAAAAATTGTTAATTCTTAATATTAAGCTTCTTACACCCACTGGTTTAGTGAATATTATTTGATGTCTTATTTCTCTTTCTCTCTCTCTCATCGGATCACTGTATACACATGGTATCAAAGTCTATTCCTTAGATAGACTTTGATGGTATAGATGCCCCTTGGGCACAATCCGTACACTTTATTATCCTTCACTCACCTCTCAACTGCTTCATAATGTTTCTCTCTTCCAAATAACCAAAGTATCGTAGAACTCTTTATCAATATTGTTCTGAGGTGATAAAATAGTTACAGCAATGTTAGGACCCATGACATGTCTGTATACCAACGGTCCAAAGTCATTGATTAATCTTGTATCTATTTTCTTGTTAGGTCTCTGATATATACGTGGCAATATAAAATATGAGTATTTGGTCAAGTCGGTAGGTATCTAATGTTGGTGTCACTTCATTATTTGTTACTTCAGCAACTGATTTTTTACCCATCACAAGGGTTAGACAGAACTGTTGATATCCTAAAATATAAATGACTTTGATGGACAGTGGACATATACGCAATACTATTACCGTGCCTATCAACGATGATCCAATGCGGAATAGAGTATTTGCTCTAAGAGTAGTTATTGTCATCGTTGGTAGGTACGGTAATAGTATTAGGTAGCTATTTACCTGTTTTTGAACAAATTCATTTATATTTTAACATATTTCACAGTAGAAATCTTCACATTTTTCATGTTTTATATCCCACGGAGATCATTCCGAATTGGCTATGTTATCGGTTACTCTACACTTCAGAAATGGCACGAAAATGCAATAATAATTAGGTAAAAGAAAATTGATTGCAAATTAAACTAAAAATTAATATCAAGTTTGAGTCGTAATATATTTTGATACATGTCCTCTCCTTTATTTCAAGGTACAAAAGCAATGGCGAATCACCAATATACAAATACGATTTGCGTAGCAGTCATCCACAACATTGGGCAGATCCTGTATTACACAATCGCTACTTTTTACGTATTCTTGATGAGCGGCGAGCAGTCATGAGTATTTCACCATCACGTCTTACCGATGAAGATGTTTACCATTGCAAAGTAGACTTTCAAAAGTCCCCAACAAGAATAACACATGTCAATCTCACCATTATAGGTAAGTTGGCTTGAATATCATGATTTAAAAAACAAGCTGTTTTTCATTGACTGTGCGTTAATATTTTTATTATACTCTTTTACAAAAAATATAAGTAATTTTAGATCATTCTTTAAAATAATGTAATAGGTATGTATTCAATACTTGAATGAAATACATAATATTATGTACAAAATATTATTTTGATTCATATGATCTCCCCATTTATCTACATTATATTGTAGCTACGCGCAAATTGAATAGAGTACTTCGGAATTGGAACGTTCCTCTGTTGAGAAAACCCAATATTATGGAATTAAAAAAGTTATTATTCACATTTAATAAATGGTGATTGCTTTATATGAACTTTTATATCTGAATAACTATTTGTAATTGAATCAACGATTAATTCATTCAAGTTGGCGAATACACTTTCTCATTTGTGTACTCACAGTCTAAGGCTGAACCTCAGAATGAATATAACATCTAATTCTGTGTCTACAGCATTCAACTCACTCATTGTGTATGGAATCTAGAGTTATTTTTTAATCAAAGCAAATTAAAAAATATATGGGTACATATATAAATTTTCTATCAAGAGCATATTTTACTTCTGATTCTTTTTATAACATCAAGACAGTCGAGAGACAAATATAATTTAATATTACTAAGCTGCTTACTAAAATGTTATTTTGAATTTCTTATGATTACAAAAAGTTAATATGATTATATACCGGCAAATGTTGTGTTATTTCTAGACATGCTTAGTGATAAGTACTTGGATGATTTTAAGATGAAACGCTCGTATCAGTATAAATCCATGACCAACTTATATTTATTTATAACCAGCCGACCCGACAGACGTTGTCCTATCTTAACAAAAGCAAAAACAATATCTTTGTTATCTAAATTTTCATCCATGACAACAATAGCAACTTCATCAATTGTTGCCCTATTATAGCGTCTTGCGTGTTTTCCTTCGGGCGTCTTATCGGCTTTGCTGACAATTTTGTGGTAATCAGATGGCATGCGGTTTAATGCAGTCTTGAATAATACAACCAATTCGTTGCCTGATGGAAATTTTTTTGAAGTTGCTCCACACTGTTCACCGATTTATTGTAAGCATAAGGCTGATCGACTTGTTTTGCTGAATCGCTCATGGAATAAATTTGCAGAAATTGTACCACAAATCTACTGTACGCTATTTTAATTGATATATGATTTCAACTGAAAATTACCAACGTATTCAGGTACGTGGCGGTAAAAGTTTATGGTTTTACAATATAGTTACCTTGAAAGTTAGCATAAAATTGTCTTGAATAACTTTTGTTGCGCCAAATGACTTCATTTGAAAACAATTATTGTGTTCCTGTATATGAGTTAGAAAAGTATAGAATCTGTCCCATTTCCGTAAACCAATGAGTGCAGAGGCTCTGGTGGCAGTACCAATGGCGTCAATTTAACTTTACCGCTCCCGCAACACAATCCAGTGGCTTCATTATTTCAATATTAGGTGTGATTGATTTTAACTTACCGAGATGAATAAACACTTCTCAAAAACTCACTGTATAATAAATTGAAATGAAACTGTTATTTATCAACCGATCCATCTATAATAAACGATATTTGCAGCGCGCTTTTGTCAACTGCTCACATTTATTTCAAACAACTGACAGTTGTCAAACAACTGTATGTACTGTATGCAAAATTAATATTGTCTTTAAATTTTCATAAATGTTCTTACATTTTCTAATGTTCCGCTCAACTTTCTTAATTTTTTCTTTCGTAAGAACTTTCTTCTGATAATAATGAACACAACAAAAAAAAGAATTAACGAAATCGGTTCAGCTGCTCTCGAGTTTTGCACTTAGCAACACATTCAGCGATTCAATTTTATATTATAGACTAGCTGACCCGACAGACGTTGCCCTGTCTTAACAAAAGCAAAAACAATATCTTGGTACTCTAAATTTCCACCCATGACAACAATAGCAACTTCATCAATTGTTGCCGTATTATAGCGTCTTGCGTGTTGTCCTCAGGCGTCTTATCGGCTTTGTTGACAATTTGGTGGTAATCAGATGGCATGCGGTTTAATGCAGTCTTGAGTAATACAACCAATTCGTTGTCTGATGGAAAAACATTTGAAGTTGCTCCAGTCTTGGTCTGTTCACCGATTTATTGTGTGCATAACGCTGATCGACTTGTTTTGCAGAATCGCCCATGAAATAAATTCGCAAAAATTGTACCACCATGTGACTTTCAAGACCGTCTGCTTTTGGTTATTCACCTAGCTACAAACCTATTGTACGCTACTTTAATTGATGTATGATTTCAATTGAAAATTACCAACGTATTTAGGCACGTGGTGGTAAAAGTTTATTGTTTTACAATATAGTTACCTTGAAAGTTAGCATAAAATTGTCTTGAATAACTTTTGTTGCACCAAAATGACTTCTTTTGAAAATAATTACTGTTTTCCTGTATATGACTTAAAAATGTATAGAATCTGTCCCATTTCCGTAAACCAATGAATGCAGAGGCTCTGGTGGCAGTACCAATGTCGTCAATTTGACTTTACCGCTTCCGCAACACAATCCAGGGGTTTTATTCTTTCAATATTAGGTGTGATTGATTTTAACTTACCGAGATGAATAAACACTTCTCAAAAACTCACTTTATGATAAATTGAAATGAAACTATTATCAACCGCGTTCTGTCAATTGCTGACAGTTATTTCAAACAACTGACAGTTATGTTAAACAACTGTATGTTCTGTATGTAAAATTAATATTGTCGTTAAGTTTTATTAAATGTTCTTAAATTTTGTAATGTTCCGCTCAACTTTCTTAATTTTTTCTCTCCGTATGAACCATCCTCGTACTTCAAGGAATATTATAAAAAAGAATTAGCAAAATCGGTTCAGCTGCTCTCGAGGTTTGCGCTTAGCAACACATTTAGCGATTCATTTTTATATTTTATATTATAGATAATTGCTGATATCTATAGAAAAAACGATTTTTTAATCTTTTATCAGTATTATCAGTTTTTCAGTTCACATTGGCTCTCATGCAGAACAGTATTTTCTGTCTTGATTTAGTAAAAGCACTGTACTTACTTCTTATTCTTCATTTTTAACTTGAATGCATCTTTCTATCAACTTCTGCAAGCTTCTTTCCAATTTCCTTACAGTTCACCTTAGCCTTTTGTATTACGACCACCAATCCAACATCTTTTTTTTCTTGCTTTTGCTCTTCCTGTTTAACTTTTTCATGTACTTTCTTAGTGCTTTTCCAAGCGTTGAACGTTTTCCTCATCCCTTTTTTTGTTTAGGTATGCTTTTCTCTCAGCTAATACATTTATATATTAGAAATGAATAATTATACCCTCAAAAGTATTTGATTGGATCAAACACTAGCTGTATTCAAAAATGAACTGAATTCCCCTGTAGCTACCAACGAACCAGCACTTGGACTTGAGATTCAGGGGCATTATACTATTAGAGATTATATTCTATATTTTATGTATTTATTTATTTATATATTTATTTACCATTCCACAGTTTTTACAAACCAATAAGCGAATGGGTACAAATAGAACATACTCTTAAATACAAATTAACATATCCATTACTAAAAATATTTGATCTAACAAAGACTATAAGAAAAAAATAATAAATAGAATACATTAGTTCAATGTATATATACAAGCATACATCTAATTACTCCAGATTTATTTTGGCTAACCTGCAGTTAAAAATATCAAACTTATTTTGATATCGATTAAATGCGGTTTTTGTCCTATTTAATGGCTAATGTTTACAAATGTGAGAGGTTGACGGGATGTGCTGCGCTGAACTAAAAAGTTTAGTTGACTTAAAATATCTGGACAATCAATTTTGTTCTGGAGAATTTTATGGAGACAATTAAGTTCATTAATGGTGCGTCGGTCTTGCAAGGAGGAAAACACATGTCTTTCCAATAACTGTCGTGAGGGAAACCAATCTCTGGGTAGGTATATGCCATCTTTTCTATAACTAACATATTTTAAGAAATGTCGCTGAACTTTCTTAAGACTATCGATATGCACTTGGTAAAATGGTGACCAAATTATAGATGCATACTCCAACCTGGATCTTACAAATGCATAATAAAGTAATTCCTAAAGCTTTAAAGCAAGACTGGATAACCTCAGACATATGTGGAACAAACGATAACTTACTGTTAAACAAAATTCCAAGAAAGGCTGCTTCTCGATCAAACGCATTACGGTTGATAAGATATTCAAAGAAAATCGGTTATGATTTCAGAGAATAAGAGACGACCTTAGATTTGTTCACATTTAAGAGCAGATTGTTATTAACAAACCATTTCGATATTTCATCAAGCGACATCTGAATTCGTTGACAGTCTTCACTGGATTTCACCCGAGAAAAGATTTTCATGTCATCAGCATATAACAGACCACTAAGACACATATCATATAGAATAGTAGTAATAAATATATAAAACAATAGCAGACCCAACACGGACCCTTGTGGGACAGCTGATGATACTTTGACCTCGACGGAACTTTGACCACAACACTCCACGATTTGTTTTCTATCTGTGAGATAGGACTGAAAGAGGTTTAATAAACTACTAGAAAATCCAAAGTTGTTTGAGTGTTCAAGTAGAATGCTGTGATGAAGTCTATCAAAAGCTTTGGAAAAATCGTTATATATCACGTCGACTTGATACCTTTCATCCAGAGCTTCTACTATAAATTGAGTTATACAGAAAAGGTTTGAGGTCGTTGATCTAACTTTGACAAATCCATGCTGATAACGTGATATTTTGTTTTTAATTTTAAAAGTTATTACTTCGTGAAGCAGCATTTCAAGACATTTGAAAAAATTACATATGATCGACACGGGTCTATAGTTTTCGATATTATCTCTTTTCCCTTTCTTAAATACCAGAGTAATTTTTAGAAACTTTCCAGGCGCTAGGAAACTGACAGGTTTTCAGACACAAATTAATTATTTTTGTGAGTGGAGGGGCGAAGAGTATTGCACAATCGGGCAGCAAAAATGGCAGAACTTTATCAGGACCCAACGTGCCTTTTGACTTCATTTTCTTAAGCAAGAAATAACTTGATTCTCTGACACCTCCCTTGCCCTGATATTATCCTGATTGTTTATAAAGCTGTTTGAACTGACAGCCACCGGCAGTGATGTTATATAAGCCTCCTGAAAAAAAGCCGCGAAAGAGTCGACGACATTCTTAGGGTTTTCATAAGTTGTCCCGTCTAGTCATTGATTCAGGAAGCATTCTGTTGCTTCTTTTACCATTTATAAAGTACCAAAAATCAGTTGGATTAGATATTATTCGATTTTCATTGCTGCGACAATAAGTTTTGAATGCGTTCTGGATATCAGGTTTAACTTTTTTTCTATGGTGCCCGAACTGTTGTAAATCAGTTAGGTGTTTTGTACGTTTATATTTTTTCCAAGCATAGGATTTTAATTTATGGACTTTATGGCGGATATTTTTTTTGCGCCTCATTGTTTTAGATACAATTTTATCTAAACTATCGTAGATCCTAGAGTAAAATTTGTCGCACGCAACATTAACGTCACTTTGATCAGCTAGAAACTTCCAATTTATATTAGTTAAAGAAAATCCGCTCGTCTAAAATTATAAAAAATATTAACCATTTTTTGCTTGTTAAATTTCATTTGTGATTCAGCTTGAAAGAAAACGAACAGAGCAGGGTGATGAATATCTTCGGATAATAAAATCTAAAAATCTATTATTGGTATTAGGGATCGAGTTACTTTAATTAAGGTTAAAGAAATTCATGAAATTCAATAAACACAATGACTTTTCCGATAGGTGCGTTTCACTGTTAATAGCAGTATTGGAAAACTCTGGCAAGTTAAAATCCCATTTAAAAAAATCAGATATAGACCCCCTCTCGCGCGATAATCCCAGTAGCTATTATTTCAAATTTGATTTTTTCTATTTTTTTTTATAAGCAAAGCAATTATTGTATTTCTTGGCAGCGTGATTAACATTTATGTCAAGCTTCCTTGACAGGACAATAACTCACTTCTACAGTTTTTGGAGGTATGCTGGAAATTATTGCAAGTAAAACAGGGCTGAATGTTAATTGCTTCGTAAATGATACAGTTATCTAAGCCCATGGTCTATAAACTGAGTAGACCATGTTATAGACCATGATCTAAGCCCACAGTTAACTCACCGATATCCAAAATATCTTTGAATGTTACGGAATCTACCTGCAGGTCAGCCTGATAAATCTGTTTGGGTTTCTTTGTTGACCAAATTTTAATAAGTTTAAATTCCGACGAGTTTGAAATCAAGCGACTGCTCTGGGATTTGATCAACTGAGAAAGTGTTATATATATAGATATGTATATATTTTATATATATGACTATAGTCTTGGACTTCGATATTGTAAGTTAATAAGTTAGGTACCTATTTCATGCTGAAACACGATTGTTCGATAAGTAGGTACTTGAAAACCAGTTTAAAACTATTTCCAACTGTGTTCGATGGCTGTGAGCATTGCTTTTTTTTGAGGACCGAAATTGAAATGTGTACGATTCGAGTTTGTTTGATTTTGGTTTGAACTGCTTCTCAAACACCCTTAATATTGGCAAATTTTCTAAATTTATCGTGTGCATGTCTGAATTAGTTTTATTATTCATTCAAAATCTCTTTCATATAACTTCTGTACATACCTGAATTATACAGTGCGTTCATACAGTATAGAAACGCTTCAATATCTTTTAAAATATTAACATATAGAGTAAAACCTCTGACAGTTCCATTTTTGATTTTGGTTTTCTACTTTCTAATACAAACAGCATCATTTTATCCCCTGCACCTTCCAAATTATGACGTCATGATCAATCTTTTTAAATGAGAAGGTCATATGTTTTTATCATGAAGAGAAAGTTGGCATTTTTCTAAGTTCAAAAATCCATGAGCAATATGAAATACAGGGTGATGAAAAATTTATATATTTTCAACTGCTGCTTTCAATTTTATACACACTATTAGTGCATAAGAACAAGTATACGTTTGAATCCGAGTCCTTAACAACAACTAATAACTTCTTAGTTTCCACTGCATATTATTATTATTATTATTATTATAGGATTATATTTTCAAGTTAAACATTAACCCCTGATTGTTCAATTTATTAATCTCTGAGGTAGTACAACTTCAGATACAATGAATCACTTATCAGAAAAATAACAAATATAAATTTTGATGATATTAGGATATGGTGATCGTAAGAGGAGTATGGAAGAAGTATGCAACATTTTCAATGAAAAATATCCAGAAAGAATTTATATCCTTGTAAAATTAAAATGACCCATGAGCTTAATGAAGATGATTTTGACAGACACCTAGAGTTTTGTGACACAATTCATAGAATATGCAACGAAAATAATGGCTTTGAATATAATGTGCTATTCTCCGATGAAGCAACTTTTTGCTTAAATGGTTCAGTGAACAAACAAAATTGTAGATTTTGGGCAACTGAAAACCCTAACTGGATGATGATGGAAGTCCATACCCAGTATTCACAAAAAGTAAATGTTTGGGCAGGTATTATAAAAATTATTATAGTGGGACCATATTTCTTTGAAGGAAATGTCACTGATGCAAAATATCTAGAAATGTTGCGAACATATTTAATTCCACTTTTGACAGTAACATATCTAAATATCCATGTGTTTGGTGCCATAGATCCCAATATTTGGTTGCAAGATGGAGCAAGTACTCATTATGCACTGTTGGTAAGAGAATTTCTGAATGATGTTTTTCCCAAACGCTGGATAGGAAGACGGAGATCTATTGAATGGCCTCCAAGATCTCCAGACCTAACTTGTTTCGATTTATTTTCTTTGAGGTTACTTGAAAATTATAGTTTACGTGAACCCACCTACTAATATGGACGAACTTGAGGAAAGAATTCGAACGGAAATGCAACAAATTACAAGAGAAATATTGACAAATGTAAGTGAGCAATTCGTTGCTCGCATTGGATACAGTCAAGTTACTCAAGGGGCACAATTTGAACATTTGTTATCATAATTGGTAACGGTTTATTAATTGTTTTATAGGTTTTGGTTGTGATATTTTGTTATTCAAAGATATTTTTGGTGTTGAATGAATAAATGAATTCGAATAAGAATATAATTTTTTTACCGCCCTGTATTTCATATTTCTTCATGTTAGTACCCATGTGCTTGGTATTTTTGAACGAAAATTGGCGGTTTTCAGTTCATGATATAAAATTATGGCTCTCCCATTTTAAAAAATTATAACTTCATAACTTTGAAGCTGGAGGGGATGAGATAATGCTGATTGCATAAGAAAGTAGAAAGTTTGAAGCAAAAATCTACCGGTCAGAGCTTTTTCTTTATATGTTAATATTTTAGAAGATATTGAAGCATTTCCATTCTTTATGAACGCATTGTATATCTGCCTTGTATTCGAATAAATATTGAGGAAATGATCAAATAAACATTTTAATTCAAATTCCTCAAAACGACAGCATTACAATTTCAGCTCCATAATCATTCCAAAACCAAACAATAACTGCCACAACGTCCAGCTCCAGTCATAAACAATAAAATGCGGACACATCCGCCAGAATAAATTACAGGCTCTCCGCTATATAACAAGTAAGTAAATTTATGTTCGTAACTAAACTTCTAACTAGGTAGGTGTACTATGTGTCTCTGTGGGTATATGTGTGTTCGCTATTTACAATTATTTCAAGGATGGAGTTTGACGACGACACACACCAAGGGTGTGGGATTTACATTTTATGGTCATTTATCTTGATAAATATGCCTTGGAAGACTCACACTAAAATGGAGCAGATTTAGTCGCCCAAAATGTACCTACATAGGCATAGTGTATAAGAGACAGTGGTTGCATCAATTAACATTATATGTGTAATCATGAACAAATAATAAGCTTAAACAAGCCTCTTATTAAGGATTACACTTATTTTCAAAGAAAGTTCCATCTATAGATAAGTGGCTGTGAATGTAAAATGTTACTTACGAATTGTCTTTGCACTTGTGGCTCAATAATAAAATAGTATTTTATGATAAAAGCAAAGAGTAACTAATCTTAGGTGTAAGCACAGTATAAAGAACTATACTTTATACTGTGGTGTAAGTGTGTCAGGGGACAGTGACATTGTAACTTGAACAGAATCTAGTGACACGATGGTATGTTTCATCTATATGCGCACGTCACACGATACATTATTTTTTGCAACTCTTGTTCCAAAGTTCAATTTGAGTGAAATAAATGGTCAACACAATATGATAGACTTTAAGTCAACAGTAGATATTAGCTTAAGTTAGGTTAGGTTACTAGTAATAATAAATGGTTTATATTACCAAAGAAGATAGATACTACATAGAAGTGTACATCGTATAGTAAATTTGAGGCGAAAACCGAGTGAGCTTCGTTAACCAAGTGATGAGGGCGCTACCGTTGAAAATGAGCATTTTGTAGAATAATTCAACATTCGGCTATCAAGCGACCAGAAACGGCTATAGGTACTTTTGTGTTCCTAGCGTCTCTCAACGGCAACCACCAGCCCGCTGCCCGCTATTTATTAATTCATGAAGCAGTAGTTGTTATTTTCAATTGATTGACTTTTGGTATTGCGGGAGCCAAGAGCATATAAACAGAGGACGAGAACTCTGAGCAGCGGTAGTTGAAATAAAGGATGCCAATAGTAGAGAGTTGAAAGGCGACCACAAATCTTTAGGTGCGGTTTTTACGGAAAATTAAATGAATCCCCAAACTCCAGAAGTAGATATGCGTATTTCAATATGTACATTCTAGTTATTCAAATGCGCCTTAACTCAAGTACGTGTATTTATGCGCATTGCAATTTTGCGCGATTCCTCGAAATGACAAACGGTAACCGTCCGTTTTTTGACTCACGAACCAAGAATTGATAGGTTGATAAGGTATACAATTCGACTGTCTGCTTCTTTTTTTTATTTGTTTGTTCGCATGTTTTATGTAGTAAACGTACTCCGATTTGGATATTTTTTGATTAGTTTGAAAGAAGAGGCTTGAGAAATGGTCCCATATTCATAAAATCGCAAATCCAAACCTCCTTCCCTCCGAAAACCGCCACCGAATGGGGTGGAGTGGCAAATTTTCTCGAAAATTGAAAATCTGAGTTCGTATAATTAAAGATATGACAATATCCGGACACGTTTAAATTGAATATTTTTTCAAAAAAGTTACGGTTTTCAAGTAAGAGGCATGTTAAGTTCTCAAATATGTTTATTTTTGTCATGTGGAGAGAGCGATTTCTTTCGAAAACTGAAATTCTGTTGGCTCTACATGAAAGACAATAATATTTACAGCAACATTTGTAATGAACATTTTTACCTTAGAGTTACGGTTTTCGAGTAAAGCGGTGGTAAAATGATAAAATAAAAAATACTTATGCGTATTTGCGCACAACAATTTTCGTGTCTAGTGTTAACCTTACACTCAAAAGAATGAAATAAATATTTCTTACAAAAAATTGGACCGACATTATTAGTTGGTGCACTGAAAAATACAAAATAATATTAATTCTATTGGTGCTGGTACTTGTGAAGTTGGTGCCAGAAGTTATCAATTTAACTGCAACTGCACAACTTCAAAAGTAACAGCAAAATAAAATTAATTTTATTTTATATTTTTCAGTGCACCAACCAATAACGTCGGTCCAATTTTTTGTAAAAAATATTTTTGTGCTACTCCTCCACTCGTGTTACTCATCCTGTCTTGATATACTCTGGTATATGGCTAGGTATAGGTATTATCGTCCACCATATTGTGTCTTTCCTGTAATGTCAGATGTCAGTCAGTGTCAGTCGTTTTTGTGGTATGATGGATTGGGCTATTAATTATTATCTAAGTATAAAATATTACAAGGAAGTTAAGCACTCGTTTCTAAGAATATGAAAATATATTCGGAAACAAACACTAATAATAACGTTTCGAAAAAGGGTACGCTTTGGCCACCGCATAATCGCGAATTCTAACATTTTTTTGCGACTCAACAATTCGCATATTGGTATATTTTGAGATATTCCTTGCAGTTCTCACATAGGCTTTCCACCACAGCCTTCCCGCAATGTAGAAACTCCAATCTGCGTGAGTAACAGGGCTAAATATTAGAGAAATGCTTACCTAGCGTCTACTAAAACGCTGACATATTATAATCTTAGTATTTAAGGACCTCGCCGTATGTAACCAAGTCACTTATAGTTTTATACAAGTATAGGCGTCACGCTGTCCGATCAAGTTCTAATTCTGTAAAGTCTGTTTTTAAGTTATCAAATAAATCTTTTTAAAAAAGTAAATTTTGGT
Source organism: Crioceris asparagi (assembly GCA_958507055.1). Lineage (NCBI taxonomy): Eukaryota > Metazoa > Arthropoda > Insecta > Coleoptera > Chrysomelidae > Crioceris > Crioceris asparagi. Next base: position 41,810,515 of record OY293826.1, read on the forward strand.
ACAAAAAACATAACTGGCGCAGTCATCCGTATAGTTTTTCCTCAACTAACAAAGTCGTGAAAACAGTGCTATTAGTTTTTCCCCGAAAATTGTGCGAAAATGTTAGACAAAGTTTTTCTCAAGTTAGTAAGTGAAAACCAGTACGAGAACCTACAACAGTTCAGAAGGAAAGCTGACAACCCAAAGCCAGCATCAACCACAACTTCACCAACACCAACCAGCAACACCAACAAGCGATACAACCAAACAAGAAAAGTAAGTCACCACATTCCATTTATCCCAAATATACGATTTTCCTTGCTATATTTTAGTATTACATGCGAAACAGTTATAATTATTAGGATAAACACAATATATATTTTTCATGTCAGAAAACGACATTAGATTCGAATCAATTGAAGAAACTTATAACTTTTCTTTACCATCATTGAACTTAAGTGATATCCATTCGGATATCTCCCTAAGTGATACATATTTGGATAATAATCTAATAATCAGTATAACTTTATACCTTACAGATACAATATGTCGCCTAATTATAATCGTACATTTACAAATAGCAGTTCTCATAGACCACCAATTAATCATAACCAACATAATAATCATAATACTCAAGCACCGTTTCAAAGAACACCGGCACAGACTACTAGTTTCAGTTCCATTAATAGAAACGCCAATCCGAAAGGTTCTCCTAACCCAATTGCTAATAATAATAGGTTCAATCAATCGCAGTTTAAAAACTGGCGAAACCCCCAGATACACTTAAATGAAGTATAAGAACAACCATATCACGTTGATTTTCCAAATGCCCAAGAATTTGACAATTCAGAATATCACAATAATTTTAATGAAACTGAAATATGCGACGACGAAGAGACCGAAAATTTTCCATTAACGGCCTCGGAACAACAATCATAGAAACCTACCATAATACTATAATATCTAGTCTACCATATTTTGAAATTAACAATCTCAAAATTTTAGTAGATTCAGGAGCAACGAATTCACTAATAAACCCACGCATAGCTCATAAATATTTTCCGGACAGAATTCGAAACGAGAATTTCACTATCAAAACTATTATGAACCAATCAGATCATAATGAAGTTTTGATTACTGACTTTTTTGAAGTAGGACAATTTGTTAAATTTTATATAGTAAACAGTCCTCATTCCTAAACAACAAATTGGACATTATGTTATCCCAGAAAACATTAATACTGTTTCTAATTTTGAAGTCAATGTCCCGATACAGCATCAGAGATTATCCCAGACTCAGCGTCTTTGCTTGGACAAACCGATTATAGCACAGCACCTCAATCTTAAGGATATAAACCTTTACCATGCAAGAAAGTACGAGACACCCGAAACGCGACATTTAATACTATCCGAAAAGCTGACGCACATTAAGAATTATGACGACCGGATGTTAATTTGGAATAAATTAGTTGAATACCAAGACACGTTTTACAACGAGAGCGACAAACTGACCTTTTCATCCATCATCAAACATCGAATTCCATTAAATTCTGACACTCCGATATTTAAAAAACCCTATCGTTTCCCACATTCTCAGAAATTAGAAGTTAATAAACATGTTAACGAATTATTTGATCATAATATAATTACGGAAAGTATGTCACCCTACTCAGCACCCGTATTTTTAGTTCCGAAGAAAGAGGAAAAGACGGAAAGGTGAATCGATTTTAGAAAATTGAATGAGAAAACAATAGAATATAAATTCCCATTACCCAATATAAGTAACATCTTAGACATTCTTGGCGACGCAGAATATTTTTCAAAATTAGATTTAAAATCGGGATACCACCAAGTTGAAATAGATGAGACAAACCGACTTAAAACAGCATTTTCGACTGAACTAGGACACTACAAATTTTTACGAATGCCCTTTGGACTCAGAAACGCACCGGCAGCTTTTGCGCGAGTAATGAACGAAGTACTCAGGGGACTAAATAAAATTTGCCTTGTATATTTAGACGACATTATCATTTTAGGAAAAAGTTTAGAGGAACATCTACAAACTCTTACAAAAGTATTAGAACGACTAAGACAACATCGATTCAAAATACAACTCGATAAATCAGAATTTTTCTTACAAGAAATTGAATATTTAGGACACATCATAACAACTGAAGGTATCAAACCAAATCCTAACTTGATAGAAAAGATAAGAAATTCCTTCCACCACCAAACAGATAAAGAGTTTTCTAGGACTTTCAGGTTATTATCGTAAGTTTGTTCAAAATTACACTACCATCGCGAAACCTTTAACTTCATGTCTCAAGAAAAATAGTCGAACACACATCTAAATTTATAGAAGCGTTCGAAACGATAAAACAAATTTTATGTAACAAACCCATTTTGATATATCCAGACTTTAGTAAAAAAATCATTCTAACAACCGATGCCTCAAATGTAGGATTAGGAGCAGTACTATCCCAAGGAGTGATTGGTTCTGAAAAACCAATAGCATTTATTTCTAGAACGTTGAATGACCATGAAATAAATTATTCAACTATTGAGAAAGAATGCCTTGCTATAGTATGGGCAACAAAGCAATTTAGGCCTTACCTTTATGGAAACAATTTCCAAATAGTCTCAGACCACAAACCATTACAATGGCTTTTTAATATAAAGAACAAAACTCCAAATTGGTTCGATGGCGATTGAAATTGATGGAATTTGATTATGAAATTGTTTACAAGAAGGGTAAACTTAATGCTAATGCAGATTTCCTATCAAGACTTGAAGCGTATCCCTTGCAACTCGATCATTCTAGTGATACCGATGATTTATTATCTCTGTTAGCGAACTCTGGAGATATCTCCGAACGACCATTACCCAATTTAGAAAACTTAGATGACATATTAGATATTAGCGAGAACAGTCAAGAACAAAACAAAGTAAACCTAATCTCTGATATTCAGATTAAACCACCAGACAATGAAACACCTATCTTAAATATAAATTTAGAGACACAAACAGATAACAACACTATACATACGCAAGAAGACGATGTTTCCGCAGAACGTACTATAACTGACAAACCTTTGAATTTATACAAAAGACAATTCATTTTTAGGCTTGGAAATGAACCAAAGTCAAAGACCAGTAAGATATTCAATAGAGAACGATTAGAAATTTTAAATATATTAAAAGAATATGCCTACCCGAATGTGACAAATGCTATCCATTCTCCAGATCAAGGAATGTATGAAGAAATAGCAACTATTATAACTACTAACTTTAATGATAATTTGAAATTTATATTTACAAGAAAATTTTTAAAAGACATTACAAATAGAGAACAACAGACTGAAGTATTAAATAAGTTACATAATACCACTCATAGAGGTATACGAGAATTACAGCAAGAAATTGAAAGAATATATTATTGGCCAAATATTATGAAAGATTGCCAGCAGACAAAGTATGAGAGAAATCCTGTAAAGTATAAATTAGAGACAACATTTACACCCAAAGTCCCATTCGAAATTATGGATATATTTTCTTGTAACAAAAACAAGTATTTAACATGCATAGATAATTTTTCCAAATTTCTCATGTATGAAGAACTAAATTCCACCAATATGGTAGAAAGTATACAGAAATTCCTTAAGATCTTTTCACGATACAAACTTCCCAAAATACTCGTAACGGACGGACAATTTAACACAGAATTATTTAAAAATACTGTTAAACTCATATAAAGTCGAACATCATATAACAATCGCTTTACACCCAAATTCAAATAGTCCTATAGAAAGAGTACTTAGTACAATTATTGAAATAATGAGATCGTTAACACTTCAGAATCAGAGAGCTTTATCTCAAAATTTGATTGAAAACGCAATTATTATTTACAATCGAAGTATACATAGTACAACTCACTTTAGACCCACTGAGTTATTATTCGGACACCTCGATAATAGAGACATTCTCGAAATTACTTCTAAAAACCAATATAATGCATATATAGATGATTTAAGGTCCAGAATTAACACTTTGTACAATCATGTCCATGAAAAAACCAAAGATTTGAAAGACAAATATATAGAAAACCAAAATGTCAATAGAAGCGATCCACCACCCATTAATACGTTAGACGCTTACGTTTCCACGTTACCTAGAAATAAAACCACACCTCTCTACAATCCCGTAAATATAAAAATGGACTTAGGAACAAAGATCAAAAATACAAAGGGACATACATACCACAAACAAGAACTTAAACCTACTCGTAAATACCATCAAATAAATATTCAGTTTGTTTTAGATGGAGTTACTACGACTAACCTACCTACTAATAGTAATAGAGTATGCCATAACAGGAGTACCTAAAATATAAGTTAAATCCTTAGAGAATAATCCCGGTATTTTACCATTTAAATTAGGACCTACTAGGATACAATATTCCCATCATACATTTTTACACAACTACCCCACCAAGATAGAATACGAATATATAAGAAATAGAGCAAATCAACTAAAATCACAATTAACTATGATCCACCCCGACATTCTAGAAAATAAGTAAAGAATACCACGTGGAATAATCAATGCACTGGGATCAGTATTTAAATTTATATCCGGCAACTTAGACGCATCTGATGCCGAAAGATATGATAAAACATTGACAGACTTGAAAGTAAACCTAGATAATTTGGTAAAGCATTACAACGAACAACTATCCTTAAACCACCATTTAATTAAGAATTACAAAGAAACAATTAGAAATATCTCTAATAACTTCAACAGAATTGAAGAATACATTTCAATGGTTAAAGGGGACGAACCAGTATCTACTGATACCTTAACTTTGATTAAAATTAGTCTATTAGATCTTTCTCAAATAATAGAAAGACTATTAACAGCTATAAGTTTTGCTTCTCTGAAATCTTTACACTTTTCAATAATCGAGGAAAAATCCTTGAGAATAATGAAGAATCAATTATCTCAATATCATGCTACAGATTTTTATTATTCTAAAGATAATATTTTATTTACACAAACTATTCACGTAGAATACTATATAACTGAAGAGCATGTAGTATTTTTATTGCCTATCCCTTTACTAGACCCTAAAACCTATAACCTGTATCATCTCTATTCAATCCCCACCAATGAATCTACCACAATTATTTCCCCAACCTCGTATTTGGCAATGACCGAAGATAAAATCTACTACCTCAAGGATAAGTGTCAGGAATTGCAAGAAGAATATTTCTGTAAAATTTCTGATATCTAAAGAAATTACCAGCATGACACCTGCATCCAGAACCTACTCCAAGTCAGAGAAGACCCACAATGTATCCATGTTCCAGTCGTGATCAACGAGACCCTCGTAGAAACCATCAGCAACGAGAAATACCTACTCATCGCACCTACAGAAACTTTGGTGCATGAAAAATGTGATAGTGAAGAAGTGCATAGACTCAAAGGTACTTTTCTAATAAACGTGCCTTTCACCTGTAAATTTATCACTAAAGACTTCGAATTTGCAAATCTAGAAGGTTATGTGCATGAAGAACCTGTTTATCTCCCTCATATACCAAGTGAAGTTTCGAAAATTAAACCAATTCAATTAAATTTGAAATCATTCAATCTAGACCAACTTTCTAAATTAACTCTTGGACAAGACAGTTTTGAACCAATGTCTTTCATTGCGAATGAAACCATGTGGACTCATTCCAATTTGCCCATTTCTATTTTTATAATTTTTACTATTATTGTTTCTACGTTATTCTATTATATACATGTACAACCTAGTTACGAAAAATAAACCTAATGTAAAGGAGGCATTTCCTACACCGTAACTTTTCATTTCGTTACATTACTTTTACAACTTTTAACGTCAACTTTGTAAACCCCAAAGTTTCCTCTTAGGAGGAGTAACAGGGCTAAATATTAGAGAAATGCTTACTTAGCGTCTACTAAAACGCTGACATATTATAATCTTAGTATTTAAGGACCTCGCCGTATGTGGCCAAGTCACTTATAGTTTTATACAAGTATCGGCGTCACGCTGTCCGATCAAGTTCTAATTCTGTAAAGTCTGTTTTTAAGTTATCAAATAAATCTTTTTAAAAAAGTAAATTTTGGTACAAAAAACATAACTCGTGGTGCTTGAACTGGAATCAATCGAAAACGTTTGAAGTTGAAATTCAAATTTTTTGCATTCTCTAGCCGAAACTATCTGGCTGGCAATAAAATATTTTTTATATATATATTCCAATATATTTTTTCTCATATTTCGTAACCAGGCAGCTGCCACAGTTAAGATTCAGAGTATATACAGGTGTTTCTAATCTTTGCTCATTGATAGTTGGACAAATAAGATATGCCCAGCTGGTGAACGCGTTTTAGATCGCTGCGTGCATGTCTTCAGTCTGTGACAAAATGGGTGAATCGAACATCGTTATCGACATATTCTGGCAAATTAAATTTATATTTTACTAGATCTTAGTTCACTATTCCTTCATTATGGCATTATATTGCAGAAATATCATAAACTAATTACGTATTTGGTACAAGAAAAAAACAAATTGCCGCAACCTGCAAGCGAGCACAAAATCGTTTTAAACATGCATTTTATGATTGTCCCTGATGTGTCACAGATTAACGTCATTGGAAATACGTTTCATCATATCTTCTTTTGACAGAGTTCACAATCCCCTTTGTTAGTCATTGAATATGACAGGTCATAATTATAAAATCTTCTAATTGTTTTTGTGAATATTTTCTATCAAAATTATCTGTGGCAGGCATAGAGATATAATATTAACATAGAGTAGGCAAGTCCTATGTAGCACTGTAAGTGGCTGTGGTCCATAGATAAAAAGAGATAGAAAATATCGTGTCCATAGACTAGGAAAGAGAGGGCATTCGTAACGATGCAGCCGAAAACGAAGCAATTTGTCACCAAAAAGGGGTTCGCCAGTGGCTTAACCCAAGTAGCATCTGAATTTAATATGAATCTAATGAAATGATCAGTGAGAGAATATAGAGTTCAAATCTTATAAAATAGAAATAACCATTATATAAAATATTAAATAACAACAAGAAAAGAGATTCAGCACGTTCAATTATTTACCAATTCGGGAAACTTAATGATAATTTACATTATTGTCCCTTAAATAATACAAGTTTATGGAACTGATTTCTTACAGGATCTATTACTTCAGATTATCTCTTGATCACAAAATGTAATCTTACATTTATATACTTAGAAATAACTGACTCTCTTCACATTTTTTTCAATAACTAGCATGTCACAAGGCCTGCAATATACTTACACAACAATTTGGAATTAGCAATTGATCAAAAATCATAGGTACTGCATCATCATGCAGGCGAGTTTTTTCCAAAATATGATAAAAGTACTTTAAGCTAATTTTGTTATTTTGGCAGCAAATCTGAAAAACTAATATTTTACATATTTACATCACAGATACATTTCTTTAAACCCTGAAACGCCACTGGAAAAACCATGTACGATTAGTTCAAGTTTTGATTTCTAACTATTATTACAGAATAATGAACAAAAAATACAACCTGAAATGAATAGGAATAGGATGTTTTAGGTAAGGCCTGACTAGAAGTATGATTATTTTAGGAAATAATATGTTGATAACAGAATAAATTTGAATTTTGTAATCAGGAATACCAACTATACATTGCTTTTTACCTGTTAACTGTAATTCCTGGCTACTTTTGATCACTGCGGCTTTTGCAGCCATAAGTAGAACAACCTACCATAATAATACAATGAAAATATTTAAGTTTTTATCACAAACTTAGTCACAAAATCACAAAATTCGAACGATATCACCACCAATGTTTGTCACCAAAAAATGGTGTCTTCTTCATAATTTGGTCACAAAACCCAACACGTGTAGGTAATGGACGTTACGAGTCCCCTCTCTTTCCTAATCTGAAATCGTGTCCGTGTCTGTCTTTGTTTCATGACGGATACAGAGGGAAGAGTAGGATGCGGATGACAGATAGGTACAGCAATCCACCAATCACTAGTGTCTAAATACAAGAGATAGATACTCCTGCCTTATTTTCTGTTTCTTTCTATTGAGAGTACGCAATTTTGATCGACTAGCCTGCTCTTTGTTTATATTATCTCTATAGTTGCAGGTGAGTTTTTGAAATAATTGACTTCAATGCATAATTTCATGAAAAAGTAATGACGTAAACTGTCTGTATCGGTTCTATGTCTGACTTACACCTGAGTTATAGCATGCACTAAGTGTGGATTCATGCAGCATCAAGTAGGAATTATCAAGTAAAAACTATCAAATAACAATTATAAAAGTTTAGCATTCATGCACTCAAATTAAGAATTACAAAGTAAGCATGCGCACAAGTCTGACATCCGCGGCATTAATTTCTAAAAATAACCTCTGTCCCCTGGAAAATCGAAAACAAGTGTTCAGAATTACAAAATTTCAATCAAATGGAAAATACCGAATCATTTTTCAAGGTACCAAAAGAAATACACAAATATTTCAAAAAGTGATAGCCTCGTTAGACCATTCATCATCCACCGGTACTAGCGCGGTTTCTACCCCCTCGCATTGCTTACACGCAGTCGTGCAGGGTCTCCTAGATAGTGCGTCAGCATTCCCGTGCGTCTTACCACTGCGATGCTCAATCAAAGTTGTATTCTTGCAACTGCTCCAACCATCGGGCTACCTGTCCTTCCGGTTCTCGAAATCTCATCAACCAGCGCAGTGATGCGTGGTCTGTACGAATAGTGAATTCCTGGCCATACAGGTATTTGTGGAAATGCCTAAGAGTTTTGACAACAGCAAGAAATTCTCTTCTTGTAGTGCAGTAATTGCGCTCTGCCCTACTCAACACCCGACTGAAGTAGGCCACGACCTTCTGCTGACCGTCTTCTTCCTGCGACAGAATACCTCCAATACCGACATTGCTGGTATCTGTATCCACATAAAATCGGCGACCTGGTTGTGGGTAGGTCAGTATGAGTGCCGTACACAAGGATTCCTTCAATTTCTGAAGAGCCTCTTCGCAATCTGGCTTCCACTCGAATGGTTGGTCTTTTTCCGTCAGCCGATGTAATGGCTTAGCCAGGTTGCTAAAGTCCTTAACGAATCGGCGGTAATAGGTACATAACCCAAGAAAACTGCGAAGATCTGAGACATTCCTTGGACGAGGCCATTCTTGAACCGCTGCTAGCTTGGCTGGGTCTGGTCGGACTCCTTGTGAAGATACTACGTGACCGAAGTATCGTACTTCCTTCCGGAAGAGTACGCATTTATCCGGGTTCAACTTCAACTTGGCTCCTCTCAAACCTAGAAGTACTTCTTCCAGATTACGCAGATGTTGGCCAAATGTCTTACCCATGACTATCACATTATCCAAATAAACCAGACAAGTCTGCCAAGACAATCCTTTTAGAACTGTATCCATCAATCGCTCAAAGGTGGCAGGAGCGTTACACAACCCAAACGGCTCAACATTGAATTGCCAGAGTCCGTAAGGCGTTATGAAGGCAGTCTTCTCTTTATCTTGTTCTTGGATGCCAACTTGCCAGTAACCACTGAGAAGATCCAAGATTCAACAGCTGCCAGTGTGTAGATGGTGTTGTCGATCCGAGGCAGAGGATAAAAATCCTTTCTTATAACGTCGTTGAGGCGGAAATAGTCGACGCAGAATCTGGTGGAGCCGTCTTTCTTTTGCACCAGAACCATCGGCGACGCCCAGGGGCTGGTGTATGGTTCTATAACGTTCTGCTCCTGCATATCAGCCAGCAGTTGCTGAACCTCTTCCTGTTTGGCAAGCGGTAGCCGCCGGGCTGTCTGTCTGATCGGAGCGGCATCTCCGGTGAATATCGAATGCTGCACCAGATTAGTATGACCCAGATCATCGTCATGAAAGGAGAAAACGTCGTGACAGTGCATCAGCTTGTCGTTATTCACCACCGGACAGGATTTTGGCATCGGATATCAACTTCTTTAAAGTTGAGGGTAACCTACTCTTATTGGTGCCTCGTTCGTTGCCCAATTGCATCACTTGTTTTACTGGATGGCACGTCCCTAATTTCGTCCCAGATTTCAGGACCACCACCTGGTTGCTCATGTTCATGATTCTGACTGGAATTCGACTATCTCGTACTACGTTCAATGTGCATCCCACCAGTGGCTGTCCATTCTGCTGTTGGTGTTCTACCACGCCCACAAACTGTTTACCAGTATCACCAGAGACAGCAGCCATTAACACCTTTTGTCTTCGTACTGGAACCCGGGTGTCCTTTTCAATGTAAACTCGGAGAACGTCAGCTGAATTATACCCATCATCTAAGAGTATCTCTTATCTTTTGGTCTTCAACGCCCTTTTGGATCTATCAAGATGTCAAATGTCGCTAGAAAATCCAGCCCTATGATAGCGTCGTCCCTGATGTTAGCTATCAAGATCACAGTTTGATATTCTCTAGATCCCAATCGAACTCTTACCACTTGTTGCCAGGATTGACAAGCGTTTCCCTGAGGTCGTTTGCATCACAGAGGCCCTGTCTAATGGTTTCCAGCGTCCTTTGATGATATCGGGTCGGACGATGCTTCGTACTTACAGTGTCTATTAAGAGGGAGCAACTGATACCCTCAATTTCTCCATTAACAGTCAAGCTTTGTCCTTGGGTCTCGACTTTACTAACGATGACGGCAGCTCATTGATTCCTTTTCTGTCGCTCGGTCTCATTTAGACTGCACGGGCCTTCCCATGTCCGCCCTAGGCGAAGGCCTGCGTCGCCTAGGGCAACAGGCCATGAGATGTCCTTGTTTACCGAATCTCTGGCCTTCCTCCTCGATGTAGCCAACCTCTCTGACTCTCACAGTTGGCTTGGCCACCCTCTTAGCAGCTTCCAGTTCAAGCACATGGATTAGGGCCTCACTAATCAACTTTGGACGCTGCATCTTTACGCCCTGCTCGATGTCACCATCTTTGATAGCATCGATGAACGCTAACACTCCAAGCGTGGCCGTACCTCACTGGTGACTCCCTCCGGATAAGCCAGATGTGCCAACCTTTCAACATCCGCTGCCAACTCCTGTAACGATTCATTGGAGCGTTGACTTCGATGTTTCGATTGGTGGCCTGATTTTCCTCTCCAAACCGCAATTCCATGGCCTTAATCAACTGCTGGAAACTCCATGATTGGCCATTGGGAAACGATCTCAGAACCTCCACAGCACTTCCGCAGAGTGCCAATACCAGTGCCGTCGCCTTCTCCACTAGGCTCCAATGATTCGCGTTAGCGGCTGCCTCGAACTGCCTCAGATAGGTTGTCCAAGAGGTGCTGCCGTCGTAGGTAGGGGCTTGGATTTTACTTTCAGCTCTTCTAGAATATCCTGAGCAGGTGCGGTTTTCTAAGAAGTTGAGCCGCTCCACAACATTTTCAGTACTGTCTTCATATTGCCTCTGCATGCTCTCCACCTTGATCTGCAGCTGCTCCGTTTTTGCCTTGGCCTATTCAGCTGTTGTTACGCCGGCGTTCGTCCTATCGTTAACCTCTTCTATTTTGCAGGTCAGGGCGTCCATACTGTTCCATAGGTCCTTTTGCTCTGTCAACTGATCATGAAGGCGATGGACTTGTTCTCGCATCCCTCTCACATGTTTGGCTTGCTCCACTTTCAACCGTTATTCCATACCCCCGAATAATGTTGCTGGCCTGTTCTGCTAATTTGGCTTCGAGGTTGCTGGACTGCTCTGCTAACTTGATTTCGATGCTGCTAAACTGCGCGGCCGCTTGCTCTGCTTGTTGTTTCGCTTGCTCTGTTTGTTGTTTCATCAATTCGGCAAGGGTTGGCTTAATGGATTCCATGTCGGCCTTCCTTGTGGACATCTTCTGTTTTTGTTATTTGACTAGAAATCCCACTTCTGACACCAATCGAACTGAATTGCAGTTCGGAATCCTTTCAGCTTTCAAAATAAAATAAAATAATAAGAAAACACAACTTTCTGGTTTCAGATTTTTTTTTCCAAAATAAAATTGTTTTGGTACGCCACTGGCAATATAATTTGATCGCTAATTTATTAATTCCACGTGCAGGCTGGTCTGGTTGCAGATGTCGTCTTCTTCTTCTTCGATGTTTCAGCTGGTAATAATTTGATTTTGACTCACACTGATTTATGTTTTACGAGGTCTCTAGGAGATATGAACTGCACGTCGTATGAGATTTGCAGTTTATATAGGATATTAGATTGATTCATACTTTTTCCACTTATTTAAAGTGCATTTAAATATTCCTCACACTCCGTAACACATGGGTTTCATCTGGCCAGATCCTTGGCATTCCATGCTCATTCCAAGTGAAATTCCTTCTCTTGCTTTTTGTTGTTTGTTGTGAATAGAGGAATTTTCGTTTTTCCTAATTAACTATTCAATGGTATTGAATAGTACCCTTACTTTTCAGTACAATATTTTATTTTATTTGATAAATAACTCCAGAAGAATATTCCTGATCTTTTGGTGGTCATACCATTCTTTGATTTCTTGCGTTGAGTTTTTGCGATCGTTCACAGTTTGGAATTTCGAAAAAAAATCAACAGCATGGTATTATATGTTTATAAATTCATATATATATATATATATATATATATATATATATATATATCAGATAAGAAGTAACGCTGCACTACGTGATTAACAGTTTAGTAGATATAACGGGAAAAACAGCAAAAATTGACCAATTTTGTAAACTCTATTTTTCACATCAAAGTTTCGACATAATAAATGTCTTCATCAGGATGCTATAATATTGATTCTATAAGTATAAATACATAGAAATATAATAATTCTTACCAAAACTGTGAGGGTATTAAAAATTGACAAATTTAGAAAAACATCATGATATACATATCAATAATAATATTAGGACCGCTTGTTTATAAATTATAAGTTAAAAATCTTCATTTCAATAGCAGCTACGAAATAATTTTGAAATATTCTGTCAAAGGACTAATTATCTATTTATGTTAGTTATTTTCAATTTAAAGTTTCATTTGTTTATATTATATTTATTTCTTGAAACTAAAAAATTCTTAAGAGAACATCCAAATATTATGATCACGCAATCAGATAAAGGTAATGTCACAGTTATAATATCACAACAGGATTGTATAAGGTTAGCCAATAACATAATTGAAGAAAAAAAATATTGCCAAGAGTTAAATAGAGATCCTAAATTAACATTACAAGGAAAAGCAAACTCTATTGTGAAGAAGTTATCAAATAGAGGTTTTATATCTGAAATAGAAGCAAAATAACTTTATGAATACAATTCTTCTCCAGCAAGATTTTATGGTTTACCTATAGTACACAAACCAGAACTCAGTTTCAGACCAATTATTTCATGTATAAATACTCCAACCTCAAAAATGTCTACATTCATTGCTAAAATCTTATCTAATTCAGTTAATAACATTAATAGATACTATATTCGAGATTCTTTTGAGTTTGCTGAGAAATTTAATAATTTTCAATTACCTGCAAATTACGTACTTGTCAGCTTTGATGTAATATCTCTTAACAGCAATATTCCCATGAATTTGGCAATTGAGATTATTGAAAAAATGTGGCAAACAATTACGCCACATACTAACTTATCAAAAGAGGACTTCCTGATAGCGATTAAATTCATTTTTGATTCTATTTTTTTACATTTAATGCAAAGTTATATAAACAAATATTTGGATGTCCTATGGGATCAACTTTGAGTCCAATTATAGCCAGAATTGTCATGGATTACGTATTGGATTTCACACTAAACTGTTTCAATTGCTATAACCAACATATTCAATTTACCAAAGAAACAGAAATTAACAACTCCATTCTTTTTTTTGGACATCCGAATTATCAGACTAAATGATAATAAAATAATCCTAGATTGGTACAGAAAACCAATGTCATCAAATAGGTTCATAAATATACACCTGCAAACATGTTATATATATATATACAATCTCCCAGTATAAGTATAATTAAACAAATGAAACTTTAAATTGAAAAAAAATAAATAATAAGTCCTTTGACAGAATATTTCAAAATTATTTCGTAGCTGCTATTGAAATGAAGATTTTTAACATATAATTTATAAACAAGCGGTCCAAATATTATTATTGATATGTATATCCTGATGTTTTTCTAAATTTGTCAATTTTTAATACCCTCACAGTTTTGGTAAGAATTATTATATTTCTATGTATTTATACTTATAGAATTAATATTATAGCATCCTGATGAAATGATGATGTGAAATATAGAGTTTACAAAATTGGCCAATTAGAGGTTGCATTTTTAAAGATATCAAATTCAAGTCGCAATTCTATAAAAATTGAATGCATTAATAACTCGGTCGAATTCGTTAATGGCAATGATCAAACAAATAGTTTCAAAATGGGGACTGGTCAAACTTTAAAAAAATCACAAAAAGTAACCATTGACTAAATGTACCTATTCGAAAATCTTTTTAAACTATAGATATAATCTGTACCTAAAACTTTTATTTGAAGTAAATTCTAGTTGATAGATAAAAAAACAAAAATTATTAAACAAAAATTATTTTTAATATTGTTAACAACATTGAAGCTCAATATGAAATTAGTTATAATTGTATATTTCCTAGGGTAGGTAATTTAGATCTTGGTTTTGAAAATGTTATTAGAAAAAAGGATATTTATTTGAAATAAGCAAGAAAAGTAAAATAAAACTTGTTCAGCCACGCGGTTTCGAACCTGGCTCGCGCGCGTATGTATCACCAAGCTACCCAAGCCGATGAGCCATCCTGATATCAATAAACTAATTATCATCATACGTGGTGTTAGAAATCTATTTTTTAAAGAAAGTGATACTTTACTGCATATTCATGATAATCAAATGATAAACAATTTTATTGATGTAGTTTGAATATGAATTATGAGAAATTTACCTTTCCGCTGGTTACAGGCCATCGGGTTTTGTTTTCAAATTTGCTGAATCAAACACCATTTTTATCTAAAAACAAAAATGATATCTAGAGATATTCTATTTTTTGTGATTTATAATCAAAATTGCCTAATTTATCTTTTATTATTTATTAGTATGTTATATCTGAAAATCCCAAATGAGTGGAAGAACAAATGTGTAAAACAAAAAACATGGAATCATGAAACCCACTATAGCTATAACTAGGCATACATATTTTTCTTTTTCTAGTTATGCCTTTGTTTAAAATGGTTGGTTACTTTATTACCCCAGAAAGCTTTCATTTGCCCACATAACATGCTGAGTTGTTGACCTGTAAATCTCTACTGAATCCAGCTCTGGAAATGCCTGTCTCACACTAGAGATTCCAAATCAACTTTATTGGTGTCCATAATTTTCTATACACTCTGTTTTATTTAATCTAAGGGAGTGAGATTTGGGGATCTCGATGGCCAATTCCAAGGACTAGTTCTGACAATAAAACGATCTGCATACAGTGAGAATTTCAGTACTTATATATCAAAAGTAAATTCTCTAAGAAGTCATTCACAGTAAATCTTTAAATATAATTTGTAGTACTTGAGATTTTGATTACAATAAACAAAACACATTAAAACTGAATTGGTTTTGAAAGCCAATCTTCAATTCATGAACCTCATTTATTTTTAATAATATAGTATAATTTCGCAGGATTGCGCCCGTTTTGAGGTTCCTCAGGATGAAGGCTTACGTAATGGTCCTATCAGAAACAGTTTGTTACAGTCAGAATTCTTAGCAATTGCCTAAATGCGTTCACCATCTTTGACGATTAGTAAACTGCTAGTTTATTACAAATTATCAGATCAGTTTGCAAAATGTCTTCTGACATTTCGTTAGAGACATGCTAGTGTGGTCAGTGTGACGATATCACGAAAACATATATTTGTGAAGTTATATTATATATATATATATATATATATATATATATATATATATATATATATATATATAAATGAGAATGCTATTCACCTTTATGCTTTTATTTCATCGGATACAGTCATCCACTAGAAGCGGATCACGTGATTTCAAGCTTATTTGCTTTCGTCAGCGCCCCATAAGTGGAAGCTGTATCCGACGAAACAAAAGCAACTGAAATATGTCATAGGTGCATAACAACTACCTCTCAGTGGGACGCAATTCGCGCCACCTAGGTATTGATAGCTAATTACGTTTAACGTAAAGTACATAATAAATGTAAAGAGAACTATAATTCAGTATTACTGAGATAGATATAATATCAAAATGAGAATGCTATTCACCTTTATGCTTTTATTTCATAGGATACAGTCATCCACTAGAAGCGGACCACGTGATTTCAAGTTTATTTGCTTTCGTCAGCGCCACATAAGTAGAAGCTGTATCCGACGAAATAAAAGCAACTGAAAGGTGTCATAGGTCCATGACAACTACCTCTCAGGGGGACACAATTCGCGCCACCTAGTTATTGATAGCTAATTACGTTTAACGTAAAGTATATATTAAATATAAAGAGAACTATAATTTAGTATTACTGAATAGATATAATATCAAAATGAGAATGCTATTCACCTTTATGCTTTTATTTCATCTTATACAGTCATCCACTAGAAGCGGATCACGTGATTTCAAGTTTATTTGCTTTAGTCAGCGCCACATAAGTGGAAGCAAACAAAAGCAACTGAAAGATTTCATAGGTGCGTGACAACTACCTCTCAGTGGTACGCAATTCGCGCCACTTAGGTATTGATAGCCAATTACGTTTAACGTGAAGTATATAATAAATACAAAGAGAACTATAATTCAGTCTTAACATTGTTCCATATTAGATTATTCTGTTTTCGTGGAAAAATCTCCTCAGCAATTAATATCTCAAGAATGATCATTTATGGGTATATGTGACAACTGACAACACTGCAGTGCTCAAAATACTTTGATCCGATAGATCTTAGTTGACTATGGCGGCAATTAAAATTTGGAAATCATATGTTCTCTAGATCTCCATAAATATCTAATAGTCCGTCGAGTTTCAAGCACCCTATATATTTGGGGCGATGTACGTTTGCTGCTCAATTCTTTAAGAAAAATGATAATTGTAAGGCCTTTAAAAATAAACGACCCATATCAATCGTTCATTGTGAAATGAAGAGATGTATTCTTACACAATTTATTTTCTCCTAAATCATTTAGTATACAAAATATCAATTTTGTATACTGGATATCATATAATAATATCGAAACATCCACAATGATCCTATATGCAAACTATCGTTGATTCCTCTACCGGTCATTCCCTCCCACTGAGCATATTCATCAAATTCGAATTTCCACTCAAAATATCTCCACGCTCTATTCTAGTTTCAACAATCATTTCCGCCATAAGTTGATGCGATGCGGCCTCAATTATCTTCGCACGAGAACATCACTGGTCACGTATATCATTCTATCTACCAAATTAAAGACTAACATGATGGAAAAATGTTCCGTATCTAGATTTTTGAACGAAATCCATGTATTTCAAAAGCCGTTTATCTAATATATTATCTACTCGTATTTACAAAAATGGATTATTAACGGATTTTTTTCTTTCGTGATATGATTTCATGATTTCCCTATCTGGAGATTGTGGTTATATGTCTAAGCTTATCAATACTACAATTAGATTTTGTAAATTATTGTAGCTATATCTGACAATATATATATAAAGGTAGAATATTATTTTTGCGGAATTTAATATACCAATCCAAATAATCAGTTATGAACAAATAAGAACAATACTCATTAGAAAAGTTTTCCATAGGAGCTTAATAAGATAAATCCGAATTGTACTATACCTCCTACTCTCCTACTACATAGAAATAGCAATAATTATGTAATGTAATACCTGTTATTATTTTGGTAACTCAGAGAGATTCACTATGAATTAAATTTAAGGCAACGATAAATTTCTATTCTGCGTAAATTTCATCTGGAAGTTATTCGGAAAGCGAGCGACTCCAGAATGTTTAATGTTCTTATCTGTATGTATTACAACGAAATTTGTAATCCCGAAACTGGTGGAGTATAATGTCATTGAGAAAAAATCAGACGAGTGAGAATATCTGCCTTTATTGAGAATAATACAACAAAATTTGTCGGAATGACCTCATTCATTCTATTCTGAATGACAACACACTATTATTTAACAAGTAAGTTTTATCTAGATTTGACATGGGTAGATTCAATTATAGCGTGACCTATATTGCTTGATTTTGCATTTTCAACATTTACATACATTAAAATTATTTTATTTTATCAAGTATTATTTTATATCAAACTGTCTTGGATTGTTGTCGATACTAAACATTTATATGGGTTAGTTGTAACTGATTTCTTATTGATTGTCAAGAGTTTTATTTATAGAGTATGTTATTCTGATTTTCACAAATTGGAAGTGTAATTAAAATTTTAAGAAAACTTCTAATATCTTCGAAACTAATCATTTAAGGTATACCTAGGGAATATTGTAGGAAAAGTAAACTAAAATGATGGTACTTCTTATCTATGATTTAAAACATAGGATGATTTATTTGATGAAATCTAGATACCTAATATTGAATTTGAGTTTTGACTTTCACTGAACACAATTTACGCAATTAAACAAAATCAACACATGCAAGAAATCACTATCTTCAAAAAGATCTTTAAATGATAGTATCAACCGTATCAAAACATGACTTTCTCGTGGATGTGGTTAACAAGAAAGGTTAATACAGCATAGGTCTAAGGTCCATATTCATAGTGTTTTCTTAGCCCTTAGATGACTCTTTTACTCTTTTCCAATTATGAATTCTTACTTCTGCTAGTTTTGGATTCATACAAAAGCAAAATCAATGAAGCATAAGAAATGTAATTTGAGGTTACGGGGCTGAAGATTCAAGGTCGATCTTTACCATAACGACTATGAATTCGGTCCTAAATAGAAGTAGTCAGTCAATTCTACAGAAATAAAAAACTGGATGCACTGACTCTATCGATAATTAAAGATTCTGTTTGTATCTCAGTAGAGTAGTGAATATTAAAGCACCTGGTGAAATGTTTCTCTTTGCAATTGGTAATCTGGTAAAGATACCAAAGTTTATCTTTGATGTGGGCAAATTTTGACTATTTGCTTACTGAACTATTGGTCGGTAATATATGCATCACTAGCGACAATGGTAAGCTGTTTAAGCTTGCTTTACAAAGTTCATTTTAACCCTTTTATTATGTTGAATAAATCTAACGGAACAGTTTGTATTTTGACAAATATATATCCTCTTCTGTTGTGAAAATGTGGCATAGAAATAAAAACAGTGCATATTATCCAGCAAATTCTCAATCTAACCGTTATGATGGTTGTAGAACTCAGTGAATAAACAGCTTTCGGTCGAGAATGCCCGCATAGTGTTTATCTTGAAGCAGATTTCCGGTTTTTTATACAAACAATGAATCTCAATTATATGCCAAGTCCAAACGAGACCAGAATGCAAAAAATAGCGCTTCGTAAATCATGATACCACTTGAAAATATTCTCGAAATATATTCAGCATACTATGCGTGCTATAAATGTTCAGTGTATGAGAGCCATTTGTAAGTTGAATAATAAATTGAAAAATTTTCCATTACTTTGAACACACATCTGTGTGTAGAGTTGAAGAATGTTCCTTGTTGTATGTAAATTTTATTTGGTCATAATTTGAATCTGATAGGGATCTGCAGAAATGCGATTACAAAGTCAGCATTACAACTGATAATAGTGAAGGAACAATAACATTATCATGCTCTAGTACAATTTCTAAAAGCATGTTTGTGGTAAAACTTCTATGGTTAAGAAGTCACTGAAACTAAATATTTTGTTCTCGAAAATGCAATTTCTTACAAATTTTAGTTTTCATCTAATAACAACTCAGCAAGATCATGGCATAGTGCAAGAGCTGAACGGAAACATCCTGACCGATCGAGTAACAGGATGGAATGCTTTGGAAATTTCAGTTTTCCAAGCGACTGTAAGAAAAATCATGAGGAGCATGAGCAGCATTTGTCTCTTATCGAGATAGGACGTTTTGGCGCCGCCAGTTTGGAAATGTTACTTATTTTGAGAAGTTTAAAGTAAAAATATGAACATATATGATTTTTTTCCTATTTGTTTTTCTCTAAGTATTTTTCTCAGAAATCTAGAAACTCAATATGGTGAAGTTACTCTATTTTTGACAAAAGAAAAAAATCATCCTGCTTTTGAATTAGATGCATTGAGCCTACTTAGAGCCTCTGGACATTTTGTCGCTCTTTGACATTTTTTTAACAATAAATATAAAAAGTTAGATGGGGTGTGCGGACTATATGACAAACTGTATATCATATAAAAAAGATAAAAAAATACTTATTCTTCTTGACTGCAAAAGAAAATTATAGAAAACTTCAAGAGCTTGGGAATTGTAAGGGCTAAAGTACATATAAAGAAATTCGTTGTTAATAATGAAAATCATGAAATCGCATTTTTGGGATGAAGGGCCTATCCAGCAGTTTCTGCAAAACAAGTTTTAGATTATTCCGGGTTCGAATGCTACTTGCCTTGTACAAATTGTTGGATAGAGATATTTCAGCAAATGTATTACATGTTCTTCAAATAAACATTTTCACATTTTTCATAAATAATACATAAATTTAAATAACTCTGACTTTCATTGACAGTTGTTATTATTTTCATAAAAAGATGAAAAATTGCCATCTATTTTGAAAACTACTAATTTTTGTTATATACAAACCTGCACAAAGTCACCCTTGTTTATACTGCTTAATACGATAAAGTTATAAAAATCTGGAGTTTTATTTTGAAAAAATGGACTTTGGACTTTTTTTAGATTCTATTTTTCGAGCAAGTTTTTGGATCACCCGATGTAAACAATTATCATAATCTCATAAAAATAATACTAAAGTATATCTTCTTCTACTTGATTAAAGCCAGGTTCAAATTTCTATATTTCTAACTCGATTTTTGTGTGAAAAAAATATATGCAATTATTGTTGCATTTTTTTTTAAATAATTGAGCACAACGCCAAAGCGGCCGGCGCCAGAACATCACGGCGCCAAATCATCCCAGCGCCAAAACGGCGTCGCCAAACCGTCGTCGCCAAATCGGCGGCGCCAATACGTCCTAGACCCGTCTCTTATAACGTAACGGACCAATTTTTATCAGAAACCATACCAATAAAGTAAAAGCTTGAAATTACTCTTGAATCTTTATATTTACTGGGTACCTAGACGAGAGGTAGACTTGGGTGTCCCATTAAATCATCGTCCAATACTTTGGCACCCTATTTTCTTTAATGATTTTTAGTACAATAATTTACCTAACGAATAACGGTATCAAACTCTGACTAAAGTCAAAATAAATAATAATACAAGCAAATTATATGCATGGGTAATACGATAAGTACTATCTTCTTGGATATTAGTGAACGTTGAACGATTTTCATGACTAACGCAGTACTCGAAAGTGTGAAATAAATACGTAAATTGTAGTTAGATAGAAGAATTTTGGCACCAATCTGGTATATTATACATGCTTAATCTATGGCTCATTCTGGTCTCCACCGTCAGTCGAAGATTGATACAAGTATGAATTCCAAAATATTAATAATTATAAAATATGTCTCTTCACCCTGCGAAGTACTGATGAGAGGTGCTATGTTTGGTAATCAATCTGATTGAGCAGTATGGTAGAAAAAAACGCATCAAAACGCAATATTTTGACGACAAACAATCGTTCATATTGCGGCACCCTAGGAAATGTAGGTTCAATTTACGAGATAGGCATTATTAGAATTCATACTCTTATATATATAAAAAAAATAAAGATAGGTTAGATATTATAATCATGTGATAGTTAATTTTATCATAGGAATAAAAACAATTTTCAATCTATTTTTAATATTGCCGATGCTCTTCTACAGAATTACTAGGACCACATAATCAAAGACAAGCTCTTCTGTATCCCCAACTTTCGAAAGCTCTATGCAAATTCTATTGTGGATTGTCGATGGAACATAAAACTGGTTTCAAACTGGATTGTTTTCGTATCGAAATTGGAAACGTGTGAAGCACCAAATCTCTTCTTATAATGGCGACTGCGAAGGATAGCTGAAGATGAACCGTCTAAATATTTATTCTGGGCAATATCCAATTATTACTGAGAATTTGTTAGTATAAATTTGATAGATGGAATAATAGTTTCTTACCGATAATTAGTACATAAAAAACACCTGGTTATGTCTGAGATAATGTTGAGTTATTGTTTCCCCCATGACTATAATTTAAAAATAGAAAAATAAAGGCTGTCCAGCCATATTTGTTTTATCTGTATCGATTTTCTTCATTTCAAGTTTGCTCTGTTTTCTGGGTTCCGTAAATCCTATGAAAAAACAACGTTATTATAAGATCAATTTGGAAAGCGAAAAAATTTGAAATTTGGCCCTGATTCTGAGTTAGGTGACCGCAACACGGATCTATATCTACGTAGTTTAAATAAACGAGTTCTATAATTTTTAATAGCGAATTAGAAATTGAGCAGATAAATGTTCTTCAATTATCTACATTATGTTATATATAAAAGGAAAGGGCTGTTAAGAGTAATTCATTTTTTTATTATCTTAAAATCACCGGAGATGATGAGAAAAAAATGAAAATATAAAAAATTGAGCATTTCCTCCCTTACCTTCGAATCTTCTGAGGGAGTGATTTGGAAAAATACAAATTAAAGGCCTTCACTCATCGTTTAAAGAAAAACTTAAGCAAAAATTATAAGTAAGGAAACCTGCCCACGCAAGCCTAAGTCGGATTTGACCATTTTTTCTACTGCGTTACAGATAATGTGAAATTCATACTCTTATATTACTTATAATTTGCAAATCATCAAGACATATTTTGTGAGTTAATTGATTATTCTACAAAATTTTCAAGTAACCCGAAATTTGGTTATACAGGGTCCGTTACAAAACCTCAACGTTTCTGATATAGAGTCCTTTGATGAGGGAGCTTTCGAGGAACTTACAAATTATTGATGGTATATATATCTATATGTATACTAATTGTTTTATGTGATTTTTTTGGCATACAAAAATATCAAATATTTAACTTTAACAAAATTTGGGACCTAATTTATTAGACTATTATAAATACAGAAGAATGTTCATTTTATAAGTGTTCGTTATTTTGAAGTATCTGCCAAAAGATTTTTTTATGAAGTGCTTGGTTATATTAGCGTGTCAGTTGCCTCTCGCATATATTTATGGAAAGCATAATTTCACAAATCTATGTGTCCCACAATTTATCGCCAGTTCCGAGGGACACTAGTTGAGAGGCTTTTCAGGCAGAATAACCACCAAGAAGACTACATATTATAGATCCGTGAAAAATCTCATGACTCTTGCCGGCATAAAAACCGTTATATCATCTTTGGCAGCCAGACTCATTGCTCACCATACCACGGTGACCCATTTTCTCACCGAGTCTTATATCTACCTATAATTATTGATACTCCATCACTTGTACAACTTTAAAGTTTCCAGTACATATATAATAAATATTTTGTATATTTCTGTTCAGTATCTACATCATCAAATAAAGTAAATCCTGGTTTTTATAATAATCTATTTATTTATTAGAACAGTTGATTTCAGTAAATAAATCTCTTTGCTTAGCAAGTGAGGCTCTGTTCATGTGACGAGAGTTATTTTCCTTGCACCCTGAACTTCATATTTGTCGTGATCATGATTGATCCGAAATATGGTTGCTGTTGCCATTAATGATATAAAAATGAAATGTCCATTGGTGTTGCCGCAGTAGGACGTTCTCTGCTAAGACAGCATGTAATCCATTGATCGATTTTCTGCCACAGGAGTGTTCTGATACTGAATTTAAAGCCGGTAACATAGCAAAGCTTGTTTCTGTCTGGACTGGATTCGGACACTTCTTTTAATAAATCAATTTAATTTCAGTGAGCGTGTCTGCAGGCCGACGTTGCGGCTAGCGATACGATAGCCGTGTTGGAAGCTGCGGAAGCCGCTGATGTATTTTCGGTACAGAATTGAGATAGCTTTTTTATCATTGATCCTTTATGGCGTGGATTATGGTATATTTATGGTTTTGAAATACGACGATGAAGTTGGCGCACATTTCTGATGATTTTCCCTGGATAACTTCTAGCTATATTGATTCTTCTCGAGGCTTTTCTGAACAATAAATATTCATAAATCCTATTACCTTCAAGGTGGAACTAGAATGTAATTATGTATCTACTGAAAAATATACTCATGATGTCACTGTCGAAATAGATTTATGATTAAGATTAAGATTTTCACTGATAACAATAATTAGATCCGAGGTTACATGATTCTTGCTTGGAGGTGTGATTTTGCTAGAAAAAAATATTTCTCCCTTTAATTAAATTGTAAGATTCTATTGGGATGCTGGGAGAAGTAGTATTTCTGCTTCTTAAGTTTATGCCACCTTGGTTTGCATAGTAAACGTGCACTGATTCTGGCGATTCCTCCTTCATTCGATACAAAGAGATTGAGGTGTTCAAATTTTTAGGGTTTTATAAAGCTCACTCCTTCACAAATCCCGTCGAATTCTAGAAAAAAATATATGAAACATTCTTTTTTAGATCCAGTAGGATATATAATTTCTTAAAACAGTTGTACTCAAAACTTGTCGATAAATCTAAGAGTGTTATAGTTAGGAGTCTGAGATGGTCGAAAAAGTATCTCACTCATTTCAGAAACAGCTGCTTACAATTTTTAATATTTTTATAATAAAGGTCTGTATCAATAATGAATTTATAAATCTGAAGTATTTGCCTTCCCATTAATAATCGCTTTTCTGAAATAGGGCACTTCTATAAATTGAGAAGAAAATATTCCCCTGCAACTTATAACCTCTATAGTAGAGGGGAACAGGTGCCCGCTTTATAAACGCAGGTCGTATTCCAACTTTATTGTTTATTATTGTTATATATATCATCAGCAAAAGATTATAATGACGTCTTCTTAGATTATTCATATACAATATAAATGATATTAGATTAGATTATATTGGAGTTGCTGCACGTCCTAGCCCACCGGGACCAGTTTTGATCTAATGTGGTTCTCCATTGCCTTATAGTTCAGTATCTGGATTTATCCTTTTTAGCAGACTTAGCAGTCTAGATACCGAGTCCTTCACGTAGCTCTCTGCCTTCGTTTTCTCTTCTCCAAATAATTGAAACCGCACACTTACCAGGGCTTCACATTCGCATAGTATGTCAACTGCGGTTTCCTCCTCTTCCTGGCAGAACCTACATAGGTCGTCCTCGTCTAGGCCCATATTGTTCATGTATTTCCTAAGCCTACAGTGTCCTGTCATCATCCCTACCAATATCCTTGCTTGTCGTTTTCCGACTTTGATTTAGTATTTCGTGAAACATTTTTGCTGAGAGGCTTTTCAGGAATAATTTGGTTTATCTCTGTCCTGTGAGTTCCTGGCACAGTAGCAATGCCTGGATCTTGATCCTGGCGTATTCATCAATTTTCAATCATTGCATTCTGTTTTGAGGATAACTTGTTAAGAGTTTATGTGCATTTTCCCTAATCCCATAGTTGAATAATTTATTGAGCAATATTTTCTCATTTACCATGTCAAAAGCTTTTGCTATATTTAGAAAAGTGATGCTATAGATGTATTTCTATCTAATTTTTAAATATGAGATTATTCAAATCATTCAGAGCATCTTTTGTATGTATGTTATATTATTATATTTACCTATGTCATTGTATATAATCAAAATGGATATAGGTCATCGTACACGTTATACACTTGTATAAAGACAATATTAATTAACTTACAACGAAAAAAACTTCTAAAATTCTTTATAACAGTAAATCAAATCTTCAGTCTCTCAGTATTTATTCGATAATATGTATATCGCGATACTAGTCGGTATATGGCCACATTATTTATCGATGGTGTTATTATTAGTTTGTTTATTGAATCCACAAAATGATTCTCAGTTAAACAAGGTACAATATCAATGAAGCAAGAGCAAATTTGACAAACTCTTAGAAGCGAATGCTCCCAATCGCAATTATTAGATCCAGTCAGATACAATATTTGTTTAAAAAAGATATCTTCATTTTACATTTGAAAATATTTCGAGAAACAATTATCTAGTCATGTGTAAGTTATTAAGTGTGAACTATATTATTAATATGCATAATGCACAGGTGAAACTTGTCTAAATCTCTTCTTTACTACAAAGTTAGTTGATTTACAATTGACTGATTGTCTCCAGAGTCACAATAGAGACCCTAGCTCTTTCTCTCGGTAATATCATTGGACAAATTTTGGATATAACGGAGTCTCGGATCCAATCATATATAATTATTTAAAAGTTAAAAAATAACAGTAATTTCAGTATTCGGTAGGTATACCCAGTTGGGTATAACAATTGCGGGTGCGTCATTCTATGAGTTAAGCTAAACGTTTTAGTCGTATCTTACCCTTTTGATAGACACTGATAATTCTGCGGATTCTTAATTTCTTTACAAAATATAATATTAAATTTAAGTATCTGAGAACATTACCTTTCAAGTGTTTTCTAGATGACTAGAATAATTTCAATTGTTAACCACATCTGTCTCTATGACAGTAGTTTGAGTTTCGTAATTCGTCTTTGAACAGTCACTTTGAAGGATATACCTATTATACGAATCTGGATTTTCTTTCAGTATATCATTCAGATGTCGAATACAAGTTAGGTATTTATTGGAAATTATATTTTTGAATAATTATATATGATGAGTGATTAACTCTGACTAACATGAGGCATGGAATATCAGAAAATCTGTAAAAATTACAGATAAGATCGCTGAGAAAATACCTATACAATTTTTATGGTTTACAGGTTTATCACAATGCATGGAGACCTACCCCAGCAAAACATTGTTATTAACCATCAAACCATACTTACCTTTCTTGATACTTGTTAAACTATTGTTATAGTTTATGAGTCACGTTCGGTTATTATTCGTTTTAATATGTATTTGTTCTACTGTTTTGTGTACTATAGTTGTTGCTTGTATATTTCATTAACTAATTCTAGAATTAGTACATTTATTTTGAAACCTTACAAAAACGATAACGATTTGGTATATTTTCTCACAGTCTTGTCAGTCTGACAAGCGTCTAGAAAATTATCGATGGATGTTATGTCAAGTTCAGCTAGGTATATAAAACCGCGGCGACCAATGGGTCACAGTCAGTCTACGAATTCAGGCAGTCGGAGTGATAAATCAATAATAGTTTTGTCGGTGCAGACGATGACAGGTGATTATCAAAATGATAAGTTATTATAAAATTGGCTGCTATGGAAGGTGGTATGAAAGGTGTTAAAATAAAAGTTTTGGCAGCAAAATGCGAATTTTGGTGAGAATTACTCAAGTGAACCCCCATACACCGTTTACCACAGGGCTAAGCGTTAAACAATTATTCTATGGGAATAGCATGAATCCGTATTATTTTTAATTATCATCAACCTTTTTCAATAGCAAATAGCAAGGTACGAATAGTTTCTCTCTATTTGAACCCTACGCTACAAACTATAAAGAAGTGGAAATATCTCAATTCTTGTTCCACACATGCAAAAAGTACACAAAAAAATAAACAAAGGGGATCTAGGACCGACTTCATTAAATTAAGCAGTGAAAAAGACATAATAATCTTTATTCTATTGGTAATGGATCTCTTAAAATTATGCAAGTGGAAGAGATTTATAAGAAGATAGAAATGTTTTGGTACCTACTTTGAAAGTACCAGTAGCTGTGGCTCTGTGTTGATAAATCCAACTTCCCTTATATTTATGGACAAGCAATACTTATGGAATATTTATACTAATAATAATAATAACGATAATATAACTTTATTCAAAATAAATAAATATAACTAAAAAATAATAAAAAATACAGAAATGACACTACAATAAAAATAATATAATACGTAATATTCGATAACACAATAAATTACAAAAGATCCTATTGAATACGGCAATATCATAAATTATAATTCTGTTTATTTGTATAAAACTGTAATAATAACACATATAATAATAGTAAATTTGCAAATAAACTTAACACAAAAGCAGCATGCTGCTTGTATGTAGGGAAAAAGGAAAGGTAAAAAATACAATTTTTGATAAATCATCGAAAAGATAAAAAAATATTAAAAAATATTGTAAACTTCCAGTTTTATATAATAATAATCTTTTAGTAGCCATTATAAATGCAATTTAATAAGATTATATTGGATTTTTAACTAATATAATATAAGATAATTGTATAATAAAATACATGATTATAGAACGAAAGGTAAGCCATAATTATTGGTCTTATCTAATTTAATATAATTGGAGAAAATAGATGATTTCTGGAGGACAATTACATTACATTAAGTTTGTAAGATATTCTCGTCCCAGTTTAAATATGAAGGTCTGCAGTATTTTTTTAAATTTGCATTTTTTACGAGTTTCTTTGATATGGTGAGGAATGGTATTGTATAGTTTTGGTGAATAAGATCGTTGACCAATTGCTTTATTTGCTAGAGGTAATTGCTGTGACTGTTTCTGTTTGGTATTGTAAGTATGTTTCAGATACGTTAAATGTTTTTTTCTGTGATATCTATCGACTACTTTGAAATAATAGAGCTGTCGAATATCCAATACCTTGGATTGCAAAAAAAGTTCATTTGATGAATATAATCTTTTTTTTATAAATGATTTTGAGATGATGTTTCTGCAGTATTTGCAGTGAGTGTAAATGAATTTTCAAGGCACTTCCCCAAACAACCAAACCGTATCTTAGGTGACTGAATGAGAGCATAGTACAGGATCTTTAATTGCGGTACTGTAAGTAATTCACACAAACATCTGAACTTTGATAGCATGGATCCGATTTTCTTGCATGCGTAGTTAATATGCACATCAAGATATATTCCCAAGTATTTGATTTTGGTTTCCATTTTAATATTGTATGTTTGATTACCATCACAGATGGAGAGTTGGTGGAAGGGTGGGATTTTTAAAGTATTGCAGCAGAATGGTAACCAGCAAGTTTTTTTCTATATTAAGTGTCAGTGATTTATATTTTAACCACTTGTGTATTTCATTAAATTCCGTTTCTGCTTTTTGTTTGAGTTCTGACCAATTGTCTTCAGTATCATCGTGTCATCAACAAAACTCACAATGGTACCTTTCGAAGCTAAGGAAAATAAATTGTTTACATATATATTGAAGAGAATTGGGCCGAGGATACTACCTTGCGGGACACCGTATTGTATTGGTAGGTTGTCGCTGTGTGTGGTTTCTATTCTGACAATAGTCAACTC
Organism: Crioceris asparagi; assembly: GCA_958507055.1. Lineage (NCBI taxonomy): Eukaryota > Metazoa > Arthropoda > Insecta > Coleoptera > Chrysomelidae > Crioceris > Crioceris asparagi. The sequence goes on from OY293826.1 coordinate 41,839,976, forward strand.
AAATGTTCGTGTTCAAATCCGAGTCTCATCGCGCCTTTGTGGTCTTTCACTCAAAATTTCTGAATCATCTGAATTGATATTTCAAATTTCTACCTCATTCTACTCTTGTATTTGATTAGTAGGCACCAATTGAATCGTTCTGTAATAAATTCTCTAGTTCCAAGCACAAAGGTTAGAATCGATATCTACTTGCCATGAAATGTAATAATCTCTATAAGAAATATAATAATCTCAATAAGATTGAAATAAAAGTCCATTGTAGCTAAACTCATAATCTAGTCTCATAGAATCCGCATGAAAGCATTGAGGCATTTTGGCACATATTTCACCATAGCTTCGCGGTGTTATTTGACAAACATAATGTTTTATTTTCTCTTAAATATAATGAGTCAAAAAGCGTCCCTCGATTGCCGATAAGTCTCCGTGTTGCGATGTTAAGAAACTTTCAATAATTGAAAACCGCGATTGCAATTCTTTACGCTGTGTATGTCTCACAATAAACTTCTAAAAGGAATACGTGACCGAAATAGAGTTTCGGTACTTAACATCCTGAAACAGTTCAAGGTAGTTTCTGAATGTGCAATTTTATATTCCTACAATTGGACAACATTATGCGGATGCAATTGCACAAATGAATTTATTATTCCGAATTGTGCTCATATTTGAAGCATTTGAAGGTGAATTGGGATGATTTAGTTTCCATATAAACTGAGAATAATGCTATTTTTTGATTTTGTCATTTAATAACTTGGGGTGCTTAATAGTTGCTTGAATTTAACAGAATTTATGTTTGTGATGACGAAAATAACCCGTCGACTATTAAATATTACTGATTCATTATACATTACATTTGGCAACCAAAATAATTTCACTAGTTTATTGTATAATGAATTGCAATTTCCATCATTCATTGTGTTATCAATTTCTTTACAATAAATCTACGTTTTAAGAAGGATAATTTGTATGGTTTTCTAGCAGACTCACATGTTCTAATTCCTCCATATGGTATGACTGTGTTAAGGTTGATTGATCGTCTTTTCTTTTCTAAGTTCTATCTAGGTTCAATGTAGGTATAATTGACTTAGATAACTGTTCTTTGTTTGGTTTCTTTAGATGATTATATATACCATGTTGCATTTTTATTCGATATTTTTGGTAACTTATAATTGTCAGGCTTATTTCCAAATTATTATTCAATAAATTTCGTTCCAAGAGAATACATGTCTTTTCATGATAGTTGATAATCAGTTGGTCAAACGGAATTTGTCATCACGTCTTTTATTTGCAAGATAATTATGTATACTTGAGCTCTAATTAGGTATGGCTTCGTTGAATTATTTTTTATCTGATTGTAAAAATTCTTTCTTAAATACCTCTGCCTTTGCGATATATGCTTTATGATTCCTCAAGCTGAGATTTTAATCTTCTTTCAGAATTTTATTGTATTATTGTCACAATATAGGTACCAAATATTATGATGATTCCTCGATAATTTGTAGTATATATAGTCTTCTTTATAAAGCTGTGATGATAGATAGTAGGGAATTTCTGTTTCATTGTAGTATTTTAGATATAATACACTCCTTTGATTCCTAAGTTTAATTATTTAGATATGTTGTAATATATATGTCGAGCCCTACGACTTTGTCCCTTTATATTAAGCTTATGGATTCTTAATCTTCGTTATAATTTCATACTAATTGTGTTTAGGTCTTCATGTTTATTTACTATTTTCTCACCAACATGTGTTGACAACAGGTAGGTAAATCCCTATTTTATCATGTCTTTCAATCTGTTTCTGATATTCGTCATAATTAGTCGCTGATCTATTTCCTATAGGTATACGTCTTCCACTTCTGCATTTTTATTTAAATTTCGCTCGTAATATTGTGATTTCTGCTCTTTGTTTTCTTTTCATTATATATAGAACGCTTTATTATGAGGTTTGTTCGAAAAGGAAAGAGCATATGCTTTTAGGACGAATTACTTTGATGAGACGAAAGTAATGACATGATGAAACAGCAATAGAATAGTTGTTTCATCTGCCATAAGATTCTTAATTAGCTAAAAGAGACACAGCTTGATACCGAACTAATAAGGAAAGAATATCAATTTGAGAGTTGTCTACGACAACTCCATGTAAAAACTCGAACTAAACTTCTAAAAGCACATTCTGCCTCTCTTGCACTCATTGGAAAAACAAAGGTTTCCAGAAACTCTCCAGCAAGACGTTGGTAATGATTGTGGAGCCGCAGGCTCAATTCGAGCGATATAATTAAAAATCCATTAGGGATTTTGTTTTCAACAAGAATTTACTTCTAATTAATAATAAAGTTTTCAAAAGATATTCTAACGTTCCCAATGGTGTGTCTCAGGAAAATTCAAATAATTCATTATAAACCAGTTGAGAAATATACATGATATATCAATTTCAATTAAAATTTTTGAGGTTTTCTTAATTACATATTGGAATACAAACGATGGTGACTTTTTAAGATTCACCTTATCAAATGGAAAACGTTAAAAATATCTATAGAAACTGTTCTAGAAATCAACAACTATACATCTAATCGGGCATTTATCTCAGCATCAGTTACCAGGACGTTAATTCATAATTGGTACCTAACTACTTATATCACCTGGTATGCACTTAATTCTCAAGTTAAAGAGGTTAATATCATTATTGAAAATAAATATACTGCCACTTTCAAAAGAAAATCAAATCGGCACTCGTTTTGTTTGATTCAGACTGTCACCTATGATATTAATGTTTTTTGTGGTAGCTAACAAGCAAACTGAACTAGTATCGATCTTAGACTTGTTTATGAGTACGCCTGCAGATATAATATATTTTATGCTGGCTCAATGAAAAATGCAAAATAATATTAATTATGTCGGTACTATAGTGTGTTTCAAACTGAGAATGTATTGTGGCGTCTTATGGAGACCATCGTTGCCAGCACGTTTGTAAATAAATGATGTTTTTTGTTCAAAGACAACAAAAGTTTGAGGGATAACATGCTGTATATTGTTCAAGACTTCTCATACACCAAAGTGTTTGATGAGTTGTCAGGCAATGTTTTCTTGAACCCTTTCTAATTGTTGTGTCACGGCGTCCAAAGGGAAATGAGGATAAAGATAATTTCTCCACAATTGGCTTAATTGGTCAACCCTATATCTAAATAAATAAAAAATGGACCAAGTTTGACAAAGGAATTATGAATAATCTTTGAAGAATAAGTGAAAAATTCTTCAACGGAGCCGTGACATTCAACTCTGCGAAACCATCAGTACTTAAAGAGCTAGATACAATACATAATTCAGCCTTAAGAATATCCCTGGGGCACATTATACAAGTCCCATAGAAAGTTTCTACTGAGAAGTTGTGGAACTTCCACCAAAACATAGAAGAGAACATCTTAGCCTCACTTATGCCTCAAAAATGTCTTCCAACCCCAATATTCCAGTGCATAGATGTACTTTGCAGACAGATTTAACTCCATTTTCAATTCAAGAAAGACTCGATCCGCCTTTTTATATAAGAGTTAGCAAATACCTTGGTGATAACAATGCCTAATATACATATGGAGAATACAAGCCCCCCACCACCGTTGACAATTCCAAACCCCACGTGCAATTCAAGCCTTACCTAGCACAAGAAACAGGACAATATTCCATCATATTTTAATAAACAGTTCCTGCATAAGTAGGAAGAATACAGATATTACAGGCATATCTACACAGATGCATCCAAAACAGAAGCAGGAGTAGGTGCTGCTTTTGTAACAGGGAATCAGAAGTTTTCGTACAAACTCCCTAAAGGTACCACCATTTTCCTGCGGAACTATTTGCTCTTCTTCAAGCAATAAAATTTACCAACAATGAAAAACTGAACAAATCCTTGATCATTAGCGATTCATTGAGCTCCTTAACAGCTCTCAATCAATTATATCCTAAACACCCTATCCTTATCACTATAAAATCCGAACTCCTCAAATCCCAACAGAATCATTCCTCTGTCCAATTCATATGGGTACCATCTCATTTTGGTGTGAGAGGCAACGAGAATTCAGATGTGACTGCAAAAGAAGCGAAAACAACCCAATTACCTCAAGCATAACAACCATAGGTCCCTCTGATGTTAAATCTTTATTCAGAAAATGGGAAAATGGGATGCTACTAATAATAAGCTTAAACTAATGAACCCATCGGTACAAAAATGGAACAATCTGCCCACCAAGAGAAGAGATCAGGAGCCATCACAAGATTGCGAATATGGCATACCAGGATGACACACGCCAATCACTTGAAAAGAGAATCCGCCCCTGTGTGTAACATGTGTAACGATCATTAACAGTGCAGCATTTACTAGTTGAGTAAGTTGAGTGGCCCTTATACAGTCAAGAAAGACAGAAACACAATATTCCCACCACGCTAAAGTAAACTTTAAATGATTCTTGTGATTACGAACAATTAATACATTTTCTTCTCAAAAAAATCTATTAAAATATTTATAATAGAATCTACTCATTGTAACTGGTCAATGCTAATAACCCTGCGTGTTTGAAACATATATAAAATAACATAAATAAAAAAAAATCTTCAAACGTAATACTTTTAAATTTTCGAGAAAATGATTCGTTGAGATAAATTGAAAAATAAATGAACTTCTCTCACAAATAGTTAACCATTTGAAAGTAAAAATCTATAGGTATATAGGCATCTTGACATTTCATGGAATTTCTCAAATTTATAAAACTTTCATGGTAAAGTATTCATAATCAACTCTTAAGTTCGATATTAGTTTAATTTGTTTGTTAGTTACTATGGTAACGTTAATATTATGCGCGACAATTTTAGATTCGTACTTAGCAAGTGCCGAGCAAATTTTGTTGAATGTTTGAAGAGTTTTGAATACCTATTTATGTTTTTGACCGACAAACCCCGAACGGAGGAGGTATACAATTCGACAGTTTGCTTTTTTTTATTTGTTTGTTCGGGCGTTTTATATACTAGACGTCCTCCGATTTGGATGATTATTATAAAAATTCAAATCCGACATCTCCTTGCTTCCAAAAACCCAGAGGTTGTATAATTAAAGATAGGACAATAGCCGGAAATGTTTCAATTAAACATTTTTTTCAAAAGAGTTAGGGTTTTCGAGCTAGAGACATGTTAAATTTTCAAATATGTGTATTTTTGCTATGTGAAGAGGGCGATTCCTTTCGAAAATTGAAAATCTCTGGGTACTACATGAAAGACCTAATTATTTGTAGCAATATTTATAATGAATATTTTTCCTTCGAGTTCGAGTTACAGCGGCGGTAAAATGACTAAAATTTGCGTATTTCCGCAGCGATGTTTTGAGAATAACAACTACAAGCAAAGAATATACGTGGATAATAGGATAAGTATTTACTATCTTCATTGGTATAAGTGAACGTTCAACGATTTTCGTTACACTCAAAAGTGTGAAATAAATATTTTTTACTAAAAATTGGACAGACGTTATTAGTTGGTGGACTGAAAAATACAAATTAATTCTATTGGTGCTGGTGCTTTTGAAGTTGGTGCCCAAAGTGATCAATCTATCTGTAACTGCACAGCTTCAAAAGTAACACCAATAGAATCAATATTATTTTGTATTCTTCAGTGCCCAACTAATAACGTCGGTTCAACTTTTTGTAAAAATTATTTTTAAATTAGCGCAGCACACTTTTACATTTATTAGGGAATTACTGTAAGCGCTATTAGGTAAATGCCTTATTATGGTCGTTCTTAAAATGACAGCTAAGCATGTGCACCTTAAAAAATTAACAAGGGAACCATAATAAAATACTGTCTTCCTCTATTTACGATTAGTTACCGTAAGTATTTAAGGTTTCTTTATTTCCCTTCTTCAACGAAACTAACCTCACAAAAAACATGAATTCATTAAAACCTTCAAATATTTGGTTTGTTTGTGTTAAAATTAGCCATATCACTTTTGAACAACAAAGCAAAGACACAGACAAAAGTATTAAATTAGCTATTGCTGCTGCTTATCCAGACAAACTTTCAATTTAAAGAGGCAACCCCTTAATACTGCATGACGTAAAAAAATATTTCCTATAACTCCCTATTTTATCATTCCTGTTCTTACTGCTCAACACAGCCAAAGATTTGACAACAAACGACAAATTTAAAGCTGTATAAAAATAGATTTAAGTAATGACGGATAGTGCTGGTATGTAACCATTTTAGAAAGTAATAATTAGTGAATGGCAATAAAATATTTACTCAGATAATAAGCTTAAATTTTACTGAGTAGATAATATTAATATATAGAACGTCTAGATTCAACAATATTAATAAATATATCGCCTTTACTGAAACAGATGACAGGTCCGCTAAAATAGTTTAATAAATCTAAGACTGGTATAAGAAAAATTAAGTGCTTATAAAAATACATGAACTTCAAAAAATAGCATCTGTACTTCTATAATTCTGCTGAATTAGAAAATGAGTAAAAATATGAAAAATGTTTGCTTGATTACTTTAATTTCACAATAATCCAAAAAATTATAGTGTTACAGAAAACATAGTATTTTGATTTCCTAATTCAATAAAACATTCATGTTTATTTTGATTATTGCCCTGTTAATAGGTATTGTAACTGACGGGTAAAAAAAAATCTACACAGGCACATTAAAAGAACAATGATATCAAAATTTCGAACGAGTGTAACTTTATGAGATTTTTTTATGTCATAACATGTCCAATCTAAAAACAAAATTGGAATATCCGAGGTTCTTTGATATAAATCAACCCTATATTTCGTGAATTTTCTTCGTTAGATTACGAACTCCATGTATACTAATATACACAAGCCTATGTTTTTGTGGTTGCATATATATTAAGATATTTTGAATAATAAATCACCATAAAGGTTTTCAAAGAATTATCTCCGAAATTTAATTTTTATTGTAAAACATCTCCTAGACATGTGCTTAAAAAATACGTTTGATTTTCAACTTCTGCAATTGCTTAATTGTTTCTAACACAATATTTATAGTAAGAATTGAATATAATATTAGTCGATGGAAAATTCTCTGATAGGTACCTATATATTTTCAGTTCATCCGCATCGGTTAGTACGAAAAAGGTTTTTTGAGATTTTATCTTATTATTCTATAAAGTTTTTCGATTTACTTAAGAAAGTACAAGAAAACTATAAAGGGATAACAAAATGTATATCATAAATCCTCATTTACGAGTATTTTATAGTAAGAATATAATGAGGTAATCCTAAAGAAATATCTTTTGATTTTTTTTTTCACGTTTGCTGTATTTGAGAGGGTAGCATTGCATTTGAAAGAACAGTGTCTCATATGAAATTGCATCCTACTCTGATGAAGGATATACTTCTCAATTTCTATTTGGAAGAGTAGTTGTTGAAACAATGTTAGAAAATTACATACAAAAATTATCTCAAATACTGATAAAAATAGCGAAATTAGTAGAGTTTACCTTTATTGCTCGAAAAACACTTTTCATTTATCTGCATTCAAAATTGTCAAAATGTCATTCAACTTGCGCCCTCTAAGACGCATCTGAAATTAGTTGGAATATTCGTCTTTGTCAAATGAAATTTATAAAGGCCTCTTAATGTTTTACGGTGCTGTTACCTAATGTTCAAGAAAATATTTCTTAGTAATCAACTTTATTGCAGGGGGTATTTCTTTCTAAATATATGAAATTTTAACGTAAAAAGTAAACTGAAACCTCTACAAGCGATCACTTCTATATTGCCATGACCTGCCTTCAAAGATTGATTATATATTCCCTAAGTTTATTGCCATTATTTCGTACCCCTCTGTTTCAATCTCTGTTCAACAACTTTGGGCACTCAAAATGGGAATTTTTAGCCCTTAATTATGCTAAAACCCGTTTCCTTAACGGACAGTGGATTAGGACCTGTTAACTTTGAAGAAACTTTTGGATACTATACTTCTTCTTTGTCTTTTTTCTGCTATATTCTGTTGGATATTCACCCAGCATACACTTTGGATAGCTGTTGTCTTGCTCTTGGCAATACAGCTCTCCCTAAAAAGAAGTATATATGTGATATATTTATATTTGGAGGAGTCCCGAGCTCCAGTAAGAGTAGGTATAACTGTCACTGTCATAATTCTGAGAGAAAATATTCTACTTGCCGTCATTAGTCCACGATACTACAGGCTATGAACTTCCAACCGCAAAATAGGTATCAACCTCTTCTTGAAACTCGACATCTTCAAGGCCAATCATTTATCACTATTACAGCTTTGTTGACTGCTGCCTAAAACAGTTCCGCTGAAGATTTCAAGTTTTTTAACCATGATGTTCCTCTGAATCTAACTGATTCTAAGAAGTATAGAAATACTGGAAACACATAGCATCATCTAACCGTTTTCATTCTAAGGCTCAAGGTAAGATTATAACAACATAATCATTCTTCATTAAATGCTGATCGTCTTCGCTGTATTCTGATTCTTACCTCATTCAATGGTGCCCATTAGTCATTTATGCTGCTTACCAAGTAGGTATGTCAATTTTTCAACTTTCGTTTGAGTGTTCCATTTATGTAAATGCCATTATATATTGGGTTTTGTTTAGATACATTAACTCTGAGTTCATATTCTATTCTTCTAATTCTATTCCCATACGATTGTAAGTCTTCATTATTATTTGCTTTATTTAAAATAACATTATCGTATCTAATATTATTTATAATTTATCAATTTTTTACAAGTTCTATCTTGCTATCTGTAAGAGGTACAGAACGCACCTCTGATGCACACTGTGCTGTGTGTAAAAAAAAATTCTTCCGACATTATGTGAACTCGACCGAGGTTGAAATAGATGTCCTGTTTATTGTTTTAGTCTATAATTTTAATAATGTATTAAGGTAGATAAGAACTACTGAAAATAAATTACCTTTGAGATGTAATATGATATACAGGTTGTTTTTTAATATCTTAATCATACGCCAAGAGGTAATTCGTTGGTTTATTTCAAGACGAAAAGTGTATACAAACGCAAGCGCTTCTTTACTGATCTACGGGGTGTTGAGATTTGTATATCTTTTTTTCCTTTATAACTCTTACAGTTTTTGAAATATTTGACATATATTTGGAATATAGGTTACCGTGTGGTCTTACATCATTTCGTCAAATGGTTGTGAGAATCTACAGGGATATATTTCTTCAGGGGTCATGCACCTTTTTCTCCCTTTGAATTTTTGACACGCCACCCTTGGTTTCTAAGATACATTATGAATTGTTTGTATTATTTAGAAGTTTTTTTATCGGTGACGGTTATGGATAAAATAAATAAGAAACTATTTTCTCTAACTCGCTAGATAGAATTGCACATTTTTAAAATGGTCTAGAAGGCTCCAGTTTTATTTGGATAATGTCTTATGATTATTAATGCTAACAGGACGCATAAATCTTGAATTGTGTCTGCATATTTTTATACAGAAAAAAACTTAAAATTTTAACACTCTGCAGATCAGTACAGGTCACAGGTGCGTTTGTGGACCTACTTTTATATAAACGTTTAGGCATAAAATAAGTTGAAGAATTAAACCCTTGCGTATGTGCATACATGATATTTCGGAAGACCATAATTCAATTAATTAGCATGTTAAATTACACGGCAATGCATGTAATTATTCTCTATTTCAAAAAGAGAGAGAGAGAGAGTAATATATTATTATGATGAAGAGATCTTTATTGTATTATGACTCTTATACCAAAGATTTAAATACACCAATCTTTGCTTATACGACAGAATACAATAGAGATCTCAGATCCCTCTCATAATCATCATCTACTACTCTTTTTCTTTTTCAAATTGAGATACTGCCATCTCTGAGCTTGACTTGTTAAAAAGGATTCAAGTCGAGGTTTTATAAACAATATTCTAAATTCTTTAGTTTCCTCAAAAGTGTTTAAGATATTTGTCTCAAAGAATACATTAATTTGAATTTTTTTATTATTTTTCGTCATTAGCAGAAAACGTACCTATCTTTAAAATGACGTATCAATCAATAATTTTGATAAAGCATTAAGGGAGTTATGACAAAAAAATCACCTTTCCGAAATATGTAATATGATGATTATATTATTTATATGATGGTGCATATAAGTTTAGTTTTGTTCTACAAAGTGAAATGTTAACATGTGGCTTCCAATAAAAAATATGTGCCAGCAGCCGTAGTTAGCAATATTAGGAGTAGTAGAAAATTAGAGAGTCAACATATTGAGGTACTAACCGTTGAATCCTTTAGATCGAAGTCGACTGTGAAAAAGTTAGTATATATGCCTAATGGATATTTAATTAATTTTGTTATCTGAATGTCGTTGTCTCAGTTGAACAATCTTCAGTTTGTTTGACAACACACTAGTCAAGTCGTCCCTCTTACATGGAATTCGGTTTATATTTTCAGTACTGGGAATAGTCACAGTGTTGTCACTTATTGCCTTATTTCAGTGTTACCTAGAATTATTAAAATATAATACATTATGGCATTAGTGAATGGCAGATATTTATAGTTTGACTCTATTGAGTATCAGCAGAATATTTTCTGATCACGGCTACTGGCCATTCACTGATCCGCCAGATCTGATGGCATAAAATAATACAAAAAGTAGTTGAAAGATTAATTTATTAACATTAATACATGTTAATTATGAGAAGTTCTGTTGTGTTTGATAATTTAATTGAAAAAAAATATTCACAAAATTTAAAAAGACATTCACATACAGGTTAAAATCATATTTTGAGTGTTAAAATGCATACTTATAATAAGGTGTTATATAAGTAATTGTTATATAATGTATCTTAGAGAGTCACGGAAGTCCTCACAGTTGTCACTCTGTCTCCTCAAGTATCTGCGCGTGTGGACATTCCCATTTTTCAGATATTATTCCAATCATCGTAGCTATAGCTCTACGGGTACCATTGTAATATTCGAAAGCTTCCACACTTCCAGTTTTTTTATAATTCTGCACAAATGTCCTTTCTCTGAGATACAAAGTTTTGATGTAGGGTACCATCCAGTCGTCGGTGTATTTGGTAACCAATGGTCTTCTACCTCTTCTACTCTCCACATAGGAACGCTGCTCTACAATCATAGCATGATACAGTTGATCAAATTCGATGCCAAAACTTTTTTCTCTTCTTCTTTCAAACTCAATTTTGGCCTTGTGAGTCTCATGAATAAGTCTTTTAAGGTACATGGGTGTATTTCTGTCAGGTAGAAAGAACTTAGGTTCGGAATAGTTATCAAATAAATCCAATAGCCTATCCATATTTACAGGTTGCACTGAGAATAATTAATTTCTTGCTCTTTTTTTTAATAGCAGAACCAGTCAGTTATTTGTCAATTAGATCAAGTCGTTCTTGAAAGTATACAAACTATATTGGAAATCAAGTAAATTTTAAATTGAGATCAACATAAACCATCTATCTGTAGCCATATGGTCTACAAATAAATTTCAAAAATGTATTTATTCATTCATCTTTCCAAGAGTCTAGCAAGAGATTTGTTTCTACGTATAAATGAAAGAGCTTCTCAATAAATAATGCCTGTTGGTATTACTGGAATTATAGTTTTGCTCTCTTATCTATCTATAGGTTCTTACTTATATTTAACAAGGAAGAAATTGTGACAAATCATCAACTGTATGTGTAGTTTGAAATTATTGTCAACTAGGAACTTTTAAATATAAATTGCAGATGTGATTTCAAGTCAAACAATAATTTGTCTAATTATTAATATTTTTAAAATGGTAAAGTATAACGTATCAACTCAAATTAAACCGGTACCTACGCTGTAACAGTTTTTTTGAGTACCTATCTATTGGGATTTGTCAATGCAACACCATAAAATGGCATCTTTTTATGATATTTGAGTTGACGTGAGTGTTTTTACTCAATATGTTTTGAATTCATAGACATATCAGACATAGATACTTTTACATATCTACGTACATTTAAAGCAGTGACAATAATGAATTCACGTCATATGGCGTTAATAATAATATTTTGATCCGCGAACTTAAACTTAAATAATTTTACTTCTGACATTGAAATTTCATTATTAACAAAATTTAAATCCGATAGCTTGTAGCCACCGGTAGGTAAATTCCACGGTCTTTAGTTTTTATTTTTTTTTAGGGAAAAGTTCCTCTAAAAAAAGTTGTAGGTACAGATCATATGTTTAATTCAAAAATAATTTTGATGAAATTTAGTCAATGGCTACTTTTAGAGATTTTTTATGTATAACTTTTATAGCGAGGGTAAATCCATCTCAACATGTCACAAAATAACGACACGAAATTTATATATCGAAAGCTAGAAAAAACAATGTCCACCGGGTTTTGAACCCATTGGCTCGAGCACACAACACCAACACATTTTGCATTAAGCCAACCCAACTTTTATGTTTAGTAGAAAGCTTGGATACTAATAGCATTTACTTTTTGAATCAAATTGGTATAAGTAAATACATTCGTCCCATCCACCGGCGGCGCCTTGGATGATAGGTTCGGAGCATAAGTTTTTGCGGTTGTAAATTATAAATGCGAAGACGACGGTTTGCCAAAGGCCATACGATTTCGTGTGTCTCCGTTTATGATACGGCAGACACGGCGGCAAAGGCGGGTCACATCAAGGAATGGCTTGAGTGGGACTTCTGTGTTTTACCTATACTGTGGTTTCATAGTCACGAATTTTCAAACAGGTTGGCAAACATTGCTTGCTCATCCTATACATAAAGGATAATTATTAAAGTAGATTGTGTCTTCCCAAAGAAGTGTTTCGGTATGGCAAAACGAAAACGAAAAAATATTGGTGATTTGCGAAGTGACAGTGAAATGCACAAACTGGAACCAAAAACTGTGGCTGAACAGTGTCGTGATTATTGAACCCGGAAAAATCTTTTGAATAATGCTAGTGTCGACTATGTTAGAATGATGCACGACGTCAGCGGGATTAGCGCCTAGTAAGAAAGCTTCGCTCGAGAGTGGTGCTCCGTCCCATTTTCTTGTTGAAACAGCTGTAGAAAGTGGTGCTCCTTCCCATTCTTTTGTCGGAACAGCTTTACAAATTGATGATCGAAGTGTACATTCAGATGATTACGAAAGATTGAGTGCTCCAGGGCCAAGCAATTGACGAAGGCTCAATTTTAATATCCTAAAAACCACTTCAGCAATTTCAATCTGCATGAAACCGCTGAAGAAGAGTTCAAAAATAAATTCTTGGACAACTCATTTGGATTGCCATGTTCTATTTTCGATAGAGTTAAGTTCGAAGATTTAAAATCGCCTTCTCCAAAAGAAGAATACTATTTATGCAGATTCGACGATTATGGCATGTACATGGCCAATTAGGAATTTTGGAATTTTATCCTACTAACTGGCCGTTGAAATTTTTTCGAAACTTGAAAGTGCCGACTATCGTAATAGGTACAATTCTATAGGGAATTTGGCTAGAAATCTAAAAATTTCTACAAATATTGATGTGATCTGCCAACCATTCATGACTCAGCTATGAATTCACCAAAATTATAGTGATATAGCCAGTTTGGCGATAGACGTACTCTCAGACTGAAATCAATGCGAAGCACTTATTAACAAAAGTGTATTTTTACATAGGAATTTATCTTCACTAAAGACATTCTTTTCAGAAATTATAAGCTTTTTCAGTTAATATTTGTTTGTGTGCATTATGTTTTTATCGCCCTTCTTCGAATATGAGGCGGCTTCTACACCTTACTGGTTGGATTATCCATTATTAGATTTCAGATATGTTGTCCACCCTTCACAGCCTCATGTGCAACTGCACAACTTTCAGCATAACCAATAATTACTAAACTCACACTCAATAAAATCCCCCTTTTTGTGTGTAAAAGTGTGCAGTCCATCTACCAGCTTACGATGCATGAGGGAAATCTCACTGAAACCTCCACAGCTGGTAGCAGATATCGAAACTTATCTGCCAGATAGGCCAATAAGCAACAATATTCCAGACACTCATTGTTTCATTATTCAGTAATCCGAATAATTTAGGACGCTGGGGAAGTAGGAATAATGAGTGGAGTGAGTCACGCAGGAAGCCACCCCTCGAACAGAAGGACGAGGAACAGCGATGGTATGGGGTGGACTTAGGAAGCAAGCTATATGGAAATCGGTCACGATGGGAATCTTAAGCGGTTAACTTGAGCGAGTTCATCAGGTGCCGGAATAAGCGGGTCAAGTTGTTCGGTGTAGTGATTAAGCTCAGACTGAAATTCTCAACTACATTATTCATGCAACTCACTTTGTTTTATTTAAGAATTCCCTTTTGTCCACAGTACAAGGTATAATGCAAAGTGGCTAGCTATTGAGAAATCTTGAGGAAGTTCATACTACAAATAAAGATTAATATCCACCTTTACTCTACGAATGGTTTACTTCTCACTAGCAAATCAACCTTCTCTTAAACGAGATCCCTAGAAACTAGAAATGGTTCTATATATGTAGATACCTAACGGTAATTAAAAATTAAAACTCGCTACCGTCGGCGCTAGGTACCTATCATCAGCGCCAGACAAGAAATGGGCTAGCTAGCTCGTTCTGTTTGAAACCTTTTTCTTAGCGCTGACAATAACTATCAACAAACGCACCCAAAAGTCAGTTCTTAAATGTTTCAAAAGCACAGAAGTTCAAAATAAATGCAATGACAGCCATATTCTCAATAAGGCTTATGAATTTTGAATAATTTGAAGGAAGAGAGTTAAGAAACGGGCCTATATTTTAAAAAACGCAAATCTGAAATCCCCTTCCCTCTAAAAAACGCCCTGGGGGACGGGGAACAGAATCAAAGATAAGATCATATGCGAAAACATTTAAATTGAATATTTTTTCAAAATAGCTGCAGTTTTCGAGTTACAGCTATGATAAATACTGAAATATGTGTATTTCCATTATGTGAAGGGGGTAATTTTCTCGAAAATTTAAAATATAAAACGGCCAAATTAAATAAGAGATTATAAGTATGTAGAAACATTTAAATTAGACATTCTTCAAAAGAAGTTACTGTTTTCGAGCTACAGCAGTGGTAAAGTCTGAAATATGTGTATTTCCGTCGCGAAGTTTTGAGACCTCTGAATAATAACATATAAGATAAGAGAAGATTTGAAATTAGTTTACAATGAATTTCATGAAATAAATATGCATTGCAAGTATCATGCCAATTTTGTCAAAATATTTTTTTGATAACTATAGTTAGGTTAGGTTAGATTAGGTTAGGTTAGGTTAGGTTAGGTTAGTTTACAATGAATTTCATGAAATAAATATGTATTGCAAGTATCATGCCTATTTTGTCAAAATATTTTTTGATAACTATAGTTAGGAATCAAACGAAGGAATCAAAAATATTTTAATGACATTTATGTATTTTACATTTGGATGATCAGGAGCAGTAATTAGATTCACTTTGAGTTTTAGAGGACTGATTTTTTTAAAATTTATGCATTATAGCTCCTAATATGAATTACAAAATAGGCAGTTTTTCAATCATTCAAAAATTTGTTTTTCAGTTATTGCTAAATAACTATGCATCTAAAAAGACTAGTTCGACGTCGATGTCATTAATGGTTTTCGAGATATTCGAAAGGACAATTATTCCCATTATATCTACGTTCATAAACACAGACCAAGTCCTCCTAAAAATAATTTTATCCGAGTCTACGGACTTTGATATGTATATGGATATTTCTCAATTTTAGAATTTTCCAAAATCAAACTAATCACAATAACGTCATGTTATAACCGAGTAGATAAAATTTTTGTCATTTAACAAGTCTGCAACCGCCCAAATAAGTTCTGGTGGTACTTGAAAGATGATAGTTACAGATTGGAATATCTGGCCATGAATTTGAAATCGCCATGCCTATCGATGCGTGCTAGTAAAAGAGATCCTACAATCCATTAAGCAAGCATACTTGACTGCAGTGGTCATTTCTAATGTAACTTTACAACCATCCCAAGCGTGTGACCACTGGGCACTACTTTATTTGTCATCAGAATACTTTCTCTGTCTTAATTTGAGCATTGCTAATGTTTTTAAACATTTGAAGGTGTAATTGCCAAACTATAGAGTGAACGATATTTCATTATTGCAGTTCAAAAATGTAGGTATGTATGTGTTAAGTAGTTAAAATTACGCAGATCTTGGAATCAACTTTGAAATCTCAATGATTTTTGAGTGAATTCATACGACGTTAGTATGCGTTTCTATGATCATTACCCTTGGTATGTGACCATGATCGTTACCTACTTCGAACTATAGAGTGAGAATGAAAAAAAATTGATATCACGATTATAAATCTAAATAATATCACATAAGTCAAACAAACTACAAGAAAAGTTTTCTATGAATGTATAACTGAAAGTTAAGTTAAGTTTTTGAAGGGAACAAAATGTGAAATCTCCAGCTATTCTCTTTCTAATGAAACAACAATAATCGCGAAAGTTACTGTCTGTTTACTGTGTAAAATTCGCAGATAAAAAGGGAAAAAGCAAACATAAAATTGAATTAGATACCTCCTCCTCATCACAAACTTAGTCTCAAAAGAAAATAATTTGCTTCTGTTGAAGAATAATTTACGAAAATAAGTCTGAAAGAAATGAGTATAGTTTTAAATTATACAGCCGTAAAAAAATATCATGCCATTTTTTCAACGATACCTTAGGATATAAGAAAATGTGACGTGAATTTTCAATTCAGTTTCAACGGTAAAATAAGAAAACTCATTCTATTTTGATAAATGATACAAGAAATCCAAGAGCTATACCTATCTAAATAATTGACTAGTTTTGATTTTAGATGGAACTCATCTATAAATGAGTTTTGGCTTTATTCAATCGAATATAACTATCAAAATTCACAGAATACTTACCTATTGATGTTATCTTCTAAAAAATGTTATATATAAGTCTGAATTCTATCTCGAAAATCTTATTTTGACTTCTATTCTCCAAAATTGAATCTATCTTTAAGAATTTAGTTTAGTTTAAATTTTGTCATGGGTTGAACAGTTTGAACAGAAATTAGATAAAATAGATTGAATCTGTCATCAATAATTTATAGACCATTCCATGAAAACTCTGAAGCTTATGTGAAACAATCTTTTGAAGCTTTTGCACATGCTTAACAAAAAAAACATTTTTTTATAACCACATCCCAGAGGCAATCAGATTCATTCTTTTAATCATAATGATCGTACTCACCATTATAATTTTTTCTACACTATTTCTAGAAAATATATTATTTTAACAATTACAAACAAATATTTATTTACACTAGTGGTGGATGGTTCTAAAATGTAATCACTGGCTTGATGTCTACCAATGACCACCATTTTCCTAATATAATCCAGGCGTAACGTACAGAAATCATCTGGAATCTACGGCTTGTTTTCTAATTTAGCTCATAATGATTTTTTTCTTTCTTACTCCTAACGACTAACCCACAGCTTGATTCTAAAATCTTTAGACAACAAATTATAAATATACAGGGTGAGTAGGGAGGACCGCACTAAACTAAAGGAGTGTATTATACACTTGAAAATAATGTAAAAAATTGGTATGTTCTTATTAGATTTATATTTATTTTGAAGTTACAGGGTAATACAAAATTTCATATATTAATATTCCATGGCGTTGGATTTGGATTGGGCGAGGTGGTCCTATTAATTGGCCTCCAAGATCCCCAGACCTTACACCCCTAGATTATTATTTTTAAAATAATAACAGTAGAAGTGGACACTCGTGATAGACGTTTTCGAAATACTACGTGAATCAATTAGGAGAGTAGAAAATGTTTAAAGGTCAATAGCGGCATCTTTAAAATTTATCGAAGGAACGCTATGATAAAAAAATGTTAATATATGAAATTTTGTTTTACCCTCTAACTTGAAACCAAATAAAAAACGAATTATCTAGTAGTTGGTTTGGTCCTTTCCTCCCGACTCACCCTGATACAGGGTTATTGATTACTGTGATATATACAAAAAAGTGTAGCCAACTTCGAGTTCCGCATTTTAAAATTACTGATCAAAGTTACGTTTTTTAAATAAGACACCTTGTATCTCATTCTATAGTTCAATTCGCTTTCCTGTTGAAAATGTTTCAAAGTTTAACCAAAATCGTTATAGCCGTTTTCGTGCCACAGACTTGAACGAAACACGTTTTTCAGCTATTTCCTAACAATCAGTGCAAGCAGATTATTCAATGTGTGTCACCGGCGAATCATATCGATATAATACTGCAAATCAAAAAGTAAGCACTGAATTCGGCCCATCCGTTCATACAGACATCTTAACAGAAAGGCAGACCAATGGTTGATAAGCATCTGTTGAAAACTGCACACCGAATATTTCACACAATTACAAAACTCTTCTCACAAGGGTACTTAGGGTAGCGGGAATAAAGTAAGAATATTGAACAAAAAATGTGGGGGGCATTGTACCCCATATTTTGTGTCCTTGGGTCGGTGTTCTCGGACGGAATGTCTCAGCAGGTATGTGACATATTTGTCACAGACATTCGACGACAATTTGTTTTGCAATAGAAGCAAATACTCATTTTGCGGGAGCGAAATATTAACGTTTTCACTTCCCAAAACTTGCATCTTGACGTTCGATGAAACATCTAGAATGTACAAAGAAGAAACAAAGTTTTCATATCTGGGAATATAAAAGGTCAAATAAGAACTATCGCTTACTAGAGCATCCAGAATAAGTTAAGGCTTTGACTTAAATCCAGAGCACGGGTTGCTTCCAAAATAAAAATATCTCTGCTATAATATCGCAAGATTCAAGTCTACAATCTATGATAATCGTATTCTAACATTAAGCATACTCTTTTTTATTCTGAGAAGAACATATTATTCCCAAATGCTCATAGACTAACTCTAAGAATTTTAATAGTTTGATTTTCTTAATTTCTTATAAGTAATCACAGAATTATTATTTTTTAAAACACGTCTACAAAAATTACCGAAACCTTCTAGAATGATAATACAATATTGCAGGGCTTTAATTAACTATTAGTCATATTATAGGAAAAAAGCTACCTCAATGTAGCAAATTGGTCTTCAGATTGCCAACGAATATGCGACATCTTGCTGTCAGCTAGCGTGTTCCCGAAACGTCAGCTGATTATCGCACGTGATATTTTACGGAACATATTATCCGTGTTATATACGACCTCATCTAATCCAACACATGCCTTCTGGAAGAATTCATCAATCACGTAGTCGAATATCCTCGTTTCCAGCATATATCCTGCAGCTATGTTGGCTAGCTAAATTGGACGAAGGGATGTGTTTTGATCTTAAAATTTGTTGCTAGCGAGTATTTGCACATTTACAAGAGAGCACATTCTACATTACTTCCACGTTACAACTAGATGGTTTTTCATCGGCAAGCTGACACCATATGCCAAATGCATGTTTAATATGTATATAAGATCTATGTATAAATCTGGAAAAGGAATATGTTGATCGATAAAGAGCATGTATATTTCTATGAATATCACCAAAATAAAATAATTTACCGTCTCTTTGACAACATACAACATTTTTATATTATACGTGGAAGATAATAGCCTCGTCAACTGTGTAATTTATATCTTATGACACTTCTAACGTATAAGCCCACACATAGGAATACAGAGCGATATGCCATTCAGATATTCATTTTCCTTCTATTGTTTTGCCACTATTTCACCATAAATGCAAACAATTCATAGCGTGTGGTTAACGGCAGACAAAGCACTGTTTGTGCAACGGTCGAATAAACCTAATTCCATGACTAGGTATTCTTTTTCTCTTTGTCGAGATTTCGTTATAGACCGCACGGTAAATGTCATGGTTGTGCTGCAGTTTTCTGCTAAATGAAAAAGAAAAGTGAAACGAAATGGCATATTCTACAGTACAGGACTCTCCATAATGTATATGTTAGTTAGATAAGGATTTAATAACATCACAGGATGTTCTTATTGTAATTGAAGTTAATGAAGAATTCAATACCATTAAATGCAATAATATTTTTTGATATTTGTTGGAGCTGGTTGTTGTTCTCAGGGATGGAGAATTTATTTTACTCTATTTTCTGTAAGTGCAAGATTTCTTTTGTAATTTCATGTTTCTTTAACTTATAACAACGGAATAAATAAAAAAAGGATGTTCTTCTTAAATTATTCAAAGATATCAATTCAGCAGATTCTTTTGAACATTTTGCTTATACAAGAATTATTTATTATGGTAGTCAATTCTTACCCATCTAGGCGAGTATCTAGGTCATGGCTGAATGGCTATACTCTACCACACTAGTCTACCACACAATAGACCTGTGTTCGATTCACGGCATCAACGATAGGATTTTTCCATCTACTTTAAAAATATTAAAATCTATGGGTTATTCCGATAATCAGACTGTTCCGTGCTTCGGACAATACGTTAAGGCTTTGGTTCCGGTTACAGACGTAGGCGTTAGTCAATGTCAGAGGCACTTTTGCGGCTAGAGAAGTCTTGAAAATATATAATAATAAACGTTTCATGTTGTGAGAACCAGCATTTGAGTGTTGTCAGTTGGTTGATATACCTGATTTATTATTATTTCAAAGTAGATAAGCAAGCACTGAAACATACTTCTCACAAGTCTTGGTATCAATTTACCGGTTCAAATTATTTAATATTGTTTTAAATTGAGAAAACCTTCACTCATAAAAAAGTTTATATCGATCAGATAAACCTAAGAAGACATAGCGAAACGACTTGATATTGCATTATCATCCAGTTTTGAGTTGTTTTGAAAATTTCAATTCTCTCGCTCCTCAGAAAGTGGGTTTCAAATGATATCAAAATATGTACCTAATAAACAGACAGGAAAACAAGGTAGTGCCTTAACAATAACTTAAAGATATTACTTTAGACAAATAAATTCCAGTACTTCTTACAGCATGCTTGTCTTACAAAGTATGTGGAAGATTTGAATATTATTCAACAAAATTTAAGAATTTCACATTGTTGGCAAACATACTTATTCGACCTTATTAAAGACCGAATCGCACGTCGTAAGAAAGTTATGTGTTTTTGAAATATGTTGCAAGCAACTAAGTTATATACCACGAAGCCACAACAATAAAAAGCCTTAACGGTCGTCTGTTGGTAATGAGCTTTCGAGCGTTTTATGTCTCTATGTTGACTTACAATTGCTCCAGATTGAGATAATTAAATTCCCTTGGGGCACTCGGTGTGTATCCAAGGTTAAAAAGTTGAGCTTTTTTATTGGCCTTGATTCATTAAAGTAGTAGAAAAATGTCATATTATCGCTTATTATTTCTTAAACCTACAAAAAAATCTATGAAATCCTTCTTTGAAATTCATTTAAATAATAGGATGTCATTTCGACAAAGAATATTTTGATTCAAATTCAGAAGAAGGCAGAAAAATTATTACAGGTAATTGAATGTCAATAAAGTATTTCAATAACTCAATGCACTATGCTTATTAATTGAGAAGACTATGATAAAATATTGGATGTAAGGAGCAGAAATAACAAATAGTAGATGTTCGTCAGAAATGGATGCCTGAAGCAAATTAATCTATAAGTAGAAGTTAAAATAATCAACGGCCCAGAATTAATTGAAAGAATAGGTAGTATCGGTAGCAATATGTGTTGCTGAATAGTTAATCCACAAGCTCACAAAATAATAGGGCGCTGCTAAGTATGGGTTCACACCATGAATTATTAACTAAGTTCACAACTCATATGGATAAATGAAGCGACTTAATTGAAAGAATAAATTCGTAATCAAGTGTCAACAGTATGCGTGGACGATGTCACGGGCATCTCCTAGTACAAATAAAGATGCTGGTTAACCTAAAACAAATTGATGGAATACTCGAAGCTTCTTCAAGTTTCACTCACCAGCTATGGATTTATCAGTTCATAGAGATAACTGTTCTCCGAACTCTTTGAACCTTTTTAATTGAATAATATATACAAAAATAGTATCAATTTCAATTTCCA
Source organism: Crioceris asparagi (assembly GCA_958507055.1). Lineage (NCBI taxonomy): Eukaryota > Metazoa > Arthropoda > Insecta > Coleoptera > Chrysomelidae > Crioceris > Crioceris asparagi. The sequence continues at coordinate 41,862,087 of OY293826.1, forward strand.
ATAAAAGTTAAAAAATAGCTATTTATTATTCAAGGGCAAAAGTAGGTATTAGAATTTAGCTATTGGTTGTGTTGCCGACAGACGCGAAGCCGATAGCTAAAATCTCATATTTTTCCAGTGTATAATACATTTTTTTCAATATTAAATCATCATTTTTCCGTCACAGAAAAAAATATTACAATATAATAAATTATCGAAGTTAAACTGTTAGGCTGTTGTACTTATAGCGACAGTTAGACCTATGTAGCTAAGGAAACCTTTAAAGTTATATAATATTCAATTTCATTCTGTGATTTAATTTAAAAATTTCGAATTTCTGAATAAAATCAATAAAGAACACTATTGACACATTTTTCTAACAATGAGTTTTGGTAAAAACAAGATTTTTTAGATATTGATAAAATATATTTCACCACAATTTTGGCGGGCCTTATTAGGAGTATTAAGAAAAAACAGTGAAATAATAACTTACAAAATCCACAAAAAATAATAGGCTCTTAGTTAGTTACATTCTGGATAAACGAATTCCACTATGTTGTTCCTAATTAGCCCAACACATTCTTCGTGGTACCACAAAAAAAACAAAAAAGCATTGTTGGGCCATCTTTGGAATCTGTGTGGTGGGTCTTTATAGGGATTTCACCAGGTTGCAAAAACCACTTCTTTTAAATTGAAATTAACACTTACCTTCTTAAGACAGCCTATGAATGTAATTACATTGTATAAAAACATACGAAAGCCTTTTGTCTGTTACAAAATTACTAAAAAGTTTTGAATTTGTCACTAACAAACTGTAAACCAGTGAAAAGATGGTGTGTCCCTACCTTGGATATGAAGTTGCACTTTTTAGTTTTGTCTAAGGTACTAACCGAATATGGGCGCGAAATTGAAACTCATTTGAACTTAAGAAAATATGAAAATTTGAATGTGGACCATCTTCGGAACAGGGCTATCTTGGGCTCAAAATACCTTATTTCAATTTTTACCCCTTGAAACCAATTAATGTAACTTATTACTACTACTTTACTCAGGCACTTATTTATATCAGTTATACTGTATATCTCTTGTTTTACCGAAGTTGTGAATATAGTTTATTTATGTATTATTATTTATTACATTCACCTCTTATTTAGCAGTGAAGATAGGGGTAGCAGACTTCTCCTTACTGTCAAAGAGAAGGTATCTATTATTCGAGACAATCTTCTTAAATTATCTGTTTCTGACATATTGCAAGTAGAATGAATTTTGAGTGTATTCGTTAATATAAAACCAAAATCATCAGTTTTTCTAGAAATTGATTGTGAAGAAAAAATAATTCTATGTAGATATACAGTATATATATGCGAATGCGGATATTTACATATATGTAAAAACAGTTTGGAAACCAATATTTTAACATCTAGAAAATTTTAAAACAACTACTTTTCGGGAAAATACCCCTCCAGTCACTGAATTTTATCAAAACATTATAAGATAAATATTTTTTACAAAAAATTGGACCGACGTTATTAGTTGATGCACTGAAAAGTATAAAATAATATTACTTCTATTGGTGATGGTACTTTTGAAGTTGTGCAGTTGCGGTTAGATTGATAACTTTTGGCACCAACTTCACAAGTACCTACCATCACCAATAGAAGTAATATTATTTTATACTTTTCAGTGCATCAACTAATAACGTCGGTCCAATTTTCTGTAAAAAATATTTATTTCACACTTTTGAGTGTAACATTAGTCCCGAAAATCGTTGAATGTTCACTATACCATATCAATGAAGATAGTACTTATCCTATTACCCACGTATATTCCTTGCTTGTAGTTGTTATTATTGAGATCTCAGAACATCGCTGCGGAAATACGCTTGAATATTTTAGTTGTTACCATTTTAACACCGATTTAACTCGAAAACCGTAACTCTAAGGAAAAAATGTTCATTATAAATGTTGCTAGAAATAAATATATCTCTCATGTAGTATCGAAATTTTCAATTTTCGAAAGAAATTGTCCTCTCCACAGATCAAAGATACATATTTAACATGCGTCTATCTCGAAAACCGTAACACTTTTGAAAAAATTTTCAATTTAAACGTTTCCGAATATTGTCCTATCTTTAATTATACCAACTCAGAATTTTTGAGAAAATTCGCCCCCACCACCCTTTCGGGGGCGGTTTTCAGAGGGAAGGAGATTTTGGATTTGCGTTTTTATGAATATGGGACCATTTCTCAATCCCCTTCTTTCAAATGAATCCAAAATCATCAAAATCGGAGCTCGTTTACTATGTAAAAGGCGCGCAGGAACCAAAAAAAAAAAATAAAAAAAAAATAAAGCAGACAGTCGAATTGTATACCTCCTCCGTTCGGGGTTCGTCGGTCAAAAATACTTGCAAATCACTTTATACAACACTGTATATAAATTCCACTATAATGATTATCAAAAACAGCACCATATTCGGGATTTCATTTTATCAGAATGATGCAGAGGAGCTTTATTTTTTACATAAATACTAATCAATAGCCTTTTCAGCTCGAACTGAAGTTCTGGTTCTGAGCTAGCCAATGACGCTGGATACTAGGGCAACCAACTACCAAACATCTATCGCCAGTAGTGGATATGAACACCCTATGGTATAGGATAGTAGATAATAATATATTACATTATTTTATGACATTCGCCCAATGACTGCTATTGTCAACTATTTCAAATGACCAAAGTTTATGATAAAATATTCTGGTAGGTACAGATTTGAGAATACATAAAGTTGAGACGGGGATGGTGAGCTAGACATATTAGATAAACATTTTCAATAAATTGACTTATAATGTCGAAATATTAGAAAATAATTCCCTCAAATACATGAAAGGCTGTTGCATAAAAAATGGAAAACAATAGTACTGGCGTCTCTATAACATTACTGCATTACATCAAGATCTCTCAATATGAACATTATTATTGTTAAATTAGGTTTATATCGAAATAGTTCTGTTGTTATTATTATAAACATAATAATATTAACTCTTCTGTTTACAAACCATAATATGATCATTGAGGGGGTTAATTATTTTGATCAACGTTAGCTACAAGAACACAAAATTATTCAACTTACCTAATAATCAAGATTATAATAACAGTTTTGATCATACGAGCATTATACATCACTTAATATATAAACATTCTAGACAGAAAGAAACCAAAACCTCAAATATGTCTCAGAAAATAAGCAACAGTCAAATAAACAGTATCCGTGTAATGTAACAACGTCAAAGGATGCCTCTATTCTCTAATTTGTTCATTTTATAGCCGCGGAATTACAATGGGTCCCTTGAATTATTCACCCGGACCATAACAGCATTAGGGTCTTTTCTGGCATCAGGGAGAAGAATGCGTGGACATGCTCCATAAATAAAGCATAACATGGCGAGTGTGCGAGGGGTGTATTATGTACATGAATATTGTATAAAGAACGCTGAGCAATTATTATTCGACTTGAAGGGCTTGGTTTCTCTAGTCGTGTGAACAAAACAGAGGTATATGTTTACTCATGAAGACTATGATCATTCACTAATTCCAAAAAAATATCTCAAAAACTTCACAAGTTGTTTTTGCATCTCTTGCTTTGTACACTTAATTCCATACGATGTATTCGTAGTTTTGTCGTGCATATACTCACTCTAATCACAATACATAACAATATATTGTTCCACCTCAGGAATAATGTGCATAACTATATTTTTTCCCAAAAAAAGATAATTTTCATAGATACTGATTATACGGCAACACTTTTCTATTGCTTATCAAAATATGACATCAAGTGTTTTTAATTATGACTTTATTGATTACCTACAAAAAGAGAGTGACCGCAGTAAAGATTTATGCAACATGGCAGTAGCTAGTTGACGTTCCCATCAAATTAAAGATGCGGCGCTGTAACTTTTTCATAGTAAAAATAAGTAGATAATAAAATGTTGACCGTTCGCTGATTTATCCCCAAAACACACATTATGACACGAAAACTGATTACAACTGTCATCGAACTCTAGCCTTCTTCAAATAACTACCTATTTTTTGGATCGCCCGATATTCTAAATGCCTTTCAGACGCCATACCTGAGTTTTTTATTTGGAAGAATGTAACATTCGATCATATGAAGCTTCGCATATGTCGTTATACACAGCCATTTATAATTACTTAAATACAATTTTGGTTCTTATTCTTATAGATTGTCAATCGTGTGCCAACAAAAGTAAAATTTTGTTTAGCCAATGAACTCACTCCTTTGTTAGGTGAGAAAATTCTTTGTAACAGCCTAAGCAACTGCCCACAAAATAGTGTACAAAAATAACTACAACCGTCTTTATATTGGTTGTTGTACTGAAAAATACTAAATAATGTCAATTTGAAAAGTAAGACTAGTAATTTTAAAGTAAATAGAAGACTTTTAGAACCACCGTCAAAAGTACCCGCTTCAATACAGTTAATATTCGTATTTTTCAGTGCATCATTTTTTTTAAAGAAATTTCTTAATATACCGTACGCAGGCATGTAGCAAATTCATTCCTAAACCTTTCGGACCTGGTATGAGCAATCCTTCCGATTTCACGCGTTATGTTTTCGGAAAGAACCTCAAGCCCCGTAAAAAGTCGGTACAATTTGAAAAGTCTGGAATAAGACGTATGTTTTCACGAAAAAGGAAAATAATAGCCAATTTTACATGCTCAAGATACTGCAGTCCAAAAAAAATAATATATCGTTGTGGTGAGGTTGTTCGTGAGTTTTCTGGTGCCCCGTATCGAAACTTTTGTTTGTTTACGATCCCTTGTCAACCATGAACAAAACGATGTTGTTTTCCATTAATCCCAGCATCCTTTCTGCGAACCTACTTCGTCTCACAAATTCAATTTCTGAATAACCATAATTTTATAGGGATGGAGATAAAGGTCCAAGTGTCTTATTCAGTCAGCACACCTGTCTGATATTCCAAGAGCACGAGCGTTCGATCTCCTTACCGTGCCTCCTAGGTTCCAATGATCCTCTTGATTGAAATTTGTTTATCCACTTCTTGCCGACCAACGTTAAAATGATTTCAAAATCGTCGCTGTGTGAGCACAACAGAACGACCAGTTTCAATAAAAGTGTTCGGATCGAGTAGATATCAACTATTCCTGAAATCATTCGTGGACACTGCCGCGCATAACAGTCGTTTCAAAACACCATACCTCACTGCCGTACCCTGAACTATGATATGATTTTTTTCTCAAGACTTTCCTCTCTAATTTTTGAAAATTATTTTATATAAACTTTTTTGATAGTCGGGGGAAAATCGGGGCACGTTTACTATGCGAAATGCTCAAACACAGATCAAAAAGGTGGGGTCGGAGCAGCTCCATGTTTTTAAACAGTGTCGATAATGTTAATAGTATTGTGGAAATATTCTTATCTGTCACACTTTCTGAAATAATTCACAAGTTTCATTAATTAAAGATACACAATGTTTCTCATTGACATTCTGGGACACGACATTCACAGTTATTAGTTATTATGAACTAGCTTATGTCCACGACTTGAATTGCAGAAAATAAAAGGGAACCCTTTCCAAATTCAAATACAAATTCTTTATTTTCAGATCTATAAAAGTTTTACGAACATTAAAGAGAACTGTCATTTTCTCAAATTGTTCCAGGAAATAAGGAAATCCAGCGAGGGTAATAAAGTACCTGACGACTTGGCAAGGATTGGTAAGGAGCAATCGCTTATGTCGAGTTGGCAACGGTTATATCCTAACTATTCGTCCACGACTGCAGAAAAGATATGTACTTTCCGCAGATTAGCAGTAACTTGCTCATTGACCAACTGGATACCTTAAGCAGAATAATATTATTTCAGAAACTTGAGAGTTTCCGAGACATTCCAATCCTATTTACTATGAAGGGTTATCTACATGTATACTAATTATATCATTTATTATGTTCCATATATGCTTTTATAGGAAATAAACCATACTTGGCAAATTTTTCAAAAATATTATTATAACCGACATTTTACTACGTACTTCTAAAACAAGAATTATTTTATCTCTGTCGTCGTTATCCAAGATAACATCATAAAATCATGTATCTACTTGATTCATGTAAAATAATATAAAATTAAAACATTACTTTTCAGTTCAAGAAGCAATAATCTTAAATTGAGCAATTTGAATCAAACGTTTAAAATATCAAGCTCTGACATTCAATTTGGACTGCAAGCTCAAGTTTCCAAACAGTCTACTCTGCGAACGAGTCTGTATTTATAAATACCTATATATTCTTAACATATAATAATCAAAAAATACCAACTTATATTTAATAATATTTTAATTTTAAATGTGTGATTTATTCAAAAAGCTTTAAACACTAACATCATTCATTAGAATGTTTCTTTACAACTATATCTAGATACTTCCAAATCCATGACCAATATGAATAACAAATGACATTTCAGATTGATAGGTATGCAATACTTCGTTTTAGTAGTTAATAGTTCCTTAATTCACCAGCAAAAGTTTTATTTTTCGAAATGCAAAAGGCAAATTATCACAATAGGTACATATCTAAAACATATTTAAATATAAATATTCTTTACAAAAAAATGGACAGACGTTATAAGTTGGTGCAAAATACAAAATAATAATAATTCTATTGTTTCTGGTACTTGTGAAGTTGGTACCAAAAGATTTCAGTAGAACTGTAACTGCACAACTTCAGTACGAGCACCAATAGAATAAAATTATTTTGTATTTTTCAGTGCACTGACTATTAACGTCGGTCCATTTTCTGCAAGAAATATTTATTCTTCCTTAGTTGATGTATTCTTATCACTCATAAGTAACGTATTATCATCAGCATATATCGTTAGAGAATATTAAGGGCTATCAAACGATCTTTCCAGATCATCAATGTAACTTAAAAATAGAACAGGGCCCAATATAGAACTCTGTAACACATCTTGACAGTAATATTTACAGACACAATAATCTTACCTTGAGTATTTTCAGAAACCGAAGTATTTTTTTAAGAAACTGGGTGAGCCATGTAAGAGCTTGTCCTCATACCCCATATCTTTCTAGTTTATATAGAAACGTGCCATGGTCTTCGCAGTCAAATGCCCTTGAGAGATCGCAATTAATCCCAAAAGGTTCTTCTCCCTGCTTTAAACATGCTACAACTCTTTCGCAGAAAACATACAAGGCAGTAGATGTTGAATATTTTGCTCTAAATTCATGTTAATTTTTGGAGAGAATGTTGTGTTTATCAAGAAATTTAATTAAGTGAATTTGGAAAGCGTGTTCGATAATCTTACAAAACCGGGAGGTAGAGCTATCGGTCTATAATTTGCCATATTCTGAATATCGATCTTTTTATGGATTGGTATGACACATAATGATTTTAAGGCTAAAGGGAAGGTTCCGTCATGAAAATAATGATTTATTAATAAATATTTATTAGAAAAAATTGGATCGACCTTATTAGTTGGTGCACTGAAAAATACAAAATAATATTAATACCTTCTATTGGTTTTGGTACTTTTGAAGTTGTGAAGTTGCAGTTAGATTGAGAACTTTTGGCACAAGCCAAAACTTCACAAGTACCACAAGTATTTTTCAGTGCATCAACTAATGACGTCGGTCAAATATTTTGTGAAAAATATTTATTTCACACTTTTGAGTGTAACACGAAAATCGTTGAACATTCACTTATACCATATTTATTCTTTGCTTGTACTTGTTATTATTCAAAAATCTAAAAACATCGTCGCGGAATTAGACTTTACCACCGCTGTAACACGAAAACCGTACTCAATGAAAAAAGTTTAATATAATCTGTTCTTTAATTTGGTTGCGTCAGATTTTGCTTTGTCCCATCCATATAGCGAAAATACTCAATTCAATGTTCAATTCAAACGCTTCCGGATTTTGTACCTACTATCTTTAATTTTTCCGTCTCAGATTTTCGATTTTCAAGAAAAATTACAAGCGCACAAACAAAAAAGCATACAGTCGAATTATTACCCTCCTCCGTTTGGGTTCGTCGGTCAAAAACTCAAAATTTTAACTGCGACAGAGAACGTATAACGCGAGTATTCGAGTATTTTGTAATAGCGTGAGTTCTGCAGGCTTATTAATACAAATATCTACACCAAACCATATCTAATTTCAAAAACTTATTTTACCTGCCTGGTAATATTTAAGAATATTATTCATATATTATCTTCATATATACCATTAGATTCGGTGAGAAATCTCAAGATCTTCCTGTCTATACAAACATAATATTATAAACACCATTTTCAATTAGCCTCAATAATAAATTTATCCCTCAGTACAACAAAAAATTGCATTTAAGCACTGTAGCCGTTAAGTTAGGATTCAATCCAGCACCTAGTATTAATGGCCGACATGTTGACACCGGATAACTGTCCTAGGCACATTTTGAAATATGATAAGATATAAATCAATCGTAAACTTTTAGTCTGATTTTCACTTATTTCTGTAACTTTGTCACTTTTATTAAAATATAGTTTTTAAAAAATTAATGCTTGTTATTCGAAACTTAATTTGTATCTTACGCTCCATGCGTTGTATACCATTGCCTCTCAGTTGTCCATGTTCTGACTATCCGCCAAAATTCATACAAACAGTTCGGCCCTCTTGCATGAGGACATTAATTAAGCTCATGTCTTACTTCATTAGATCTCTATGGTCGATAATTTCACCATCAGCTGTGCTATCACGAGTGACATGATAACCTAAAGTAAATAATTGAGTGAATGGCCATAATCGCCCTAAATGTTTAATAGCTACTTCTCCATTTGATAACAGTTATAACACATCGGTCTTCACCCACAGCCTTGGCTGCTGGGTATGGGCCATCGAATCTATTATTATAGATTCAATTAACAGCCTCTTCTCCCGAGCATGTAACCAAAATACCTACCTTAAAAGTATCACCTAGAGTTGCCACTTTTCGCCATCGATATAAATAGTTTCTATCTGTCGCCAAACCCTGGTCAGGATTTTCCCTCGCCTCACATTGTCGTCGAAAATGATATGGTTTACATTCATCATAAGCTTCCCCTTCGCAGGTCACTAGACTGATCCGCATATGTGCAAATATCATTTGAGTCGGGAAAACTCCAGATCCCACATAATTTGATTTAAATTATATTGCAATCAAACAATAATGCACCACTCACTTCTATTGCATTCAACAACTTACGGTTCTGTCTCTCCTTACTCTTCGTTTGGGGTGTCCCAATTGCATTCAAAACATGTTTAACACCTCTCATAGTCGTGATCACCAAAGCATTTCGCGCACGAGCTGTAAGCATTTTTTTTCTACAAACTTAAACAAATGGAAAACTTCAGCTACATTTCCTGCTAATGCTGGGGAGACATATATATTGATTGAAGGGACACGGTGGAAGGAATTCTTCGACCGACTATCAATAATAAAATTCAAATATCAAATAAAATTTAAGACTGTGAAATTTCATAACCAGGTACTATCACCTCTACGGCAATTGCCTCCGCGTCTAAAATGGATAGTCTTCCAATCCCAGAAATTCAAATTTCACGAACTGAGGCTGAATTATCTGGCTTAGGAATAAATATTGGATCGTGCACTGGCTGTACCATTAATGTTAACATTGTAAATAATTAATAAAATTAGGTAGTGTAAAATTTGGTCATAATTTGAAAAGTGTTAAAAATGTGTGAATTATTGTTAAACGTTTAGAAATAAATGCTTTTTAGGATTTTTGCTTCACCACAAAGATTAAAATACAAAAATCTCATAGGGTTTACATACAGTGTGCGTAATATTTATTTCGCGAACGGTCTCGTGGTTACGTAGGAAAATAGAAATAAATGGGTCAATGTCTCTACCCAAAAATTGTTGACACTTCATCACAATGTTCTATAATATAATATATATTTTTATAAAAATAAAATATTCATGTACTTACACAAATATCTGTTGGCAAGCTGCGTAAGGTTTCTTTCACATTATCCGGCCGCTCTCGAAACGTTTCGGTCCCATTACACACAGTTACCAACATATTTCAGATAATTTTCTATCGAGGCGAAATCGATCTTGTCCCAACTTTTGTAACAATAGCGTGTATAAGTTTTTGACATAAATGTACACAACAACTCTTATAAACTTAGATGAGTAACATACAACTAATTTGAGCTCAATAATTATTATTATAAGTGTAACTGAATATAAATGATAATCATACAATAATAGTAACTTTTTAGCTTATTTAAAATACATTCCTTATTCTTTCAAATCCGCAATTTTTATCGACTGAGGTCCCTCAAACATACCATTAAATTTTGTTGAGGAGTGATTGCTCCACGAAATTGAGTACTTATTATTTTTTCGCTCATTCTCAGTATATTTCAAATATACCACAATTTATTCTTAACGAAATAATGTAAGATTTTTTCTTCGTCGTTCATCAAATGGCGATCGATACAGCATGGGTAAACTGTTCAACTTCTTTTATTTGTTTCTGAACTTTTTCATACTCTTCGTCCATAAGAGTACCTAGCTATCACAGCTACTTCTTCAGTGGAAAAATTAGACGAAATTTTATATTGACTAATGAAAAAAGACTGAACTGCTATCGAGCTCAGAACAATATTGTGAATAGGTATAACGAGATCAATATCAGGCCGAGAGCGTTTCGACAGCGTTTCGAGAGCGGCTATATAATGTGAAGCAAGTCTAAACCGCAGATTCTGTGACTAAACATACCAAATGGGACCACGTGTGGATGTGTCGGGACAGCGAAATATGTTGTATTCGTCAATTCACTCGATATATTTTTCAGACCAGCGAGAAGTTCCACTTCAAAAAATCTGGTGTCCTCATATCAAATATTGATCCATTTTAGCAAAAATAACGGCCTTAAAATGTTGGTGAAATCCAATTGTTTGAGATTTATGGAACCTTTAACTTAAGGAGATCAAATCTATTTTCCACATAGGTAGTCGCGAATATATAGGTATGAATCAGCGTCATCTAAGTAAAAACTATTACTGCCGTAACTTGTTGGTAGCCAATAAATTCGAGTCTTTGTTTCTAAGAAAGCTTTTTACATTTCTATCTTTGCAATAAGTCTAGAAACACAACGATTACCACAGTTTGCTTTACGACTTAAGGCTGAGCAAGTTTACTAGCTAGTTGTTGGCGAGTTCACTGATTGCTCGTAAACGCACTTGTGTAGTAATGTTTACTAGCTAACTAACAGATTGTGAATAATATTGAAGAGTTACCTAGTTGAAATCCATGTGTCATCATAGTTGCTAGTATTCCGTTGAAAATTGAGCATTTTGACCTAGTCGAGATTTGACGTTTTACTTGTGTATCGATTCAGGTAAGACGGCAAATCATCGGACCCTGGACATCTGTGTTATCTAGCAGCGGAAGCAATTAATAAGTATACATAACAAAATACTTTGTATGCCTTTTATGTTGAATGATAATGCAACTCAATTAACATTCGTTTAAATTACAGAATATTCGGAAAAGCTTTGCTTACATCTGTAGCACTTTATCTCCATTTAGAAGTTCTTAGAATAAGAATTACTCAATGATTCAAAGAAAATGAAACTCAGAATTGATGAATATTCCGGAAGTTATCAGTTCAATCAGTCATTGCCAAATAATATTTAGGTATACAGTGTTCAAGTTCAAAAATATTTGGATGGACATATTGACATATTGCATTTCTTTCAGAGTTAATCAATAAAAGATGTCTACTCCTAAAAGTGACAAATGATATTTTGGTATTATGTAATTTGACATTTTAAATATTTATTATTTCTTATACATTTTTAAATGATTTAAGTGACATATATTCCTACATTTCAAGGCACACTTCAAAAGAGTTTTTTTTATTGCTCGACAGTGTCTTTGAATCTTAGAATTTAAAGAGTAGTCTTGCATATACCTAGGTCCTTCTGTTTCCAAAAATAGTTATTAACAGTTTATTTATATTACTGTGAAAGATTCTATACCTGACAATTGAGCACCACCGACGTTGCTGTTCCAGAACAAAATAATCTTAATATGCTCTACCATATAATATGCAATTCTCTGCCCCATGCTGCAGGTATATGTTAGGAATCAATAGTATCTACTGCGGTACTCTGGAATACCTATCCAATGTTTCATATTTCCGTTGAAATAAAAACTTGCCAGCCACCACCCTAGCTAACAAAAGCGGTTTAGAATTTTCCTGATACTATTGCGATACTGTTACCATTCTCTTCCGTCCTGATGGACAATCAATTTTTTTACGAGTGGTCGTTTTCCGGCAAATCCCGTTACATAAAAGGAATGGCGCTACACTCTACACAAAGTGACTAATGATTTTTTTATTGATGACCAGATTGTGGGAATCGGTGTGTTACAGTCTGGCCACTTGCCATTCATCGCAGATAGAGTTGATTTATATTTGGATAAAATATAAAAGTTGAAGTTATACGCTAGTATCAAGAGCTGGACAAAAATATGTATATATTGTTAGAAATACATATCTTTCTTCTTATAATATTACTTCATAGATTTGATTTCTGTAGAGAATGATTGTATTGATTTTGCATTGTAAGACTAAATAACAAGAAATAAGGCATTTCTTATTCAAGTATAAACATAAATATGTGTTCTATCATCCTATAAAAGAAAACATGAAAATCATAAAAATAATCGCTAAATTTTAATGGGGTGATCTCACTCTCTCTCTTTTCCACCAGATAGATTAAAGTAACTGCTAAGTACTACTTAATTAGTAATCAAGTGTATTAACCATTTGCTAGCGCAATTAATTGGGAGAAATTTATGAAATGGTGAGGAATGACGGCTTTCTACCAGTTATAGAAGCGATATCTGAGATTCGTTTTGTTCGAATCACCCCACTGATTTTTTGGGCTCTAATGAATACTGTAATGTCTTCGCATTCGCAAAAACGATATATAAAATAAAAAAACGGATGTAAAATTGATGCTGAAATTTTAAAGGTATGTTGTCGACTAAATATGAGATTGTAAAATAAATTATAAAATAACAATAGAAAAGCTAATAACTCTCTTGACGCGATATTTGATCCTATTCTTCTTCGTTTCTCAAAATGTTTTGATGTGTTTTGAGTTTATGATAATTTTCCTGCATTCATTCCTCGACATTTCCAGTGCTGTATATTCCAAAGGCTAGACTTTTACCTTCAACATTACCCTGCCATCTTTATACTGATCTATTTTTTGTACCGACTCAGCCAGAACGAAAGAGTTATACTATTCAATTGTATGTTTGCCTTTTTATGCATGTACGTACCTTTTGCAGTGTAATGTGCGATATTGATGATCTTTTGTTTCATTTAAAAGAGGAATGTTGAGAAATGGTCCCTTATTAATAGAAAAATCCATTATCTCTTTCCGATGGGGCAACATTTTTGTGACAAGATTAGACAAAAGATAATTTCCAACAGGTTTAAATTGTAAATAAATATTTTTCTACAATAGTACCAACTTTAATCATTCTGTTGGTGCTGGTACTTTTATTTGTTAGTATTATATTTTTAAACTATAAATTGTCAAATTGAGAATAGTAATCAATGGTTCAGGTTTTTTAGAATAAATAAATATTAACGCTAAAATTGATTTTATTCCATACTTATGGACCGCACTGTGCATATAAAATGACTCGGCAGATTTCGATAAAAATTGAAGAAAAGTGTTTTCGGGGTCGAGAAATGGATTAGTGGTACTCACCCATGGTCCATACTACTACTACTATTTCGAAAATAGCACCGCTGATTGCTATAAAAGTTTCAGTATGGGGTTGAAGAATATTGAAAATACATGTTCATATTTATTTCCAAATCTACTTATGAGTTTTGTGAACGACAAAGGCGATATTTACCAATCTATCAATTGTAACACATTTTAAATAAAATAAACATACTTAGTATGTAAATCTTATAGACCACTGTTGCCCCAGCGAAGCTCGGTTGCCCACATATTAACGATAAAATGTGCATTGAAAAGATTGTCTATCCAAAAAATGCTGCCTTTGAAATCGTTTTCATTTTTGGATGCCATAGAAAATAATCAGATAATACCAATCGTTGAATTATATTTTATTTTATTAAGAAAACCTAAGGCACAGTTTGATTAAAAAAATAGAAATAGAGATTACCGTATTGAATATCACTCAGACTGTCCCAATATCAGTTATAACTAAATATTTTTAATTGCATGAAATAGAATTCGTAGGTCTTTCCTTATGTGTTATACAACTATTGAATTTATTCCTTAATTTCCTGTGCAAATAAAGATCTAGATGTTTCTTTAGGTAGTTTCTAATAATATCAACTAATCTTTCTAATATTGCTTTCAAACTCAATTACATCATGTGAAACTAAGTCCTTGCTTCCCAAAGCTTGAATATTTTTAACTATAAAAGCAACTTTTGATCCACAAGTCAGACGGAGACAACCCTGTCATAACTGGGGAGAAATATTCTTGTAGTATTTTAATACATATACGCTGACATATTAAATACACAGCGTCTCCGAGTTTTCCAATAAAGGCTGAGCAAAAGCTCCACTTCTGTTCATCGATCGCCCAGCAAAAGGAGCAACCAAGCTTCCCATAAATTTTTGGCCGCTTTCATGAATCCAGTGTAATAAGGCCAATGTTCTACAGGAAATTGGCAAAAACAAACTTAGGTGAGACTAGACGGAGCTGACACGATTTTTTCATGGAGATTTTGATATTCACGGATAATTAATTGTAGTTTTGCACGGCTTGTTAATCCCCTCGAGAATGTAGCAACGCTTTCGACGTTGTTTATTTAGTTGGTCTGGTTCTGATTTATTGTTTGTCTGTTTGTTTTGTTGTGAGTAATCAGGGATGATAATCATTCAGGTACATTGATATAAATGATGCTACACGGGTCTAATTGGGTTGTGAATAAATGAACAAACATAACATTCCATATTTTGATAATACAACTAAAACAACCGTAATATATTATGATATTCTCTATTACAAAGAATTGTTCAATTTTCTCATAACTATATTACCACACACATTACAACCGTTGCTGATAAAATTAAATGTTCTTCATAGCTGCATATTTTGAACTAAAAATATAATTCAAAATGCTTCTTATGATTCTGTCACTTCAAATGTAACTGTGGACGCAATTATGGAATCTTGTTTGCGCTTGCAAATCCAAATATTCAAAATGAAAAGGGCGAAAGTTTCATACAAGAATTCCAATAACGTACATAATATAACCCGAACTAAATTTGTTCATTGGATGGATAGCATGTCATCAATGTTATGAACATTTTCCCAATGTTATAGGATTTTAGTCTGTGTTATTTGACTATTACATAATTGGAAGAAAATTGTAACTGAAAATAGTAGCAGATTCGAAAAGGGTTACATTGATGAAAATTGTGACATATTGAAAATATTTCATGCAAAAACCTTGAGTTTGAAGAATACATTCCAAAAACTTTGAGCTTAACTAATTATCAATTTTGGTTGATATATTGTCGCGAAATATAAAAATATAGATAATAAATATAACCGTAACCGACATTTTTGGATGTCGGTGAAACTTTGTGCCAAGTAAACTTTTTCAGGGACTTTTTGAAATGAAATGGAATGCCAAGATATTCATAAGAAAGGTTAGATAACACATTTAATTTTTATCTTAAAAACTAATCTTCATTAAAATTAATAAATCCTTTTGAACCAATTTTCAATAGATTGATTGAGATGATATACCGGCTTATGGATATTATATCTTTTCTATAAAACTCTTGATAAATTTCAAAGCAAATCTTGTATTATTGGGAGCTCTCAAATAGACAAACGCTACCTAGTTGCAAAACACGTTACTATGGTACCGGCAAAATTAATATGATCGATAAGAATCATCATCGTAATTTATGCTTCTTGTCACGTTTTTAGGTTATAATTTTTGTTTTTATCTTTATTGTCATTACTAAGCCAATCACAATAAGAGTTCTTTATTTATCTCAACAATTTGAAGGATGAACAAGCAGTTGATTGTTATCATAAAATAGATATCAAACTAAAACATATTTTGAATAATATCCACAAACATAGTAACTTGTAGTCTACGTGTCAGAAAATACAAAGGTGGTCCGCAAATTTAATTTTTTGGCACTTTTTACTCTTACCATTTGATAGATCCCCATAAATTATCTACTCGTATTCATTATCAACGTCAAATTATGTTGAAAGGTCAATGAAAAGTGTCACTGAAAAGTCCCTAGCTGATAACGTAATCATATTGTTAATTTAAATAGACCATATTTCAAACTATTCAGTAAATTATCTGATGAGTCAGGCTTAGTTGTTTTTTTGGAAAGATGATAAAACGTACTTACGACTGATCTGGGAACGAACACGCAAATTATGTAAAGAAGAAAATCTCTCTTCTCTATACTTATCGAGGCTCAAAGAACACATCCTGGAACAAAAAGTATTCTTGAACAGAAATGTTCAAAATACTTATTATTTTAAGCAATAATAGTCTGTGGTAACGGCAAATCCGTGATTAACTTAATTGAAGCTAGCAAATAGTTACATTTGCCATATATGGTATATAACATGGATATTAAAATATCTATTTAGCGTAGAACTGGTTTGGTTTAGCCAACTAATGCTACCTAACAGTTACATAAATACCACTTACAATAATGAAGTCACGTTAATATGTGTGTACATAAAATGCTAGCAAATAGAACACGTGTCGCTTACGCTTTTAATACAGTTACGTGAACTGATTTGTCGGTGAGTACTTTGAAATGAGGATTAACAGTGCAAGGCTCCGGTAATTGTGAACACGTAAGCTGAAACTAGCAAAATTATTTGGAATACCAAATGTTCATTACAGTTTGAACAGTGCTCCATCAAAAAACAATACGATGTTCCACACCAAATAACTTCATCTTTAGTCAAAATCATCAGGTTGTTAGTGTGTTTACGGGTTATTTAATTATCGAATGTGAATGCAAATGCATATTCGAACAAAGGCTACAGTTGTTATCTTTGACGCATGAATGACTTTGAAGTTTGAAAACTACTGACTGTTATCTCTTGTTATTCCTCATAACGAGGTATCTTTCACTTTAGAATACATAGAGCCATGTTTCGATATCCTCGGCGATAATTTAATAGCTACAGCTGTATTCATGTATATTCACTGAATCATACTTCCTGTTGATTGTTTAGTTATTTGAAACAGTTCTTCTTATAGTATTCTGCATTAATATTGTTTATAAGTTTCGAACAATATGCATCTCAAAACAATTTTTCAAGAATTTTTACTAGAAAAACCGTATATTTTATTTCTGCAGACCATATCAGGTCATCTTCATGTAAAGACCATTTGAATGATATTGGTCGATACAGGAAAAACGTAAAAAAGAAATACGTTAACTTTTAACGTCAGTCGTTGAATTGAAAATATTGAGATCATACTTTCTTTGGTAGGTGTTGGCTTATATTCTGGTGTTGATTAATCCAAAT
Organism: Crioceris asparagi; assembly: GCA_958507055.1. Lineage (NCBI taxonomy): Eukaryota > Metazoa > Arthropoda > Insecta > Coleoptera > Chrysomelidae > Crioceris > Crioceris asparagi. The sequence goes on from OY293826.1 coordinate 41,879,707, forward strand.
TGTTTTGAGCATTCTAAGTTACTTCTATTCGATTAAGTATACAAATGATGGCTTTGAATAATTTAAGTGACCTTTTTGGATATAGGTTCGAATTTATTTAACTGATTTGAGTATTAGGTAATTTGCAATATAGCGTCCATATTTTTTTTCTGAAACTGCGGTTAAGTACAACTCAGAATATCTCTGAAAGATTAGCAAAAATTATTTATTTCACAGCTTGTTTTGGATCTCTCTCAAACATAAAATAAGGTGTAGTGTTCGACAAAATTGCTCAGAATGTGTAGATATTTCAGGAAATAAATTTATAATTATATTGTGTTGTTGACTCTCTTATGCTATCCCACTAATGATATTCTGAATGGGTTTGTTTACCTATTCTGAATGAGTTAGTTTACCTTTTCTCTTTTGGTAATATAATAATAATAATATACCAATTTCCATAGCGATCGGTTAAACTGTATAAAAGAACTGTAGCGCCATCTAGCAGCGAGCTGCAAGCTGATAGTGTTAAAACATCACCTGATTATACCGATTCTAAAGGCGATCGGTTAAACGATCTAGCTGTAAGAGACAGTGTTAAGAGAGAGGGTCAAAATATGTTTAATACCTATTCAGATAATTTTTATCGCCATCGGTCAACCGGTGATGAAGTTGGTGCTCTGCAGCGTCCTCTTTGTCCTGAGCTATGAAAACGTAGGTAGCTTATAAAAAAATCTTCATCATACAATAACTACATATAGTTTGTTTCACTAATGATGGATTTTGCCTATAATCATTCACAAACTACGTACATCACGCTATACTTCTCATATCATATCTAAGTATCATGAACTTTTCTACTACATTTGTCGATCTAAGCTACGACATCAGTATTTCAAGCTTTATACATGGTAGGGCGCTGCTCATATGTCCGAAGGCAACGCAATCTCTATTTCATAGGCGTCACAAAGTCAAAGTGACATTATTTCAGATAATTTATATGAATAAATTTATATTTTATAACTGAAGCAATAGATTTGTATTTCATGTTTATGCATTATCTTTAATAATAAATCTATCATACAACTGTGTGGCGCCCTCCAATGGTATTGCTTTCCCAACAGCCATAGCGCGCCTGCTCGACTCACCGACAGAGGGCGCTAGAAATATCTTCCTGGATGAGCCACGATAAATATAATCTTATGTCTAATTTAGCACAGTTCAAATTAGTATTCAGTACAGTATCAGCACGCAGTATGTGTATATTTGTATGTATAGTAGTCACCAAATAATAGTGGCTAATTTGCATATTATTGCTCAGTGAAGTGAAGAAGGGCCAATGAAGTTAAGAAGATTTATCACGTTGTAAATTCTTATTGACAGAAATTCTGAAATAATTCGGTAAAGTCCAGGACAGTCTTTAAATATTCATGACAAAAATAATGGCCAAGTACAGGATTTTCTAAAATATTGTCACTTGAACCATCCCAAGGCCTCCACATCTTAAATGCGTTTCCAAGCTTTATGAATATCTTCAGAAAATAACACAAACCACAAATAACGTAGTATACAGACAACAAACAAGTAGAACTGAAATTGCAAATGGAATCTCCTTAATATTTATACCCCAAAAATTATATTTTCTAAGACAATCTGAAAATTACACCTATTACTAAGTATAATAAATAATTATGCGTACTTGAAAGGGTATTATAATTATGCAAGCTCAAGTCAGGTATTAATGAATACTTGAACAATCAGGTTAATTATGTAAGTTACTGGAACCTATTATAAATAAAGGAATAAATTTTCCTTGGTCATTATACCCACAATATTGTTTTCTAATAGAACTATTCTGAAAATAACACCAACAATATTAGGGATAATAATATTCATGCATAAAAGGGTAATTTATAAGCTTATGACAGGTAACGAATAACTGTAAATTATTAAATTGTATAAGTAATTGAAACTTAATTATTATTCACAAATACATTTTTGAGAAAATGAAATTAAAATACAGAAAAAGTCATATAGGCGTAGAAAAGTACTGTACCGAAATACCTGAAATTTTCCTGAATACAGCTCATAAGTGCATAGTTATATAAATGGTCGCAAACAGTCATAAACCACTTGAAATGTTAATTGTAATGATATCAGAGAGATTAGAGTCTGCCACTATATTCTGGAGGCTACTATAGTTAATAAAGTATAGTTGTTAATCACTTGTGTAAGTGTTCATTCGCTTCGGATTTCCTTCACATTGGTGACCCCGACGTGATCGAAATTGGACAGTGATTATGTAGACTCTCCGGTGAAATGTGAATACACTAAGTCATTAAAATGCTGTGCCTGTGCTGCTACGAGTTTTTGTCATTTTATTCATGATCCACCGCCGAGGAATTAACTGCTCTCCATCAACAGAATAAGCAGCTTCGACAGCAACTTCTAGCTCAGCAACTACAGCAGCGGCAAGAAACTGTGTTCCACACCGCGATTCGTCTCCCTCCCGTTTGGGCCGACAAACCCGAAGTCTGGTTCGGACAGGTTGAGGCTCAATTTGTTATTGGCAATATTACAAAGGACAGCACTAAATATAATTATGTTGTTGCACAACTAGATACTCGCTATGCCACTGAGGTACATGACAACATTATTAATCTGCCAAGCAGTGTTCGATACACTTAACTTAAGATGGAACTCATTACACGCCTCTCCGTGTCTGAATAACAGAAAATCGGACAATTCCTTATGGCTGAGGAGCTTCGCGATCGTAAGCCTTCAAAATGTTTGAGACATTTACGATCTCTCGCCGGCAACAGCAATTTGCAAAGCTCCCTTCTCCGCCAGCTGTGGATCCAGCGACTTCCTTTCTACCATCGCCATTTTGGTAACAAGGCCCATCGCTGTACCTACCCCTCCTTGCATGTTTGTGGCGTCGACCGGCTGCCTTACAAAAGGACGTCGTCTTCTTGTTACCGACCACACCACGAAACGTCAGTTTCTCGTGGGATACAGGATCAGATATCTGTTGTTATCCTCGCACCTTCCTAAAGCAACGTCATTCAGTTACAGAATACAAGTTAGAAGCCGCAAACGAGACAATCATTAATATATATAGTCTAATATCTCTCCAACTGAACTTTGGTCTCAGGAGGGACCTTACATAGAATATTCTGGTCGCCGACGTTGCACTACCCATCATAGGATCTGATTTTTTATCCTATGTGAACTTACTACCTGACTGCCGTAACAATCGTCTCATTTATGAAGCGACCGGTTTGTCCTCCCCTGGATGATCTATCATCAACAAAAAAGTCATTGTCGAATTTCTTACTGAAGAGCAGTCTTCTCCTTTTCATAATATAGTGACTGAATTCCTCCAGTTGATACGTCCTACTGGCACACTCCACGAGGTTCAACATAGGACACAACATTTTATTAATACAACGTATGGAAGCTCATGGGCATTTCCCCTTCATCTTGTTCCGAAGAAGAATATTGAGTGGCGACCTTGCGGTGATTACCGTAGCCTTAATGCTTGAACAGTTCCAGATAGATACCCTGTTCGTCATATACACGATTTTACTCACCGTATCCATGGCTGCACAGTGTTTTCAGTTCAATGAGAAGAGTGCGATCATTACTTCAATTGGACTATTCGAATTTCCCTATATGAGTTTTGTACTCCGCAACGCAGGACAAACTTTCCGCAGATTTATTGACGAAATCCTTCATGATCTTGATTTCTACATCCCTTACGTTGACGACATCTTGGTTTTCTCCGTCGACACTGAAGAGCATGGGCTGAATATCAAACCCCACTTCAAGAAGTAGTATCCAAACTCTTTGGTTCACAACCAGTTTCATGGACACCGCCTTTTAAAAGGCTCTTGGAGCCTCCAAGACAGCTCTTTCCAATGTTGCACTCCTTTTTCATCAAGTCACGGACGCCCCTCTCGGACTTTTCACCGATGCTTCAACCACGTCTGTTGGAGCCAGCTTAAAACAGTTAGTTGATAATATTTGGCAGCCCCTCGCATTATTTTCACATAAGCTTTCTGCCCAGCATGGCGGAGGAGCTTGACTCTGCCAAAGTGTCCACCATCAACCCATCTGAATGGCCAGCCTATTATCGTAAGTAACTTGCCGTTTACGAAGATGTGCAACATTTCCGCCATTTCCTCGAAGCGCATCATGTGACTATTTACACGAACCCTAAGCCCCTCACATATGCATTCAAACAACGTCACGAGAAGCTACCGCCAGTGCAACTTAATCAGTTTCTTTTGTTGCTCAGTTTACTACTGACATCCAGCATATTGACGGTTCAGCTAATGTCGTAGCAGATGCATGCGGTGGATTTGAGCGCACTCGTACTACAAGTTATCATCCAGCTGCGAATGGTATGGCTGAACGCCCCCATCGACAGCTGAAGGCCGCTTTTAAGGATTGCTTCCAAACATCTGCCGTAGAATTAGTGTACGGAGAACCCCTACGCCTCCCCGGCAAGATGCTCGCTTCTCCTACTTGCCAATAGATTCTAACTAACATCACCGCCATCACTGACCGCCTCCGTCACGTTATGGCTAAAATTCGTCCCACACCTGCATCTCGTCACGCTCAACCGTCCGTCTTCGTCTTCAAGGAGTTCTCAACTTGCACCCATGTATTTTTGAGTAACGACAACGTCCGCGGTGCCCTGGAGCCCCCGTATTCTGGTCCTTACCAGGTGATCAGACTTTTACGCTACGCATCCGTGGCGAGCCCATAACCGTGTCTATTGATCCACTCAAACCAGCGTTCCTTATCAAAGATGACGCCTCAATTGGTCTTCCTGCTGGTCATCGAGAGCGCAGCATTGACGTCAGCCATTTACCAACACCTGCGGCGCCACCCATAGCACTCAGGCCTAAGTCGTCGTCTCCAACTCCTATTCACAAGCCTGATTCGCCCGCCTACACCACTCCGTTTTCCAGCGCTTCTTCAATCCTAGTTTTTCCTCACTTCCCAGGGGGTGATGTGGCACACTCCATTGGTATTGCTTTACCAACTGCCATAGCGCACCTGCTTCACTCACCGACAGAGCGCGCTAGGAATATCTCCCTAGATGAGCGACGATAAATATAATCTTATGTCTAATTTAGCACAGTTCAAATTAGTATTCAGTACAGTATCATTATGCAGTCTATGTATATTTGTATGTAGTTAATAAAGTATAGTTGTTAGTCACTTGTGTTCATTCGCCTCGGACTTCCTCCACAACTGCTTATTTAATTAATCGATGTTTTTAAATAGTTTTTATTACTTTCGGTTCTTGTATCAATGGACTCCGCAGCGATTTCTCAGGCCCCATACGGTCTAGAGACTTGAAATTTCGAATTCGAACTTAGATCGCAGACATCTCGCCGCCTGTTGAGCTCCAAGTGTGACCCAATATTTATTAATTATAATTATCTCATTCAAGCAAGATCACTTTTTCTTCGACATGGAACAACAATGTCTGACAATGGGATCCGTCACTGGAATTACGCACTAGCATGGAGTGTATCACGGTCCGTAGACCGTGGGAGTGTATATATACGTCTCTGTTCTCTGGTATATAGGTCCTCTGGCAGAATTGCTGTTGCAGATATATATAAGTATAGTTCAAATCGAGAGAAGGCGAGCAATAGTAGGTACTCATCAGTACGGTTCAAATCTTAGATGCCTAATAAAAACTATTTTTAATTTTTTTCAAAAATTCCACTTGTTTTCTCTCTGATTATAAGAATGAATTTCCCTAGAGCGTATAAAAAAAATGAAACACCAAATCTTATCTCAAAATCGTCACGCCACTGATTTACTCTCTTCGGTTGAATTGATCCATTTCTCATGTTTGAATATATATACACTGTACTAACAGGTGCCAGCGACATCTTATGCGAAGAATTAGTGAGATTATTACAAATGACCGGTTTCCAATTCATCATCAGGCATAAATTATCAAATTGATGGCGTTCTTGTAAATAAAATTAATACTTATTATTATTTCAACATCTGATTCTTTACTTGAGTTTAATAAATTCTATCAAAATCAATCTAGAGATATAGAAAGTGTATTCTAAATAGTATTAAGTATGATAAAAAAAACAATTATTAAAACTTGCGTATTAAATGGTTGGAGGCTTAGCTCTGAAACATTTTTCTCTCGGTTCTAGGGTCTTAAATGTGGATAATATTCTTCAGCGTATTTTCTTTATAAATGGGAGCGTATGACGGAAGTAATATATATAAAATGGAATTGTCAGAAATATTGTTTTATTTTTTTTATTATGAAAGATATGCTACCTATACTTACTTTTTTTCTCTTATAGGCGCCATATTTGCTTTTATACCATTAAATGAAGCCGAAAATCTCTTTTGCAACAATGTATATCATTCCGACTCATAAAAGCTTGAAAAATATAGAAAAACGGTAACAATCTTTTCAAATGTGGTAGGCCATGATGATGAGGAAACAAAACACAAATTTAAATATCTATGACAACAGTATAAATTATTCAATCCTTGGTAAAAACAAGAATAATTAAACAAATATAAATAAATTACCAATTTAAAAAATAGTTGAGAACTCAAGTGCGGCTCAAAGTGCCCGCCATTATTTTCAATACGTTTTTATTTTCTTAGCCGCAACTGCCCCACTGCACTCGATATAATTTCAAGGTGTGATGTCTCTATAACGGCCGAATTCATAGTCTGTCCTTATCTTAAGTACTGAGGAAGCCTTCATTGAGGGTTCCTCAAATTATAAAGGGAGCCTCAATTCAGAGTCAAATCTCGACGCTTCCATTCACTAGGGATTTATGTAGGTTTCTAATGGCAACATCCTTAATTAATCAATAAATTAGGCTCTGCATCCCGTTCATTTCTCATTTGTGAGCTTAGTTTTTCGTTGTTGGTAATAAAATTGATTTTTATAATTTGAATTGTATTGGTTCTTTAAAAAATTGTAAACTCGAGTGACATTTTTTGACAATGATGCTTGGTTGTATCTAAGCAGCACGCAAATCACCCTAACCTCCTCTTAGAATGGATTACCTACACGGTTAATTATGTGATAAAAAATTAATATTGAAAATTTACCGACCTGAATACTGCCTGTTGCATAGAGCAGTAAAGTTATTAATAACTGCATCAAGGGAGAAACTGGTAGTCCTCGACGGTTTGATTTCCTTAATTGGGCATTAATAAGAATGGATCTTCCATGTTGCGAATGTACGTTTTAATAAGTCGTCACGGAATATTTTCGTCCTCAAAAAAATCATTGTCCATTATGCTCCGTAAAGCAATTTGAACGTGTGTTTTTCCACAAGTTTAAAACGGTCTGTTTAGAGGTTGTAATCAGAGAGAATTTGTTTTGTTATTATATCTTCTCTCTGGTTTGAGGTTACGATGACTCCCTCAAGAAAACTCCAGAACTTTTTTGAGATAAGGAGCCAATAAAGTTCCGTAGTTTATGAAGGAATGATTATGAAACCAGAAATAAGGAACAAGGAATCCTCATTCCTAAAGGAAGCTCTATGAATACGGCTATAAGAGCTGAAGTAATTCTTGGACGCAATTCTTCAACACTATTCTCTGCATTGTGATAAATTTTATTTTCATTTCAGGAACCCCAATAAAAAATAATCTAATGGATTAAGAAAAGGTTGAGTTCCGGTCCATCTATCAGAAGATTTTGTATTTAAAAAATCTCGTGCCACTGCAGAGTTGTGAGCTGCACAACCATCTTGCTTAAAACATTTAATATTTCGCAAGGTTGCAAGAGGTATTTCTTCCATGTTTTTCCCTCAATAATTTTGGGTCCTTTTATCTGTTTTTTGATAATTCCTCTCCATATATTAATGCTATAGTGATTTCGATGCCTATTTTGCTGCGTTAAATGAAGATAATCGATCTATCTGATCGGCATCTCCAAGATGAAATTTGTTAACAATTTTAAATTCATAATCATAGTACTTTTGCTTCTTAAAAATTTTCTAAACCCACGATGCGCTAAATCCATCATCATCATCCACATGGATTTTGAAGAAAGTTCTCGAGTGGTTCTGCCAATACGTTAATTTCATGGTGTGTATTTATGATACGATAACATTTCTATAAAATCTAATAGAAACGTCAAACGTATCCTTTTTTTTAACTATAACTATTTTCTACAATCTTTGAATTAAAAATAATATTTGGAAAATAAAACTTGAACGTGTATTAAGATTCAAATGTCAAAGAAGTACATATTGATTGTCATTATAATTGGAATATATTCTTGTCCTGGCCTACTACATTCAAAAATATTTTTACCGTGTCTCTATGTCTCTCTAGCTTTAAATGTTATTCATTGTTGCAAATGAGATTTTTGGCTTCATTTAATGGAACAAGAAATAAAAATGGTGCCCCTAGGAGAAATAAAAGTTGTATATCATATCTCTGAAAATAAAAAAGATAAAATATTTCTAACAATTCCATCATCTTCATCTTCGTACATTACTTGCATATGCTAAATTTCCGAGTACCACTTCAGAAAATAGATAAAAGCGAAATCGATGATATTCGGTTCTTTCATTATTTTGGAGGAACCTTTGATATTTTTTGGCAAACCGGAATATTGAAGAGGTCTAATTTACGCAACTTTTCTCCAATTTAACTATCCTTCTACTTACCTCTTACCGCTTTAAGAAATAGCAACACTGTCCCTATGAAATCGTTGGCACCCTGTATAATAGAATAATATTCAAGACTGATCAATATCATTAACAACTTGAGTCGCCTTTTTGATGCGCAGCTGACACTAACTTGTGTCATTAGGTATAGGAGACTTCTCCTCTCTTGCGCATCTGCACCATTTCTCCACTGCAAGTAAAAACATATCGTTCAGCGCGTAGTGCTTATAGTTTCTTAAATATTCAATCATTTTTCAGTATATGGAAATATTTAGATAAGGACCATGTTTCTATCTAAGACGTAAAACTAAAAAAAGTATAAAATATTTCCAGTAGTTTTTGCTTGATGTGCGCACAACGGTAGACCCATCTAAACTAATAAATAAAATTGATGTGTCTGTTTGTAATGTGAAATGACAGCTTTTTACTAAATGCAAAAATCAAATACAATACTTATAACAAAAAAACATTTCAGTTCTGTCAGTCTGTTTGTTTGTTCCGGCTAATCTCCAAAACGGCTGGACCGACATTGCTATTGAAAATAACTTTGACTGATTCATACGACTACAAGCTACATTTTTTCAATAGACGAGTACCTACTGAGAATTTCGTAGTGTGGACCAGGAGGGTGACGCTAATTCTGCTGGTTTATAGTTTAAAATGGGAGAAGCGTTGTTTGTCCTATATCCACATTCTGATGTTGATAGAATCAAAAATAAAAGGTGAGTAAATTGATGATGTTATCTGTGCAGATTTGTCGTACCAAGAAGTTGAAAATCAACAAAATATGTTTGCAAGTATGTCAACAAATGTTCAGACTTGGTGGTATTTGTTGTTCAAAATGCTGACGATGAAGTGAAATTATATCAAAATGGAAGATATATTAGTACCTACTTCCTAAGCCGTCTGGCGCATATTATCAATTTCTATTACCGACTTCTCACTGACAGTGCGAATGCTGCTAACGCTGGTGGTGTAGGTATGTCAACAAATGTTCAGACTTGGTGGTATTTGTTGTACAAAATACTAACGATGAAGTGAAATTATATCAAAATGGAAGATATATTAGTACCTACTTCCGAAGCCGTCTGGCGCATATTATCAATTTCTATTACCGACTTCTCACTGACAGTGCGAATGCTGCTAACGCTGGTGGTGTAGGTATGTCAACAAATGTTCATACTTGGTAGTATTTGTTGTACAAAATGCTGACGATGAAGTGAAATTATATCAAAATGAAAGATATATTAGTACCTATCTCCGGAGCCGTCTGGCGCATATTATCAATTTCTATTACCGACTTCTTATTGACAGTTCGAATGCTGCTAACGCCGGTGGTGTGGGTATATTTTTAGACACTCCAGGTGGTATCAGCAAGATATTTTTGATAAATCGTTTAATGGCCAAAATACGTTCAGAAAAATAGGAATAGCTATACTTCCTGGGGAGAAATAGCACATTCTTTAAAATACAAATAGAAGCAGAGCTTATGGAGAATCCAGTCTGCAATATATGAAAAATAGTCACACAGCCAAAGTATTGAAAAATTGTGTCTTTGTAGTGTGAGACGAGTGCACTATGGCAAATATAATTTCAATCGAAGCTGTAAACAGGACTAATGCAAGGCTTAAAAGGTAATACTCGATTATTTGGTAGAGTAACATTTTTATTCGCTGAAGATTGTAGGCAAATATTACCTGTTGTGACTAAAGGAACGAGAGCAGATTAAATTAGCGCATGTTTCAAATTTTCAGTACTTTAAAAACATTGTGAAAAACTTCATTAAGAAAAACATTAGAGCACATTCAGCGGATTCAGAATTTATCAAAGTTCACCTTGACGTTGAAGACAGGAAGTGGCCAGAAGTAATTGATATTCAAGATATTGATAGAACAGCATATCGGTCTTTGTCACGTTCTGGCGTACAATGAATCTTTATTACATAGTATTTATGATGATGTTTACAGTCTCAATATAAAATAAAATTCGTGGTTGTGTGAAAGATCAATTTTAGTACTAATGAATGACCAAGTTACTGCACTTAATCAGCGCATTTTCGTTAAGCTTCCTTGTGAATCACAAACATACCTTTCCATCATTCATCATTCCAGAGAATTTGTTATATATAATTATTGTGTATGATCTACGCCCTCATTAACCAGAACTTGAGATTGACGTGCTCATCATACTAGGTCATGTAAATTCACCGAAACATTGCAATAGTACTAGATTGTGAGTAGTGTCATTGCAAAAAAACATTATAGATGGTCGTGTAATATCCGGATACGGAAAAGATGAGACTGTAGCTATATCACAAATTCTCATAAAATCTTCGAACGTTTCCTTTGAATTCAAAAGACTGTAATTTTCTATCAGTGTCAGTTTTGCTATGACATTCAAAAAGTCACAGGAGAGTTAACTTCCTGTACTTCTCTACGTAGCCACAAGAGATTACAGAAGTTGCATATCAGGGGCGTGGCGTCGTGTACGGCTAATATTGACGAACATCTTGACAATTACCTTAAATATATGATCACTTTATTTATTTCGCGATCATGATCTTCTGTCTTTTTGAGGCGAGAGCCGCTCGTTGCATACGACGTGATGCGCAAAGACGCATTTACAAAAGATATACGCATGGGTTTAATCTCCTTATTCCAGTCTTCTTGAATTCAGATATAAGCAGCTTTAGCCATGGGCAGCGCTACGAGCCCGGGATGACATTAGTGTTGTTGCTTTAGCCTCAGGAAATAATACACCAATTATTGTAAATAAAGAGATTTCTCAATTTGGTTAATACGAGAAAGGAAAAGCAAAAAATAAATCAAAATCAATGCAATAAATAAAGCAAATTGAAACACCCCTCTATTGCATAAATTGATCACTAATAAAATAATTTCTAGGTATCTATTTTCTATTACAGATTAGCTTCTTAACTTCTAATAAACTACTAGGATTATTGCTATTGAATTATAAACGTGAACTATCAAAAAAACTAAACAAACTCAGGATGGAGAGACAAGGACAAAATGTCGATATTAAATTACGCTAAGTTACTTACTTATTTTCATTCTGTAGCTTGTCATTCTCTCACTCCCTAACCGGAAACAATTTTCACAAGGTTCTTGGTTGCCAAATATTTTTCTTATTGATCATCTAAATATAACAAAATTTAAGGTATTTACCTAGTTACTAGAATTATTCAATAGCATCTCTCTGAGTAGGCATCCTACAATGTATTCAATTTGAATTCGAATATTCGTTAATTAAATATTCAGTGCCCCCAAATTTAGTTTTTATGGCCATAATTCACATGTCACTAGAAAGTAGATGATCATTTTAAAATAAACCCAGACTGCATCTACTGCCTACCTATTTAATTAGTCCTATTTTCATCATAACAAAAATTATGTCGCATCTCTGTAGGCTTAAATTTATTAAACAAAGCCTCGGAATTTCGACTGTGTATATAGATTTTAAACAGAATAGCGTATAGTTTTTCAACAAATACGAATAACTCTGATAAACCTATTAAATATTAACCGAATAAAGGCGGTCATTTGAATAAGTGTTTGCTTATTTCAATATAATTTTCAGCGTCGAGTAGGGGAGACACATGTCAATTGTAACAGGGTGTCAAATGTAACATAACTCTTTTCCGCACCATCTATGGGCCAAATTAAAAGTGACTTTCAGAGTAGGTTCCATTGGTTCCATTCTAAAATACGACATAAGTTCAGCGCGATCGGTTGGCTATTTACAAAGTTATCATCTAAAGTGTAGTTTCAACTGTTATAGTAAATATGTAATAACTCAATTGATGCTGCACATTTTTCTGCTTTGTTGGTATTGTGTGAAAGAGCATCTTTTAAGCTACCAACCGTGATATAAATCGGTCTCAAAATGGGGGTTATGTTGTTTCATTCGCAATGAACAGCTCATTTCGGCGGGTGGTCACGTTTGTAACACTCAATGTGCGTCTCAATTGTAACATGTTACAATTTATACCCACCACGTCTTTAAATTGTTTTAAGCATTTTAATCAAAATTTTTGTGACAATATAGTTCAAATCTTTACAGAAATGGTCAAACCAAGAGTTCGGAAAACAGCAAGAGGGCTAATTCCTCAAGAAGTCTACGAAGAGGCTCCTGAAAAAGTAAAGAAAATAAATATAACTTTACCGTTAGAGGAGTCGTAAAAGCTCATGGTTTATGTCATGTTTCGCTAGGCCGATTCATAAAAGCTTTGAATAATCACCAAATCACCAATCTCCGAAAGTCGGCTATCATCCTCACAACAGAGTCTTCTCCAAAGAACAAGAATTAGAGCTGGTAGAATATTGCAAAGGTTCGGCAAAACTTTATTATGGGCTTTCTACTAAAGAGTTTGCTAAAGCTAATCAATGCAAATATCCCGAACAGTGGAATTTAATGAATTCGGCAACTGAAAATTGGTTAACAAATGTTCTCAAATGTAACCCCGAAATTTCTATTCGTACACCCGAATTGACGAGCTTAGCAAGAGCAATGAATTTTAATAAACAAAACGTGGAACAATTTTTCGACAATTTGGCGGACGTTTTGGATCGATTTAAATTCGACCCGGTAAACATATATAATGTTGACGAGACTGGATGCATTACGGTTCAGAAACCGAACAAGATTATTGCCGAAAAAGGTGTAAAGCAAATCGGGGCTATTACTTCCCAGGAAAGAGGAACATTGGTGACCCTCTGCGTAGCTGTGAATGCTATAGGGAATGCCATTCATCCAATATTTATATTTCCCCTGAAAAGGTTCAAGGAACATTTTGTACAAGATGGTCCCGAAAGCTGTATTGGCAGTGGGAATAAAAGCGGCTGGATGCAAGAGGAGGACTTTTATTTGTTCATGAAGCATTTCGTGAAGTATGCTAAACCAAGCGAAGCGAACAAGGTGCTACTTATCCTGGATAATCATAGCTCTCATTTATACTTACCAACGATTCAATATTGCAAAGATAAGCCCATAACGTTGTTGACCTTCCCACCTCATACTTCGCACAAATTGCAACCTCTTGATAGGGGGTTTTTGGACCATTTAAACGATATTACAATGCCGCTTGTGACCAATGGATAAAAAACAACCCAGGAAAAAGCATGGTTATTTATAATATACCGCAAATTGTTAGACAGGCACTTCCTTCAGCAATAACTCCGAAAAATATTATGGCGGGATTCTCATGCATGTGTGGCCATTTAACAAGAATATATTTTCGGACGACGAATTCTTACCTGCTCAGGTCACAGACCGGCCTCTGACCACTGAAACGGTAGCTAATACAGATCCAAATGTTACAGAAGAAGAAAATGCATCGAAAAATGATCCTGCAGAAGTCAGATTAAAATCTCGTTCAACGACACCACCAGTTTCCGTTCAAATTAACCATTTTCCACCTTTACCGCAGAGGAGTGCAACTACATCTCCGGCAGACATCAGGCCCTTTCCTCGAGCAGCTTTTTCTAAGCCAAAGATGAATCGGAATAAAGGAAGAACTGCCATCCTTACCGACACCTCTGAGAAAGACGACATGGCTGAAAAATGTAACAAAAAGCAGATCTTACTGGCAAAGAAACAAATAGCTACTAAAGAAAGGGTTCAAAGGATCAAGCAAACTAAGAAGCGGAGGAAGACACACGAAACTGCAAACGATTCTTAATCGGATGAAGAGGAAACAATTTGTCTCAAATGTTGCGGATCCTACAGGAACAGCAAGGAGGACTGGCTACAGTGCCGCCTATGCAAGAAATGGGCACATTCCACTTGTGCGAATAATGACCCTTTGTTCGTTTGCAACAATTGGAAATCAGATTAGGCAGAATAATATAATATATTGTTATTTCTTATTATTCTAAGACCAGAATACTTTAATGTTTTGTTTTTAAGGTATATTTATTTATTTTTGTACTCTCAAATGAATATTTGCTTATATTGTTATATTTATCAGAAATATAACTTTTCTTTTTTTGTAATTGATTGTTATTACAATTGACACCGACAACTGTAACAATTGAAACCTACCCGGTTTCAATTGTCACATATGTCATGCTTGAATATTTCTTTTTTTCTACGCCGACTGAACGCAATTTTTCCAATATAAAAATTAAACTGTCATTTACCACAGTCGGAACAAATTAAAAATAAATAAACGCATTCTGATGCCTCCACGTTACCGCGTATTAAATAAAAACGAAGAAATGTTACAATTGACATGGGTCTCCCCTACGTAAAAGGACATAATCAAGCTAATCGTTTTAAAATGGCGGCGATATGATATGTCTTTACAAATTTTGTTTGAAGCATTTTCCCAAAAATAATTAAAATCCGTGAAATTTAACTATCCGCTGGCTGCGAGCCAACGCGATTTTTTTTCTATTATTTTATATATTTATCGAGACCACAATTTGTACACGAGATCTTAGTGATGAAAAATATTTCAACTCAATATTATATTAGTTTTTTACTCATGTTATTTGTGCAATCTGTAAAACAGATTTGAGTTAAACCTTTTTAGGTGTACCTACTTTATGCTTACTTAATCCGGAGTGGTACGAACGCAAAAAGTCATAAACTGACATTCCCTAAAAAACAATGATTTCGAACTCTGCTGTTGTTAAGAAGTGGATATATTTGTCAAAGATTCAGATCAAATAATCGAACCCTTAACAATAACTTCAAAATAAGAAGTCAATCAAATATAATTTTGATATAGATTATTGTATTATGGAAATTAGAACTCTATTCATAATCTCCATCTATCTATGTTCATTGTTTTTTTAAGACATCAAAGAAACCGAATATTTGCGCTTTGCATGATCGAGAATTTTCCATGGTAAACGTTCACAGGCTTTGATGACTTTTTTCTTTATATAAAAAAGCAACGCTCATCAATGGTCCCATATTAATCTTTTACCATACACTGAACATATCATTTTTCACCAATAACAGTTGACGCTTTCCAGCTACTACCGTAAAAGAAAGCATACAAACATATAGACACCTATAATATAGTAATATGTGAAGTTCGCATAGCCACAGGGTGACATGACGGCGTTAGGTTGTATTACACGAACCATTTTAGAACACTTTTGACCCACACAAAACTTAAAATCTATTTAACCTAACAACTTGCATATTTTTGTCAATAAAGATCGTCTTCTAGTTATCAAATATCAGTTTTATATAGTAACGAACTTGGGTCGACGCCATTATCGAGGCTTATACGATTCGTCAGAGAGCGGATCACCTCGGCGAATACGGACCCGGGTTAGTGTGGCTGCTATTGGTCAGTGATGCATGCCAGGGTCAAGATGATATCCCAAAGCATCTAGTAAGTTCGCGCTAGTGGTGGAATGTACACGTGGCGGTGGAAGATTTTTGTTGAAGCTTCGAGAAGGGGCTTGCCTATATATTGGAGAGGAGTGCAGTGGAGTCAATCAGTCCGGCCGGGGCAATCAACCCGGTTAGTTGAGGCAGATAGTGGCTAAGTCAGTCCGGGGCAGTCGCACGGTGCAGTCGAGTCCGTCCGGGGCAGTCAACCCGGTACGGTGGAGACCGGCCATAAATAAATAACGCTCGGATGTTAATAGTATAAATAGTAAACATAAATTGTAGATAGTAGTGGATAGTTAGTGTAAGATATATACATAGTGTAGTGTATTGAATATAAATAGACTGTAATATTTAGTGTAGAAATAAATAAACATTGAAAATATACACTGTGTCCAATTAAGTCGGAACCATATAGACTTTATTTATAACTTTTTTATTATTGGTTTTATGAAAAAAAGTTATTCCTGATAAACAGTTCTGCATAAAACCTAACTTAAAATGCAACCATCAGATATCATTTTTTTAATCCGTATATGAGGTGAGTCGAAAAATATGAATTTTGAAGTTCTTATGAACAAAAGTTGATCATAGTTGAAAAATACTGTCAGATATCCAATATTATCCATCAGGTATAAAAAAATAATTTTTGGTATAAACAAAATACATATGCAGATTTTGTAAATTACACATCAGCTATTTATTTTTTTGAAAAAAAATTTGTGCACACTTCCAGACGTCTTGAATTTATTTGGAATGTTTGTAACTGTCGGATGCTGGATATATTTCTTTACGGATGTCTGTTGTTAAAAATAGCTGCTGCTTCTTTTATAATTATCTCCGACAATAAAAACTAGTTTAATTTTCTCCTTACAAGTTAATAGAGCCACCCACCATTTCTTGTATTTTATAAGCCAAACTAGCAATTTTACGTTTGGAGTCAGTGCATCCTAAATTAAATGTTTATCGGTAGACGTAAAGTATCAATGCTACACAAAAGTTAAAAATATAATAAAATATGTTTTTTCATAGCCGATGGATAATATTGGATATCTGAGAATAGTTTTTAATTAAAAATAACTTTTTGTATAAATCCTTTCGATATTCTCAAAAATAAAGGTACTTTACTGTTGATCAAAATTGGTTGCATATTAAGTTGTGGACTATGCAGGACTTTTTATCAACAATCTATAATATAAAAATGAATTGCTGAATGTGTTGCTAAGCGCAAATCTCGAGAGCAGAAAAGAACGAAAAGATTAAGAAAGTTGACCGGAACTTTAGAAAATTTATGAACATTTATGAAAACTTAAAGAAAATATTAATTTTACATACAGTACATACAGTTGTTTGACAACTGTCAGTTGTTTGAAATAACTGTCAGCAATTGACAGAACGCGCGCTGCAAATATCGTTTAGCATAGATAGATCGGTTGATAAATAATATTTTCATTTCAATTTATTATACAGTGAGTTTTTGAGTCATCTCGGTAAGTTTAAATCAATCACACCTAATATTGGAAGAATGAAGCCCCTGGATTGTGTTGCGGGAGCGGTAAAGTCAATGACGCCATTGGTACTGGAAATGGGACAGATTCTATACATTTTTACTCATACACAGGAATACAATAGTTGTTTTCAAATGAAGTCATTTGGCGCAACAAATGTTATTCAAGACAATATTATTATATATATATTAACTTTCAAGGTAACTATATTGTAAAACAATAAACTTTTACCACCACGTGCCTGAATACGTTGGCAATTTTCAATTAAAATCATATGTCAATTAAAGTAGCGTACAGTAGGTTTGTAGCTAGGTGAATAACCAAAAGCAGCCAGTCAAAAGTTGATGGGGGAATGTCAGTACTGACAAAGTATCTTGAATGTCACATGGTGGTACAATTTTTGCAAATTTATTTCATGGGCGTTTCAGCAAAACAAGTCGATCAGCGATATGCACACAATAAATCGGAGAACAGAACAAGTGTGGAGCAACTTTAAATGTTTTTCCATCAGACAACGAATTGGTTGTATTATTCAAGACTGCATTAAACCGCATGCCATCTGATTACCACAAAACTGTCAGCAAAGCCGATAAGACGCCTGCAGGACAACACGCAAGACGCTTTAAGACGCCAACAATTGATGAAGTTGCTATTGTTGTCATGGGTGAAAATTTAGAAAACCAAGATATTGTTTTTGCTTTATTAAGACAGGACAACGTCTGTCGGATCAGCTAGTAACTTAATAAAAAAAATTATCATATGTTTCCAACTTAATTGGACACTATGTACAATTCCCAGTCTATTCTATAGGTCCGTTACATTAATAGCAGGTGTGGGGTAGTATAGTGCATAAAACTGGGTATAAAGTTGATAGAAACTGGGAAGAATGACTATTGGACTGAACTGCGTGACTGCAGATTTCGCGATGAATTGTGTCGGGCTTCACGGTTTTTCGGTAGTGACTCTTTAGAAAGTCTATGACAGCATCATGGAGAAGGTCCTCGACGCTGGGCACGGAAAGATGGTAAGGTGCTGATGCAATCCCGCAAGTGGTGCTGCATTGCCGGGTGGCGAGGCAACTTGCTGGGTATTGCAGTTTCCTGTGGGTGTCACCAACAATTGCCTTTGGGATTGCGGAGGACGTGGTCATGCTGTGAGTGTAAGGCCACGTTGTAAACGAGTGCATCCTGGATGGGATCTAGAGGTACAAAAGTACCTCAGCCTTGAATCTGTTTTAGATGGTAGGATGGCATGGTAGCTTGGTAGACTTGATGAGAAGATCCCTGTGAGTGCAATCGAGAGAAATTGCTCTAAGATGAGCATGGCGTGAAGATGTCGACGGTAGGGCATTTGGTACTGGGCCGAAGATACAGACAGTTTAGAAGCTGGTATTGATATCGAGAAGAATTTAGGCATGGAGAACTTGACCGTGGGCATAAACTCCCAGTATGTGGTAACCTGAACATTGCATGATAAAAATCAGCCATATCTGTCGGAGAGATCCAAAGTTTTGCGGGTGAATATTCAAGAACGTAGTAGCTGATGGTTATGACGGCATGGCCATGAAAATTCCAGTTCTTCGACTTTACAGTTGCTCATTCTGGGATTAGAGAACTGCGCCCACTCGTCTCCACAGAATCTGAAAGTAGTTTGATCTTTCCAATAAGAAAGGAACCTCTATTGTTTTCCAGAATCATTATACCTACATTAAATATGGAACAGCATTCAATTGTATAAGTACACGTAAAACATGCCCTCATGTTTTAACATATCACCTATTAAGGTGTTGCTGACCTGCTTCATAATCACGATAACAACTCAAGAAAATTTATTCGATCTAGATGTTGTATCTATTATCATTTCGTAAATATTCTCAATTAAATTAACTGTATTTGGTTAGAAAAGAAAGCTCAATCGGCTTTCAAAGTTACAAGGAGGATATAAATCTTCATATCTATGTAGGTACTATTGATTAATATTTTTTCACAATAACAAAGTTCAAATAATAAAATAATAAATATTATTTATAGTTTTCAGCATACTTTCAATTAAAGTATATCCTAATCTGAATGGCAAGTTAATTATTTAATATATTTGAGTGGCAACGAAATCATATTATAAAACTTGAGCTTCCAAAAGCCTAAACTTTTGAACCTAAAAAGCTGAAATTTTACATGGAGGCTGTCTTTATGATGCAAAATGGTGGTACCCATTTTATATTGAGAAATAGCATTAAATCAGCATAGGCAAACAAATAAGCAAACACCTGTTTCGTGATTTCCAAAAATAATATTCTTAGGGGTGAAATGGGGGTAAATTAATCTTAAAATCGAGATGGATGTCATTATTGAGATATTTTAGGTCGTTGGTTGGGAAAATTACAGAACCTACCTATGTATCTTTATATATTGAAGTTAAAGATGATTAATAATAGGGACACGGGGTTTCTAAGCTTTTATTCATAGGAAAGCATGAATAATGTTTTTACCAGTATTATTTAGGGGATTTCGCTGATTTTCGCTTGTGAAATTTCTAAGCAAATCGTTTGTAGATTAGTAAAGCTCCATTTCTGCCTATAATTATCTATGTCAGCTGAATTATATTTAATGGTACTAGTCCTTAAATAGTGGCAGTATATAATGTTCTTTATTACGTAATTATAAAACTATCAGAATACCTATTATTGAAATAGGCATTTTATGTTGGGTCTCCAGTTTTTCACCACGGATGAACAACACAACTCTGACCTAGATGAACTTGGTTTTAAATAGACTTTAAATTTTGACATTATTGTCGAATTTCTTGTTAAGCAAGCGAGAGCAATAATGTACCATCGTATCATCCTGTAGGTACTTACCTACCTCTCCACACTGTCAGCTCCATGATTACTATTATACTTGCTACTTTCATTAAAACTTGTTTTTTTCTATAACAGCAAAGTATTTTATTTCGTTCTGTGGTAGAATCCTCTGATATATAGATTTCTCTCGTTAATCTTGTTAATCCATCTATAATCATTTATAATACCTCACTAATATGAAATTGTGAGCTTAGCCGATTACCGCTCAGGTTTAAATTATGTTTTAGTCAGATGAGTTAGCTTGAAATCTTTAAACAAACGTCAGAAATATTTTATAATTTCATTTCTTTAACTGGGTTTCTCAAATTAGGCCTTTAGGCATTAAACAGAATATACTTCCTCTTCTTTACTTGAAACGTAATTTTGAATCACAATATCTTTTATATAAAATACAAAGTTAGAGTTAGTTTCTGTTCTGTTGACTCATTCCTCGTGATAATATATCAATGAGAACTAGGCAGAGACCTTTCTAATATGATTTGTTGCCAATAAATGTTTGGCAAACTAACCGACAACAGTAACGTTGAAATTCATTGCATCTAGAAGCACACTTGACTGAAAGAACGACTTGCTAAATGTAGTATTGGGAAAATTTATTCCTCCATTTGGAGAATAAACTTTTTCACCTGCCATAAACTTCTTTTATTGGGAGACGTCGCAGCGATTCTTATAAGCTTTCAGTAGCTAAAAAGGTCAAAGTGGATAATATTTTCTAGTAGAAGTCTTTTAATTTTTAAGAGAAAGAATTGCTAAATGATAATATAGTTATGTTTTAAATTTTGAAAGCTGAAGCGTGACGATTTATATTGTCTACAAGATCTTATTATTTTCTTGAATCCTAAAGTCCTTAGATATTCGACTTCTGTAGAAATGTTGTTTGATTTAATTTACATCGATCAACAATTAAATAAAGATTTATTTAGGAACGAGATAATTTTGTTAATGTAATCAAGTAAAACGATCTACAATAATTTGATATTGTAATACATATTATTTGGTGTTTCTCAAGGTACCTTCTATAAAGTTGGAAGTCTTTCAGGAATAATGAGAACAAGGGAGATCTTTAATATAAAATAATTATTCATATTTCAAGATCCCGCAGAAAGTCTTAATAGCCTTTGAAACTGAAATAAAATAGGAATTTTTTTTTTTAGAGTGCTCATTCAACATAATGAAGTACTTAGGTAAATTTAGTAGACACGAAATGTGGATAAACGAGAAAGTTCTTCAGAAAAATATTTAATAGTAAAGAAATATATCAGTTTCTAGGGCTTTATTCGAGATTTGTCGACTCATCTGATTATTTGCTAACAATTTAGTTATTTTTCTAGGAAACTGCACACCAGCTTTTCAATTCATCTGACGAGAATTAAGGTGTAGTTACCTAGTACGTGAGGGCTATACATATATGTGTCTATGTATTCGATATTGAAGGTTTATGTTAAATTCCTATGCTTTTTTGCACTTCAATAAAACCCAAACCAGCATTTGCAAGATGTTTGTCAGTCTGTTTGCTCAAGTCTAAACATTTATTATTCATTGTTATGGATATAGGGATTTTGAATGAATGAGCTCTCCAATATTTTCTTATTGACTAACATTTATATTAGAATAGAATAAAAGATGTGTACTTACTTCATAAAAGGTCCAATATCACAACAATGTGACCACAATATTTCAGGGTCTCCAATGGCTCCGATAAGCACATTAAAACTCCTAGATTACTGGAATAAAGTAGTATAGAAAATAATTTGTTGAATAATTTTGGGGGCGACGAGTAAGAGCTATGAGTGAAAAGCTTTTAGGAGAGTTTTCACGCATCTGTTTAAATCGATGGCTTCTGCTTTCTACCTGCAACGCCGGTCTCCAAGCCCATTACGCAAGATTAATTAGGCCAAATTGAAATTGATAATCCTCTCGGTACGTCGAGGTTCGAGGTCGGCTTGGTTTCGGATATTGCGTTACGTTGCAGCAACCTCAATTGGAGCATCTTTTAATATTGTAGCTCTATCCTTGGAAGCTCTTCATATAGAGGAAAATGATGGATGACTATTTTAACACAATATTGTGTCACATGTCTGTATTGAAAATGTTAAAATATTTTTTACAAAAAATTGGACCGACTTTATCAGTTGCACTGAAAAATACAAAATAATATTAATTCTATTGGTGCTGGTAATTTTGAAGTTGTGCCGTTGTAGTTTGTAGTTGTAGGCACGAACTCCGAAAGAACCAGCACCAATAGAATTAATATTATTTTGTATTACTCTGTGCAACAACTGATAAAGTCGCTCCAATTTTTTGTAGAAAATATTTATTTCACATTTTTGAGTGTAAAATAAGTCATGAAAATTGTTGAACGTTCACTAATACCCAAAAAGTTATAGGCAGGTTTAGCTTGTACTAGCGAAAATACGCATATCACATATTTCAGACTTTCCCATTGCGAAACTCGGAAACCGTAACTCTTTTGAATTAATGTTCAATTTAAATGTTTCCGGATATGGTCCCCTTTCTAATTTTCAAATCTCGAATTTTCGATTTTCAGAAAAATTTGCCCCTTCCACATAGCTGAAACACATATTTCAGACTGTAGCGCGGAAACGTATGATTATTTTCAAAAATGTCCAATTTAAACATTTCCCGATATAGAATTTTCGTTAATTCTGTCGTCTCGGATTTTCAATTTTTAAGAAAAATTGTCCCCTCCACCCCCTTTGGGGCGGTTTTTGGAGGGAAGGGGATTTTGGATTTGATGTTCCTCAATATGGGACTATCTCTCAACTTTCCTCTTTCAAATGAAATAAAAATCGTCTAAATCGGAGTACAGCGCGAACAGCCATAAAAAAAATTAAAAAAAGCAATCTTACAGCCGAATCGTATACTTTCTCCTTTTTTTGAAGTCGGTCAAAAAGACGTATGTTGGATATTTTGATAATGCCATAATAATAATATTGAATTCAAATTACAGTATATTTCAGTTCTTTGTCTTATTTTGTAGCTTTTATCAGCACATCGTGTTATTTTATATAAAAATATTTCAAAACATTTACAGAGCAATTCAAACTACCATAGTTATTCATCAACTGCTATTGAAGTGAGAATTCTATGAATAAACCTTTCAAGTGAAAACTCCTCTTCATAATAGCCTCCAACAACTGTACGTACGTACGTATACTTATGCCGTTGCCAAAATTTAAATAATTGCTCTACATCACATCTTTTTTCTTCATAACGTGGGAATTCTGAACAAAAGCCCTTTCGTCATCTCTAAAATTGAATGATTTGAATACAAAAGATAAATTTGTTCGTTGGTTTTTCTATACCATCTACGTTGGAACGTATTGTTTGTGGAATCCCTTTGTTGGAAAAGCGTGGAAACTGGAAACGTGCGGAGGCAAGAAATATCGAATGTCGGGAAAGTGTCAGATGATTGTTGGGAATCTGTAGGATATTAGATCTCCGATATGAGGTTTTTGCCTAATGAAAATCCTACAATTTTTCGTCTGTCTGAGATTCTGATGGGTATTTTGTGTTCGACTATCTCTTATAAAATATAGTACCTTACAATAAATATTGAAACTTTATCTCATGTTTCTAAAAGATTTGATGCTTTTAAACTCTTGATTTTTCTTTTCATAAATATAATCTGCCATTAGGAAGGAATCATTATGGCTATGATATTAATCACAAGATATCTAAATAAATTATATCGTAGTGAGATGTGAAATCATAAATTACGTCGGTCTATACTTGTGTCAGATACCTAATTAATTTAAAAAAATCAAATATTAAATTTTACAGTCTGAACAATTTCCCTATTGGACAAGGAGTTGTTTACAGTTGCATTAGAAATTTAGTTTTTCGATACTGTAAATGTTTAAATTATTGCAGGATCTGTTATGACATTTTTTTTCCGCCTAGTGTCCTAAACTTCCCTTTTACACACTTTTAACACTAATATCATAAAAACTATTTGTCAAAGATGCCCTCGTTTCGAACGTAAGAAGTTCAATAGCCATCTTTTATTTCGTTATAGCCATTCTGCAACCTTTGGAGGTATAGACAATATATGTAGTTCTCGTGCTTATTTTATTTATTTAATCAGAAATATAGGTACATGTCCAGCTTACTGTGAGTTGTAGCTGCAAGACGTTTTGTTCAATTCCAGGTTATTTCTAGTTTTTTGCCGCTTGCTCTGCTTGGTCTTCCAGCAGTCGTGTTGGTCGTAATATTTTATTTTTCCTTTACAATGTAGTTTCATATACACTAAGGACCAAGCCCATACCATCATTACCCACATAGGTAATTAGATCGGACTATTCATTTAACAATTGAAGACAAATTTCACAGCTGTTTGTAAAAAAAAGTCAATAGTCAGTAGTCGTACTAGATTACTAGATCGATGATAGCAAATTCGACTTACTTTTGCTTTCCTGTTGGGCTTGAGTGTTTTCATGTTTTCATTAATGTATTTCTATTCATTTTATAATCCTACGTCCTAATAAGCTCAATTTCATTTCTCCTATAACACTCGTAGTTTACATGAATTCAATTTCTAGTTCAGTAATTACTCGGTCTTTCCAACCTCATTCTTTTCGTGTATTTTCTATTATTTTACTTTCTTATTAGTATGCATGATTTATTGCCATACTCTATTCTTGGTTTAAATCTAACATCTAGTTAATTTATGATTTTATTTCACATGAAATGGCATGTCTTCCAAAGAATGCATTTTACTATATTATCTGCGTAGAAAAGATTTAATAATTGTACATTTTAATTTAAAGTTACCGATTTTCGTACTTAAGCAATTCTCTTTATATCAATTTATGACATCGTGACTATAGAAAATAACACAGATAGCCTAATACTTTTTGAGTGTGCAATATTATTTTGTTTGTGTTATTTCCATAAAAGCCTTCATATTTTCAATCAAATTCGTTTCAAATGTTCTTTGTAAAGTAGGTATTCAAAATTTAATTTCTTCTTATTTTATCAAATGCTTTCTTAAAATCTATAAAGTATAGGTTTCCTTCCGGTTTCTTTCAAAGATCTCTGCTATTTGTCATAGAATAAGTATTAGATCCTTTGTACCCCTTCCTTTTCTAAACCTATGCTATCCTCCACCGTTGGCACAAGTTTCCATCCTAAACTGTTGTCGAATGAACTGTTTATTTTTTTAAAATTAAAATATCATTTAGTGTTTCATATAAGTATTCTCTTGCGTTTTCCCTTGAGTTTTGTCATTCCAACTGTGATGTCATCATTTGCGTTGCTTTTCCTGTCTCCAATATATGTATAGTCTGTTTGCTTCTGTCATTATTGGTTAAAGCTGGTAATCAATTCCACTACTCTCTTCATATTTATACATTTTTCTATGAAAAAAACTATAAGATTTCTCACTTCCAAACGACAACTCTTGTACAGATAAAAGGAGATCATATTTTGTTTTTGTATCTTCTATTTGTACTTATTTTCTTACAATTTTTGGTATATTTATGTCCACCATGCCATCTGCTTTTCTTTGTGTAAAGATTTGAAATGTTGGGTAGACCACATATTTATTTGCCATATGAGAGGATCGTCAAAATGTTTGAACCGATCATCCAATATTTCTTAGGATTCTTTTAGTCTTTCCATTGATTTGCTTATTATTTATCTTCGAATATTTTCTTCCATTTCTCAGCTTTCACATTATTATCGAACTTAACAATTTTATAATCAGCAGGTGCGGCTTTTTAACCCTCACATTTTTTATGTCTCAGGATTTACTAAGAAGTAGGTAAGTAGAAAATATTCTATAAGTGATTTTTAGTTCCTGGAGGGATTTTTCAGATATAAATGGCTTTGCTCAAAAGTAGATAAAAACAACTACTCGGTGAGCAAATACGCCAACCAGCATTGATTACCTACATTATTGCTTGTGGTTAGAATATATTTAAAATTTATTCAATACAAATAATGCATCAACTTTCTAACATTTATGCTTTCATTTGAAATATATTCAATAAGGCATAAATGCCTTTGAAACAACAGATAATTTTGTAATAATACATCGGGCCTACTAACAAACGCAACAAGTAATCGATGAGCAAAAATTTCAACCCTCATTGGATCAGGTCCTCGCTGGTACTTCTAACCCATATGCTTTTATTTCATTCGGACCACATCGCAGTTGAATTCAAGTATTGATTGTAATTATTTTATAAATACTTAAAGCTAGAATCATTTAGCTAAAAACAGGAAAGATTTCATGGCCATCAATTAAAAATGTCATTATTTATATTCATCATTGTAACATAATATAGACAGCACCTATGCAGATTTTTTGCTAAAAATAAATATATACAATATTTATTTTAATTGAAAATTCGAAGCAACCAAATTAAAGATCAGATTATTTGTAGCAACATTTATTTTTTTTTTCCATAGAGTTACGGTTTTCTATTTACAGCGAAGGTAAAGTCTAAAATATGTAAATATGTAACAACTACAAGCAATGAACTTGATACAAAGATTTATATCATGAGCAAAGAATATACAAAGGTAATGGTATTAGTGAATGTTCAACGATTTTCGTGACAAATGTTACACTCAAAGTGTGAAATATTTTTTTTTAATTAGACCGACCTTATCAGTTGGTGTGAAAAATACAAAATAATATTAATTCTTTTGGTGCCGGTACTTCTGAAGCTGGTGCCAGCAGTTTTCAATCTAATTGCAACAGCAGTTTTTTGATCAGGTCTGATGTCAGAAAATGCTTTGATAATTTCTTTATGATTTTATCAGCAATTGTTTCAAAAAAAAGCATTGAAGTCGTCAGGGCTGAAATATGTGGTCATTGTTTTTAGGTTTTTGTTGAACTCATAATTAACAATGTGCCACCTATCTTTGGATAAGTTGGATTATTAGATAGAAAATGATTGTATAAAGTTTTTTTTTTGTGGTGATTGTATTCCTGTAAGCAGCTTTCAAATTCCTATATATTGATCAGTTATTATGGTGATTTATATTTTTAACGATTATTTTAACAAATGATAGTATATTTCCCTTGTTGAGCAGTTGTTGTCCAATTATACAATTTATCGATGCTTTACTTATATGACATTTCCTTAGAGAAAAGCTTTCTCTTACCAAAGTACATAGGTACGGTATCTGTCAAAGACATAAAATAATATTCTAGGGGATCTGGAATCGTTTATTCGAGATGCAAGTGAAGACTAATCTAACAAATTTCATAAAAAGGCCTACTTATGGATGTTAGCATGTAATTCGGTGTATGTGCCCCATTGGCATATTCGCCCCAGGCTTGTTTTTTAAAAGGCAATAGTCAGATGTAGCGAGTGTGGTCCATTAAATCAGTTGTGCACTGTGCACTCATAAGATTCAAACGCCTGTCATGACACCAGTTTGTTAGTGGCGAAAAAAGCAATAAATATTTTCAGGTAATCCATTGGTAATTTTGACAATGCAGCAATCTTCGATATTACACATGCAGCAAGTAGAACGTGATATTTACTGTATGTAAGTTGTTCAAAAGTGTGGTTATGCTTCGTATTGGTTTCAGTATAGCGGTTACGCGCAAAAATTGACTAAACGTTTTAAATTTTCACTGAGGCATATATCCTACCCAAATATGTATGCAAGGGATTTATACCCCACTAGTCATGGGGATATATGCCCTGCGTGTAACACTTCTTTCGAACGGACCGTGACGATAAATGATTAGGTATAGATATACCTTTTGTTTTAAAAAATAGTTACCCTTCCGGAAATAAAAAAGGTAAAAGGAAAAAGTAAAATTTTGTCGTCGGAAGCGTAGAAGAATAAAATTAGCAAGAGTGACAGTGTAGACAACAGTGGGACGAAAACAAAATCAGAAGGGCAGTGAAGTGAAGAAAGAAGGAAAAAAAATAAAAACGGATAGTTCTAACAAGAAAACTAATAGTGCCAATATGAGAAGATTTGGCAATAGTGATGACACTGTTGGTGTAAAGTGCTTAGAAAGTTATTATAAAACAGAGCAGTCCGTAGACTAGATTGAATGTATCGGCTGAAATAATTGGTTACACGAAATCTGTACAATATATGGTGATAATTGCAATTGTGGCAAAAAAACTTGCCTACCTAATTTACCTTCATTTTCTGTGTGCCAAAGAATATATTTTTATTTTTAAAACTATGCCACCATTACTTTAAGTTTGATATAAAATTTAGTTCAATGTTTTTTTAACTTCAGTTATAGGTGAGGCGTATAACCTTATACAGTGCAAATATCCCTCTGACTTGGGGCAAATATCCGCTTCTTGACACGTATTTAGAACTTAGATTTCTTGTTTATTCTGCCAAGATCAAATGTTTCTGGTGCCTTTTTCTTAAGGGAGAACATGTAAGTCAATGCAACGTATTAAAATTATATAAAGAAGTGCGATAGACTGCGTTGACATTTCAATTTAAATTAAGTGGGGCACATATCTTTCAGAAATACTAACTAAAGGACCTTCAATCGGTGATAATCCTAGAAATCAAAAATGGTGTTGTGCTCCTACATTGTGTTCCTACAAATATTAAATATAATTGATGGATTTGTTTAGAGCATAAATATAATATATCTTATTACTATTTATAGACTGATTGAAATACAAAGATATAAGGCGAAAACTTGTTAAAAAATATTGTAATTTTGTATCTTTTCCCTTTAGAGTAATAGGAGAGAAAGAGAACTTCCATCGTTTGATATTCAAATATAGTTCAAACACTTTTTTTAGTGCCTTCCCAACTCCAATATGTCAAAGAACAATATTGCATACATCTGAGTGTTTATCTGGCATATATTAAACTTTGAGCATCGGGAGATACAGGCACGTTCATTTCTTTTATATTTCTCTGGTATGTATTTTTCAAATTTCACACTGACAAAATACTGCACCAAAACCGACTATCTAGGAGGTCGAAAACTGATTAAATATTTGGTTTAGTTCATGAGAGAATAATTGGAAATCTTTCATGTTCCATCTTTCATCGACACACTTGTTAAGTGCAGCTTGCGCCTTGTAGACATACGACTGATGCTCTATTTCCGGATAAGATCCGGTTTTGCAGAGCACCGTATGTCAGATGCACTTCTTCATCATCGGATTTGATTCATGGAAATCGCTTTGGATAAGAGATTGGGATTCTATCCTATGCCCTTCCTAGAAGATAGTGGAAAATTCCTTTATTTGAGATATCATACATCTCTTCTTTATTATTAACAGATACCATCTTGGAGAAAGTTCATACTCATAGTTGTACGTGGAAAATAATCGTTCTGCTTCAAAATAACGTTGAAGATTTATTTTCAGATTAGAGTACAAGAAATTAATGAATATAATTAAAATAACAACTTAATATTATTTATTGATAATTGAAAATTATATTGAATCATATGGTCAATGTATCTTTTAATTGGATGAAAGTAATCTAGTACTATTTTCATAAGAGGTTAGCTATCAAATAACCAAAACAGAAATAATTTATCTCATTTTGGCTCATCCAGACTTGGTGATAACAAATTGCAAATATTACGCCAATTCAAGTCCACACAAAGCCCAAACCTACAGTCAAAATGAACATAATTTTAACAGCAGAAATTCGATTACTGTTGAAAATGTACTCTACACAGAGTATAACAAATTAACAAACAAATCGACATTGGAAAACATCATAAATTACATACCACCATTGAATTGATTAGCTTGGTCATATATTTGAATGGCTGAACATCTTTAATGGAATTCTAGAACATGGAAATTTTAATTGAGATAGTTCAAACTTAACTGACGGATTTCGGAGATGGCAGAAAAATTACTGTTTCACGTATATTGAATTTGGGTAAAATTAAAAATGAATACAATGCTGGAATATTATCACATTACGTAAAAAAAGAGAGATACCAAACTCAGTAATTGACACATCACTTGAATCAAAAGGATTTTTTCATGCAAAACTGAAACTATTCGTATATCTAGTTGTTTGAATAAAAACAGTCGGTGACTCAAAATCATGCAGCCAGAGAGTGAAGTACTTTATATACCTATGGAAAAAAGATTTTCATAGTGTGAGAATATAATGGTCGCATTGATTGTGGAGGTACGCGCCTCTTGTAAATAATTGTGCATTCTCAGAGTTCTAATGAGCACCGTTGGTGCTTTACGCAAGCTCAAGGAGTCGAAGAACGAGAGCTCGTTGGGATTTTAAACTAATGGCAAAATATACTATATATGTAACTACATAATATGGGAGTAATATTTTTCCAAAACCTATCTTTGTCCAATTTTCTAGTACCTACTGAATTTTGTGACGATCATTTGATCACACTAGTAAGTACGTTAATTCTTCCGAGCGACAAGTTACTTTACCACTAGTGTGTCAGACATATAACCAAGGCAGTCTGCGTCATTGCGTTTTCTACAATTTTGCTTTAAAATGAAAATATGCCGAAACTATGTTTCATAGAGATGGAACTTAATAATTTTGTTGAACTTGCAAATCGGGAGCAAAAAATAAAATATGCTACACGTGATTAAAGGGGTGAAACATACAACATTTGCTCCTAGCTACATGTTACATTTGCTGTCGACCACACTCTTCCATCAGTGGATTTGACATATATCTAGGCTTATATTGCATTTAAACACTTGTAGCTTAGAAAAGTACTACTAATAATTAAGATTTAACAAATGCATAATCCATCCAAAAGAAGACGCATCTACTTCATTTGCTAGGGACTTTTCCGTGGAATTTTTAAACAACGCGCTTACATTGTTTAACGTAATCTTAATCGATTTTGTTGTGAAATCTATCAGGTTGACTAGACTAAACTAGATAAAATACATATTTGTTGCTTGTAGCGCTCATTAGATGCTAATTAAGAGCTGTATTCCGAAACTAATTGCTCTTCTAGTTTAGTGGAAAACGGCTGCTTTGCTCGCTTTAGAGTAAGCTAGCACATCAACCTTTAATAATCAACTTTTTTGAGAACTTCTTTTTTAGTGCTTGTAATGCTAATTAAATGCTGTATTCCAAAATTAATTGGTCGTATAGTTTTTAGGAAAATGGCTGCTTTGCTTTTAAAAATCACCTTTTTTGAAAAAAACTTTTTAGTGCTTGTAAGAGAGCTAATTAAGTGCTGCGTTCCGAAATTAGTTTCTCTTATAGTATCTTGAAAAATGCATGCTTTGTTAGCTTTTGATCTAAAGCTAGCATAGCAACCTTTAGAAATACAATTTTCTAAGATTTTTTTAGGGCTTGTAGAGCTAATTAAGTGCTAATAACGTGCTGTGTGTCAAAATTAATTGCTCTTATATTTTTTGAAAATGGCTGCTTTGCTTCAAAAAATCAATTTTTTGAGATTTTTTTTGTGATTGTAAATCTAATAAGTGCTAATTAACTGCTTTATACCAAAATTATATGCTCTTATTGTTTTCTTAAACAATGGCTGCTTTTCTAGCTATAGATGTGAAGCTAGCACAGCTACCTTTAGAAATCTTTTTTTTTGAGAAAATCTTCTTTGTTAATGCTAATGTTTGCTAATTAAGTGCCAATTAAGTGCTGTTTCCGAAATAATTGCTTTTATATTTTTTTGGTAAACGGCTGCTTTTTTTAGAAAAAAATATTCTTAGAAAATATTCTTAGTACTTTTAGAGCTCATTCAGTCTTAATTGAGTGATGTAAACCGACATTATTTGCTCTTATGTTTTTTTGAAAAATGGTTGCTTTGCTAGCTTTAGATCTAAAGCTTGCACAGCAACCTCCTGAAATCAGCTTTTGAAGGAAATATTTCTTAGTGCTTGTAAAGCAACATGCTATAATCAAGGTCATTTGCATACACATGTTAGACTGTACATCGACTGCAGTACCTAGTTACTTTTATTACAGCGAGTGCGAGTAGTTTTTTTTAAGACCTTGAATAAATTCTAAGGAACATTCTTTTAAGACACATAAAAAGACAATTTTCCTATTGTGAGGGTATTTATAGCTTTAAAGGCACAACGGGAAAGCTGAAGGACCTTTACGTAGATTTTCTTACCTACCTACTTAACTTTTATGTAATTCATTTTCAATTTCAGTTTAAAATAGATAATTGAATGGTTTTAAATTTATAATCTCACCCCATTAAGAAATGTACAATTTTGATAGGTAGTAGAAAGCTAAGAAACAAAACTTATTTTTGTAAGACCGGACGGTTTTCGATTGCTAAACACGTCGGTGAGTATTTTTATACCGATATAATTGTATTGGCTGATATCTTATAAAAATTATAGCATATAATTTCGGGATACAGCACTCAATTAGCTCTACAAGCACTAAAAAAATAATCTCATAAAAAATGATTTCTAAAGGTTTCTGCGCTAGCTTTAGATATAAAGCTAACAAATAAGCCATTATTCAAAAAACTATGAGAGCAAATAATTTCGAAATAATGCACTTTTTAGCACTTAATTAGTTCTACAAGCACTAAGAAAGATTTTATCAAAAAAGTTGATTTCTAAAAGCAAAGCACCCATTTTCCAAAAAAACTGTAAAAGCTATTATTATCGGAATACAGCATTTAATTAGCCCTACAAGCGCTATAAAAGAAGTTCTCAAAATAATTAATTTTTAAAGGTTGCTGTCTAAAGCTAGCCGTTTTGCCAAAAAATATAAAAGCAAATAATTTCGGTTGACAGCACTAAATTAGCACTTAATGTGCGCTACAAGCACCAAATATGTATTTTGCATTCTGCGCACTTTGCTCTGCTAGCTTCAGGGACGTTGTCTTTCCGCCGCAATGTTTTGAGATCCCTGAATAATAACAATTATAAACAAAGACTGTTTATGAGTAATAGGATAAGTATCTTCTTTGGTATTAGTGAACGTTCAACGATTTTCATGATTAATGTTAAACCCAAAAGTATGAAATAAAGATTTCTTACCAAAAATACGACTTTATTAGTAGGGACACTGGAAAATATAGAATAATATAATTCTTTTGGTGCTGGTACTTTTGAAGTTGGTGCCAAAAGTATTCTTTCTAACTACAATTATTGCACATCTTCAAAAGTTCCAGCACCAATAAAATTAATATAATTTTGTATTCAGTGCCCCAACCTCGGCCCCAACTAATAAAGTTGGTCCAATTTTTGGTAAATAATTTTTATCTATAATGTTATTCGTATTGTACATTGCACACCTTTGCTTTGTCTGTTTATTTGTTTCTATACTGCTACCCTTACAGCAATGCTATATATGGAAAGTAGTATTTTCGTTTAAAATTTTCGTGTACGCTTTTCTACAGATTTTTATATTTCAGAGGCCATTATCCATATTTTTATTCATTGGTTTATCCGTCTGTCGTGAACAAAAATACAGTTAATGTTCTAAGGTCAAATTTAGATGTATCATTTTTCTGACAATGCAATTCGTAGTTTATTCCATTGCTATTTCTCATATCTATATTTTTTGACCTGTAAATTTTTTATCATTCTAACTCTAGTCTGGTAATTATACTCACAATAATTATTGATATGATTCATTATAAGCACATAATTTGTTGAGTTTCCCTTTATATACGAAGGCAATCGGCAATTGATAGATATCACTGGTTACGGTAGTAATCTTAAATTTTTCAGAATTGCCAATTTGGCGCTGCCTACTTCTTTCACATAACGAATACTTGCAAAATCTGTTTTCCTTTGAAGACTGAAGCAGAAACGGCTAGGATTTTGATTAAACTTGTCTGAAGTATTTTCGTTAGACCTCTTGACCTTCTCAATGCACAATACTAGGAGAAAATTATCCGCAAATGAAATTCCATATTTATGAAGTGTTACTCTCCACACACACAACTTCAGAATTACTGGTACAAATATGATTAATATTATCTCGTATCTATTGCTTCGTTTATTTTACATATATTTTATTTGATTACAACCTTTAAAAAGTAAATACTTTGCATCAATGATTGGTCAGAACATATTTTAGTAAGTAGCAACATAATATAAATATTTTATTAAATTTCAACTTTCAATACGCCAAGAGAACAACACTGGATTTTATGAAGTGATGGAAATACTTTGAATCCTGTACCAAAGTAATACACACAAAATGGGGTATACTTAACTTAATCGAGGACTAATAGTTGTTGAAATAATTATCCCCAAAAGACATTCCCAATGTAAGACTTTTGGAGGTGAGAGCTATATTCTGCAAAACTCGACAAAAACAATCCCAAATCTTTCGCATACGCTCAGTAAGAGCTCCACACCCATACAACTTTTTATGTTTCTTTATATACGAATTTTGCTTTAATGGTACATTTTCATCAAGTGATTCTATCGCTTCTTACCGCCCCCAAAATTCCTTCCATGAAATAACAACTTGACGTATTATATTCATAACCCATAGTTCCACTAAATATGGACTAGCATTTCCAGTCACTCACCTGCTCACTTTAAATGATAAAATTGTCACTACCTTGCATACATACTTGAAATAAATGCACTATATTCCGTCTTGGAGAAGAAGATGAAATAAAACAGAATTAATATTGCATTTGAACTTTTATTCGTTTTTACGAACTACATGTGTATATTTAACTATATGGTCAAGTTCTAAGGGTTCTATTGGGAGAAAAAAAACAACTTTATTAGTGATCTACAATATTTTCACACACACCAAAAATACAATAGTGCAATATGATCTATTTCTTAATATACAGGGTGTTTCAAATATATTCACAGGACTTGAGCATGTGATAGCTCTTCCAAAAATATGAAAAAAAGTTTATATTAACTTACACTTTAAAATGCGTCATTTTCGAGATACAGGGCGATGAAATTAAAAAAAATCGTTTTTTGTGACTATCTCCTGAACCGTTTATCGTACAAGTTTTGAGTAAGAAAAACATTTTTGTTAAGTCATAATTGGTAAAGATTTTGAAGGAGTAGTGGGTGTTTTTCTCCACAATTTATACGCTAATGGAAACAATACGGTTTTGAGACGCCCATTTGAACCGCCAATGTTTTCTAAACAAAAAAGTTACTGTTGGTCGTGACCTCTAAACATAAATTTGATTTTTCTCGAAAACGGTCAAATTCAGAGCTCACGACCAATAGTGTTTTTTTTTTTGTAGAAAACATTGATTCAAATGAGCATCTCAAAACTGTAATTTTTCCATTGGCGTAGGAAATGGGGAGAAAAACACGCAGTACTCCTTCAAAATCTTCAACAATTATGACTTAATATAAAAAAATTCTGACTCAAAACTTAGCTTATTATGAGTGGAAAATGCTTACAAAAGCTGTTCACTGCAAGATAAACGAATACAAAGATATTCACAAAAAACGACGAAAAACACCCTGTATCTCGAAAATGGTGCATTCAAGAGGATAAGTTAATATATATTTTTTTTATTTTTTTTGGACGAGCTATCACATCCTCAAGTCCTCTGCATATATTATGAAACATCCTGTATATTTAAACCTAATGAAAATAATTGCTAACACCGTATTAAGGATACTTAGAAAGGCTATCTATAAAATTTATTATGAGTTGAAAAAAAAATTTAACAACTTATGTTTCAACGTCATGGAAGGAATTTTGGGGGCGGTGAGAAGCGATAGAATCACTTGATGAAAATGTACCATTAAAACAAAATTCGTAAATAAAGAAACATAAAAAGTTGTATGGGTGTCTAGCTCTTACTGAGCGTATGCGAAAGATTTGAGATTGTTTTTGTCGAGTTTTGCAGAATATCTCACCTCCATAAGTCTTTCATTGGGAATGTTTTTTGGGGATATGGATTTTTTCTGGAAGTCGCTTAGCTGTCACGGACTAACTTTAATTTTCAATAATCATATTAATTTTAAATACAAATATATTTATATATACAAGGTGGCTCACGGTCTATGGTACCTTAGACGTTTACGGAGAACGGGACATAGGATCGTTCTGAAAATTTGGTTGTTCAAGTATTTGCTCTTAATCTATCGATCTCAAATATTTTCATCGATGCAGTGTTGCCGCTTATATTAAAAAGTAGTAGCATCTTTGTTATTTCAAATATAACACCCTATATATTACTGTGTTTTTGTATTTTTCCTCACTTTCTTAATATTTTTGCCACACTAACCTATACCTATCTCTAATGATTCCCGAGATATTAATTATTTTCCATATTTTTGATCCAAAACATAACTCGAATTAAATGTTTATTTCTGCTTTATTTCAATTCCTAGGAAGCTGTAACTTTGTTAGTAGGTCATCGAGATAATGTTTATGGATTCTAAATAGAAAAATTTGACCTGCGTCATACAGGGTCCTTCAAAATGTGTGATTTTACTGTTAGATACAAAAATGTTTAAAAATACGTTTTTCTAATGGAACACCATGTATATTATGAAATATCCTGAAGATACCTATTTCCGTGCTGATCTCCAAGCTTCCACTAGAAGTGTCGAATATGATTTAGACTTGGATCGTGCATTTGTTGGAAGGATCATCCATAATCATAACATGCGCCCGTACAAGTTTACTAAAGTTCAAGCTCTAAAACCAGAAGATCATCAAAGTAGGGTTCACTTTTGCGAAACAATCCAATTTCGCATCCAAGAAGATCCTGAATTCTTGAAAAAAATATTTAGACGAATCAAAATTTTCCAGAGAAGGAATTTTTAATAGAAGGAACGAGCACTTCTGGGCTGATGAAAATCCAAATATTTTCAAGGAAATGGGATTTCAGGAGAAGTTTAGTTTCAACGTATTTTGCCTTAAAAAAGATCACCGAATAAGTTTTCTTATTTACGATAAACCGTTGTTTTCTAAGAAATATCTAAGATCAGTTGTGAACGACTTCTTGGACAATCTGTCATTGGAAGAGTATCGTAGCTATTGGTTTCAGCTGGACGGAGCACCGGCTTATTGCACAGGGTAAGTAACAACGAAGTTGTTTGAAATGTTCGACGATCGCTGGTTCCGACGTTTGGGTCCGTGGCATTGGCCTGCGAGATCAACCGATCTCACGCCACTTGATTTTTTCTTGTGGGGTCATTTGAAGACAAAAGTATACATGACACCAGTACACAGTAAGCAAGATCTACGCCAACGACTAATCAACTGCATTGAAGAACTAGATGCCAGTGAAATAAGGAGGGCTACAACTATATCTACAAATAAACGGACATTGAAATGTTTGGAAGCCAATGGTCGCCATTTTGCAATCTTACTATGAAAGTTTTCTAAATTTTAACAGATAATTAATGAAATTATTTTGTGATCGTACAGACTTCCTCTTGTTCATTGGATGTAAATCAGGGTACGTTTCATTTAATTATCTGCACGTTGTTGCGATACTTTCCACACATTTTCCATGAAGAATAAACAATTTTATTAGAACTTCGGTTGAATTGTTATTTCATTCATTTCAAATCACTTACGTTGAAAAATACTCAAAGGTATTATCAATTATGCACTAATTGTCAAATTTCCATTAAGTCATGTACTATGATGACATTTAATAGCAACCTAGATGAATATGAGAAATATAATTAGATTTTTTTTGAAAATTGCTCTTATCTCGGAATTCTGGCTACTTAGGTATAGGAACATGATACATCAAATCGAAGGAAATTTAGGCATATTTCAGAATATTTTATAATATACAGGGTGTTCCATTAAAAAAACGCATTTTTAAACATTTCTGTATCTAGCAGTAAAATCACACACTTTGAACGACCCTGTATAACGCAGGACAAATTTCTCTATTAAGAATCCATAAACATTATCTCGACCTACTAACCATCGACCATGAGCCACCCTCTATATATATATATATATATATATATATATATATATATATATATATATATATATATATATATATATATTTCAGAATATTTTATAATATAGAGGGTGTTCCATTAAAAAAACGCATTTTTAAACATTTCTGTATCTAGCAGTAAAATCACACACTTTGAACGACCCTGTATAACGCAGGACAAATTTCTCTATTAAGAATCCATAAACATTATCTCGACCTACTAACCATCGACCATGAGCCACCCTCTATATATATATATATATATATATATATATATATATATATATATATATATATATAAGAATTGTGAATTCTTGACTATCTAATTAATGATAATATTTTAATGATTGGAGTTGCAGTCAAAATGCCAATAAAATTAAAACTCTTTAATCAATGTAGAGCTTTCGGTACATTGATTAAAAAGTTTTAAATTTATTGGCATTTTGACTGCTACCCCAAAATTTATATATATATATATATATATATATATATATATATAAACTTTTGCACCAAATGTTTTTTGGATTAACTTATAGACATAAAACAACATGCCGTTGAATTTTGTTCGAAATTCAAAAGTGTGAACGATCGCAATATGTACATTTCTATAAGAAATTTACCTAAAAATCGTGCTTACAATCCAGCAAAGTTAAGTGGTATGCAAAAGTGATGTACTATCTTCACAAAAAAATTGCAAGACATCAAGGAATACTAAGATGTCAAATCATTTAATCATATTGTAACGTGCAAGGGGAACAGCCGCCGGTATTGGTTACAATGTGGCGGCATCCTTTTGAGCAAACGCGATATCTATACTGTGGTTGGAAATATTGAGAGCGGCGTTGACAAAGAGAGCGACGGCAGCATGTCGGCATCTACTCCTAGAATGCCGACAAAGCCCACAGAAGCCACTCGAATGATCTGGAAAAATGGAAGAACAACTTACTAAGTTATTCTTCGATTTTTAGAGAAGACAAAAAGAATTACGACAACAAGAAGAGAGAGAAGAGGAGGAGCGAAGCTGCGAGAAAAACGAGAGGAAGAGGTACGACGACAACAAGAAAAGAGAGAGGAGGAGGAGCGAAGGCTGCGAGAAAAAAACAAGAGGAAGAGGCCCGACGACTACAA
Source organism: Crioceris asparagi (assembly GCA_958507055.1). Lineage (NCBI taxonomy): Eukaryota > Metazoa > Arthropoda > Insecta > Coleoptera > Chrysomelidae > Crioceris > Crioceris asparagi. Next base: position 41,919,091 of record OY293826.1, read on the forward strand.
GAAAAGAAAGAAGAAGAGGTACGACGACAGAGAGATTTCGAGCAGATTGTAGGATTGTTCCGAAATCTCCATCAAGAAATCAAGACCGTACAACAAGGAGTTCGAGAAGAAATTGGAACAGTTCGAGAAGAAATTGGGACAGTTCGAGAAGAGTTTGAGGAAAAGTAGCTACGATTAGAGAAAGAGGTGAAGAAAATACAGGATACCAACCACGACGAAAGCAGCAAATTGGACACGTCGGCGATCACTACTGCCAATGAAAAACTTAAACCACCAAAGTTTGATGGCGAAATATCCTGGGCCATGTACAAACGTCAATTTGAGGCTTCAGCCAATGCAAATAGTTGGGACAGCAGCAGAAAGCAACGGCGTTGGTATTGGCCTTGCGAGGAAAGGCGCTTGAAATACTTCACAACATTCCTGAAGCCAAACAAACTGATTATTTGGCTGTTGCGGGCGCCTTGGAACTAAGATATGGCAACAAATATCTTAGCCAATTGTATCAGAGCCAGCTGAAGAGTAGAATTCAAGGTTCAACGGGGTCACTTCAGGAATTCAGCAGTAGCATTGAGAACATGGTACGACTGGCTTATCCAAAGGCCCCGGACGAATTTATCGAGCAAATTAGTGTCCAATACTTCATCGACGGAGTTCGAGATATAGACATGCAGCAAGCGTTGAGACTGAGTAGGCATAACACCTTAGCCGAAACAGTTGTCCAGGCACTGGCAAAGAAATGCGTTCTATTCCTGGAAAAAAGTCAACTTTCTCGGACACGTCGTATCATCGAAAGGAATTGAGATCAATCCAGAAAAAGTCCAGGCAGTGCGAGATTGGTAGGAGCATTATGTATCAAACCGTAGTACCCCGAACGATGGTAGCTGAAGTGCTTCGTGAACTGCATGGCAGTCGCAGTGGTGGCCATTTTGGTGTAAATAGAACACTGACACGTGTGAAAGAGCGGTATTATTGGATCAACTGTCGAAGAGATGTGGAAGAATGGTGCAGAAGGTGTGACCTCTGTGCTTCTAAGAAGGGTCCGAAGACACGATCCCGAGGGAAAATGAAGCAGTATCTGTCAGGTGAACCTTGGGAAAGAATTGCGGTGGACATTGCAGGACCATTCCCTACGACAGATTCTGGAAAAAAGTACATCGGCATCTACTCCTAGAATGCCGACAAAGGGATTTCGAGAAACGTACAGTGGTGGCTTGCGAATCAAAGACCAGAAGCCGCTCGAATGATCTGGAGCCTTTGTCGGATATATATATATATATATATATATATATATATATATATATATAAATAAATATATATATATATATATATATATATATATATGGGAGAATTGTCGGCATGAGAAAAATAGTCCGAGTAAGCTAGTGAGAATATAGTAAAGTTAAGTTGTAATTTTTATTATGTTGAGTGTAAATGAAGTTTGTTTATTAATTGCAAATTAATCTCACTTATCTGCGAACCCACATACACAACAATATAATGAGCTAACTAGGGGCTTCGCAATGATATAAATCAGATATTAATTGGATGAAATTTACGACGTCCAGTTGTGTAGTTAACATTGACGATTTCAGTGGGTTACAAATTTGTGAACATAGTACTTTGAGAAATAATTATATGCTCATTAGGTGCCATGCCAGTTTAATGTTAGATGATAGAAAACCGACTGTGATAGTTGATGTTAAGTAAGGAAGGAAGGAATGATAAGTCATCAAATCTTTTCGTCATATATAATTGTAAGCTAAGTATGGGCCCTGCGAAGATATGAATTACATATTGATTAGGTGTTATTTGTAGTGAGCAGTTGAATCTTAAAATTGGTGATTAATATCGGCCAATTTCTTACATACTGTCCAGGCTAGACATGACACTTAGTAAGAATGTAGTTTACCTTCGAATGAACCCTTATTACCACCTAATATTATGATGAACAGATTTGATGGATTATTATTCCATGAAGGTATCGTCCTAGCATCACGTGAAGCTAGCACCACAATAATCTTTAACATTGACACCAAGTAAACACCTAATTTGCTCTTGAAATTAGCTATATGCTTTAGTTTTAGATATTTTTTATTCATACATTTGTAACACTCTTCTCTAATAAATGTTTGATTTAAATTATAATTAGCAATGCTACTTAACTAGCCCTAATTATGTGATGCAAATAATATTTCTTGATAACGTTGGTTTAGCTTCTTGTGAATCTAGTACAGCACTTTCATATACCACTTGTCTCTAATTCGCTCCAAAATATCCCTTTATTCTGGTATATTTTTCCATAATTCCTCATTTGGAGGTACTTGCTCATACTAACTGTAACTATAAGGGTTAACTTACCTGACTCAAGCTGATGGAAACTACAAGATTGTCAGTACAGAGGCCGCACAGCAGACCACTATTAAGCCTGAAGTTTCATGGATTATAGCTGAGGCTATATCGGATAAACGTATCCGTTCTTGAAAATGGGCTAGACTAAACATATATTTGAACTGATTATCCATCATCGTGATCCGAACCAGGTAATTAGAGCTTGTCGTCGCTTATAATTGACAGTTATTTATTACTCTTCTGAGCAATACATCATCAAATGCGAGGCAATTTTAAGGCTAGATAATAACACGTTGTATATACCTTCAAGTTTTCTCCTCAGAATGAAATCGCAGAGATTCGAATCATTGATTGTTGCCAGTTTTATAGCAAATGGTCTAAATCAAGTCTAACGCAAACTCTTACAATTATTTTTTTAATTAATTTCATGATTTTCATTATATTTATATAATATCCTATATTCAGGGTGTTTCTTAATAACATGCTAAATTTGAGGAACTTACTCTTAGGTCCATTTTGGGAAAAAAACTTATGAACATATGTCCTAAGGTTTTTAACATATTTATATACAGGGTGAGAAATTTATGCCTTGCCAGACTAATGGTCTGAATTTAGGAACAGGCTGTGTGGATCTACTGACAATATTCATATGTTAAGATATTTGACACATATGAAAATTCCAATACGAACTCATATTGTCATTCGTTTGGCAACAACAGGTGGAATCATAATCAAATATATGAAACTCAACTTTCCATCATAACAGTAGGACATAGATTAAAATGATGAATCGATTTGACAGCACTATCTATAAAACTGTATTCTGTATATTGAATCTCACATTAAAAGTTTAGGTATACTTGGTGGGGATTTTAAATGGAACGCTGCTTATAGCGGCCCTGGGAATAAGATTTTAAAAAAATCCGCAGCCCAAAAAAAATGTTTTTTCAAAATAGACGACACCACTTGGCACCTCTTTGGGAAGCTTATTGAAAAAGGAATTTGTCGATAAAAAAAATTGACATCTGTCAAACCCTGTGTCAGAAATTGACTAAAAACTGATTTTTAACTATTTAATGAAGAATTACGTTAATACTGGAATGTCACCTTTTTAGCATGACAATTTGCCCCATTAACCTGTTTGCACAGACCCAACCGATGGAAGCCTCTTTCCTTACTCTTCTCAAAACTTCTGGCGTGATTAAATTTATCTCTGCCGAATCTTTGCATTTAATTCTTCCAGATTTATAGATCTGCTGACATAGACCTTAGTTTTTAAATCACCCCATAAATAAAAATCTAATGGTGTAAGATCCGGGGATCTGGGAGGTCACTCTATAAATCTAAATCTAAAAACCTTATTCCCAAGGCCGCTATAAGCAGCGTTTAATTTAAAATCCTCACCCTGTATACATTATTTACAAGTTTTCAGTCATGGTTTTTGAAATTTTCATGAGAAAGTCGATAAAAAGTCCCTAGATGATGATGTAATCCTCCATGAAATGTAAAATATGGAGGGTTGAATCGTAAAAAAATTCATCATTCGTGTCAGGACAATTATTGCAACCGAAAAGATGGAAAAAAATAGTTTTATCGATGGACCTACGTCAGAATCAAAATTCCTTACGCCTTTTCTCCAATTTCAAATTTTATTTGATATAGAGATCTGGTTATAAACATGTGATTTACAATCATCTGTAGTTTCTTGTTGTTGTTCCTGATAAATTTACCTAATATAATTTGATAAACTCACTTGTGGTGATTGCTCGAAAGTCTAAGTAGGTCAAACTGGCAGAAATGTTTAAAGCGTATCATTGAATACAAGAGCCCATTCAAATACCATAAAACTAGTTCAAACCAGGCGCTACATCTCAATGATAATAATCACACGATAATTTCAAAATAAATAAAAAATAGGATCTTCCAAATAATTTAAGTAATTGATTATTAAAATTATTGGTTCTGGTCTCAGACTTCTTCAGAATTTACGTACCTATTCTATAAACCTTTTCTAGATTTGTTGAAGTGTCCGAGCAAACTTCTTCTTCAGGTCATTGAGATGATGGAAAATTGTTGCATGCATCTGGACACATTCGATAGTTCTCCAAAGCCCTGTTCAAGAATTTTATAAAAACATTGTTATTCAGTTTTCAATATTAATAAGCAAATAGAGAACATGTAATATGTATACTGTTCGTTAGGAATTACGTTTTAAGCCACCTATAAACTTCTTCTTCTAGAGTTTCTAGAGCATGGACAAAGGCAAATGATATCTCGGTGCATCATCCAACAAGGATGGTGCTGTAGCAATATTTGTTTGCGATTGTTGTTGACCGTTTCGAGTATCTAGTTAGTCTAGATTTGTATGTATTATATATTCAACTTCATTTTTTAAATCATCTTTATTTCAGATAGTTTCCAAAAGACAATATCTGCATAAAGGTAATTAAAGTTGTTATGTCAAATCTAGTTCTTAAACCTGCAGGGTATTCAAATTATATTCAGATATATCTTCCTGGGTAAATTTCTTCGAGTATAAAAATAATTTATACAATCGCGATTATTTCACCATCTCTCGACATATTTATGGTTACCACTTGGCGCTCAGCTCCTTAGCATTCGAGAGCTATTCCAAAAGACACGAACGACGAAACAGTGTGATTTTATGGAGGCCCTCTAGAAATGTCTGCGGAACTGGAAAGCAGGCAGCAGGCACATGCAGATTTTCGTTCGGCGTCCTCTTTTGCGTTGTCAACAGAATGTCATGGTAGGCCTGGGGGAATCACCGCATGGGGAATAGCATTTCCTGAGATCTAGATAGAAGCTCTATGAAATTGTACTAAATCGCTTAAAGAATGAAGAGTTGGATCAGGTATGATAAACTATCAACTTGCCATTCGGTGAACTTGAAAATAAGTATCAGTATCACCTTCCCTCCGATATATCTGAAACAAAATAATATCGCATCCATATTTCAATAGCTTAGAACGTTTCGAATGGTACGGAATCAATAGCAGATTATGTTTCCAAAATATTAGACAAAATACATATTCAGAAGAATACTGATTATTTATACATGCAGAATCTTCAATTCAAGAGATCGAAGCACAACAATTTCCGAATCGAGAAGTTACGTACATACAGAATAGAATTGTAGAATTGTTTGCTTGGCACGATGTTAATAAATGATTTTTATATTCCATGGAATTTGTTTGCAATAGGAAAATCGTTTGTACTCATCACATTTTTATTGTAGAAAATCGGACAATATTTTTTCTGTTGAAGTCCTTTATAACGTAGCGTAGCATTTGCGGTGTGAGTTCCTGAAGTCACAATTTTAATTTTTAACGCCTGACCAAAGAAGTTTGACAGTTGTCTTGTTCAAAAGTGTTCTTCACTAGTCTTTTTTTTAAATTAGATCTAATGTTTCAATCTATCTATCTGTCTGACGTATCGTACCTCTGATGTGACGTGATTGAAAGGGTTATTAGCTAGTTTCTCTATCGGGGGTTACTTAATCTATACTAATATATGTACGAGTAACGACTTTTCGTATGACCACAAAAATCTCGAAAACTACTTATCTGATTTCAATAATTACTTTTTTATTATTTCTTTTTTCTCGGGTGACATAGGCTATATTTTAATTTCATATAGCTTTTTTAAAATAAATTAATAAAAATTCTAATGTACTGAAGTTGAAACCAAAAATTAACCACTTGAGACATAATTTTTGCTCTAAAATGTTTTTTTCTTGAATGTTTTTTAATATATGATATGTACGAGTCTCTACTATACCGACTGCTGCAGCAAGATTCAAAGTATTAGCACAGCATAATGCTATGGTATAAGGTTAACACCATGATGTAAAAAGATAACATGGTCAATAACATTCCGTTCATTTTTGAAAAAAAAAATTTGAATTTCCAATATTTTGTATTTTTTAACAGAAGTTTTGAAATGTAATTTTTTCTTACGATAAAATAAAAGTTTTAAAATAAATTCTGTAAAATGAATGTTGTAAAATAAATGCTGTAAAATAAATTTTGTAAAAATTGTAAAATAAATTTTGTTAATTAATTATTTTTCCTTCGAATTTTTATTTTGTCTAACGTATTATAATATTAACATATCCAAAACATTTACACTCATAACGATAACAAAATTCTTTTTCGGACGAAGCCGCGCTGGGGGACTGCTAGTTTAATATATATAAATCTGATACGTTGAAAAAATTAGATGGAGGAAATGAACCCATATGAAAACATATCTAATAAATCGGTGTAGAATTGTTGAATTTTCATAATTTCGTCGTTTCCATTTTCTACACCAATGAATAGAAAGAGCTTGAATTAAGTTTTTATTCATTTAAGAAAAATAGATATTCTTTATAAAAATTATAAGTTATGGTTTTAGCAAAGTTTGAAATTGAATAATACAATGTGCCTAGGTTGGATAGGGAAACTACGGAAATATGAATCGAAGTAGGACCTACATATGAAAAATGTCAGAAAATGTTACCACCATTCGCAAAACGTCAGTGGTAGCAGATCTGACATTTTTACCTAGTAAATTTTTCTTATAGAAGTGAAGAAGATGAATGCAGAAAGCTCTCCAAATCGACTATCGTCTATCGTCATTAGAACTGATCAGTAAATTGATTACAGGTAATAAGAAGTGGAATATAAATATTATTTGTCAACTATATGATCCATTTGACTTAAATATAAACAAATAAAACTGTGCATAAGCACTTTAATACATTTAATCTGAATAAAACAATTCACTTTGTTTTAAATATTCTAATTCTATATTAGAGCTAAGCTAAAGTGTAATTTATTATTCTGAACGTGGTCAAATTAGACCTAACGGATTCTTTATTTCTGACGAATTAGTTCCTTGAAGTTTGATTTTCGTAACTAGTCTCATAAACTTGCATGCAGTGTTGATCATAAGATACTTATAATTACTAAGATTGCTCTGAACATGTCAAATCTCCTCGCAATTAATCACACTTAAATTGATTGCTTCGGTACGGAACACTTGATAAACTGCCAGAAGAATCGAAGAAAGTTTGTCTTGATTAGTATAACTAAGTAGCTTAATATTTCTTAGGTTACCTGCTAAGTTTTGTTAGAATTTTATGAAGCTCGCCATGAAACGAGAGTTATAATTTCATCTTTGAACAGCTTTAAATGCGAGTGGGTAGTTTAAATTACTTACTTACTTACTTAATTCCTGTGATACTGTATATTAACTATGTAAGCGTAGCGTTCGTGGAATCCAACAGAAAATTCCTTAAGGCTTCAGTGGAGCCACTCAGCACATCATCATTCAGTAAACGGTTTATTGAGGGAATTTTTAAATTTCTTTGGTAGAGGTAAGAAATCGTACGCGGAGGGAGCACGCTCTTAATTGTATTGCATACGAGCCCGAATTATTTTGGCGCCTCTCTAATTTTCTTTAAAACATCGACTTTCGGAAATATCTACTGTTTAGGGAAATACAAAAGTATTTGTGTGTTTATCAAACTATATTACTTTAACTATTAAGATGAGGAAAAAACTGTATACTATGCTCCGATTTCATAAAGAGAGAAAGCGATAAATTATGATAATTGCCGTAATACAATCATTATCGTGGCTTATCACTCCATACCTTTGTGAAATGGAGTAGGTATAATTCATATACCTATTTAAAAATAAAATTAATTGAAGAAATATTTAAGAGAAATTGTTTTTTTTATTGAAATTTTGCAATTGGTTGATTTTATTGAAAATGTGTTTTACAAAATTTTTAATTTTTGTCCTCTTGTATTTAAAGCTACTTCAGTCAGTTTCTGTCTATTTTCAAACCACTACATTTCTGTCTGTCGGCTTTGCTGTAGGTTAAACTCGGATTGCTTTGCTTGCTTTGCTATTTGAGAAGAATATTTTTATTGCTTTCACTAATACGTTTTCCGTTACAAATTTTATTCGAATGGCAGTTAGTTTTGTAGCGTGTTAGCATGCTGTAGATTTTTAGGAGAACGTAATGAAGACATGCTAACGCGAGTACCATTTCATTCCGATGACGTAGCAACATAAGCAGAGCTTGTGCCTTGTGCTGGCATCTGGCATGTAAGTAATAGTAAAGACGCAACCGGGCAGAGCTGGAATGGCTCGCAGAGACAGTAAGGAAACATAAGTGTATATCAAAACCTACTATCTAATAACGTTCCTCTTTCATTAGCTCCAGTCTGATGTATATGAATGATAAATTATTTTAACCTCCGTTTCTTCTCAGCTTCTCAATTGCAGCTGCATATTAACAACTACGGCATGCTTCATGAAAGAGCCGTTAAAAATACTAATAGCGCCCCACGATTTCTTAGTAATACATACATAGAGCTAATGTAAGAAACAACAAATAATCATAATTCACTGATATGGAAACAAATGTATAAAAGACGGAAGAGTCACAGGTAATTTCGCTACACTCTACCAGCCTTTGATATATAAAATATGTACTCCTCTTGTACAAAACATTGAATACTAAAGATGCAGCCTACCTTGCGCCGTCATCAAAGCTAACGATGCTGTGAAGTGGTAGAATCTGTGAAAAACTCTCGATGAAATACGCAAAACAGAATTTACACGAAGAAGCCTTCGGAATTTCAGTAGTCATCGTTTGTATTCAGATAAAAGCGCGCGTACATTCTGTGCCCTGCTTGTAATGAATTATAAAATTTCGCGAATAAAATGGAAGGCGCAGATAATGAGTTTTCTGTATTTGTGGGAAATGTTCTTTTGTATTTGTTGTTTGATTTAATTAGAATGTTATGTGTATGTATTTTACTATGGGAACCATTGAGTACTTGACTCTAATTTAAGTTATATCTAATACGATCTAATACATAATTCCATTATTCTAAAAATATTAATTTGTGAAAATGGCTCATTGCCAACGGATAGGTAAATTTCCCGGTCTTCAATTTTCATTATTCTTCATTACTTCTTCCCAAAAATGTATTAAATAAAAGTTGTAGGTAAAGATTATATCTATAACTCCTAACTATTTTTGATGACATTTAACTAATGGCTACTTTTTGTAATTTCTTTCAAAAGTTTGAAGTTTTGAAATAACCATTCCAATCACGCCCAAGATATTGGTACGACTGAAACTTTTCAGAAAAGTAAATATTATTTCAAGTATTCTCTGCGTTAATTAGAAAGTCTATACTCAAGATCACAATATTTCCTGCGGTTGATACCCAATTGATTCTATTTTATCAAATGAGCCAGCTACTTCCGGAGCTTTTGAACAAGATGTACAGTGTGAACTTTTAGATTGAAAAATGAATAAAATACGACCTGCATATTTAACACACAAACGGTCGTATACATCAATCATAAATTTTGATGGCACTTGCTTTGAAATCATGGTTTCGTTTATGACTTCAGTGAGGTATCTCTTTGTGACACGTCATCATTTCTTGTTCTTAAAATGTTGCTTTAACTTTTTTATCAAATGTATGTAGAAGAAGCATTTCTACTAAAAATGGCAATATGCAATAGTACGACCTTATAGTTGACAATTCTCCACAGAAAAACAGTTTCTTCTATTATTTCATTTTATTCATATATACACCTTGAATTCAAGTTTGATTTCTGTCAGCTTCCAGAACAGGCGGGTTTCCGACATGGGTATGGAACAAATGACATCATACAAGTTATCAAAACTTTAATAAAAAATGCCGCCAACTATAACACGTTGGTATTTTTAGACTACAACATATCTACAAATACACAACAGCAAATGTGATTCAGAATACGAGGGAACCGACGAGGCGATACGATCTCGCCGAAGCTCTTTACCAAGCTTCTGGAATAGTTCAAGAATGCTGGACCGGAAGGTCTTAATATAAATATTGATGGAAAGGATTTTAAGTACATTCGGTTCGCTGATGACATTATACTGATCTCAGACTGTCTGGGCAAGGTAGAGGAAATGTTTCAAAAATTAACAAGCGCCTCGCATAAATTTGATCTAGAAATTAATTTAAAAAAAAACGACGTAATGATGACATAATTGATCCCTAGCCAAAAGATATTTTTACAGGGACGTCCTAGATATATTTGGGACATAAGGGAGATCGAACAAAGAATTGGATTTACTTGGGCAGCATATGGCAAACTCAAACATGTCTTTATGTCTGTTATATGCCTTAACGCAAGATCTTTGACCGGTGTATTTTACCTGTATTCTAAAGTCTATGCTCGAAATTAACTTAACTTTAACACATGATATATAGAGTATAGCTTGCTTAAAATGGAATTGAGTAAGTCATATAGAAAGAATTTCGAATGAAGAATGGACCAATGAAATGGCAACGCAAAGATGGACAGATGATATAAAACGACCAACTCGAAAAATAATGCTCAGAACAGGAATAAGTGATGATTATTGAGAGAGTCTATGTTCAATAGTGGACGAAACAAGCTGTTTGATGATGATGCACGTTGACATTTTGATAATTTATTTTCAAATTGATTTATTCTTGAACATATTTTGTTACAACCGGATTACTTAATAGATAATAAATGTATCGAAAGATCGAATAATATAGGTCTTGATTCTGGGTGGTTGTAACAAAATGACGAGATCACTTGTTGTGTTCATAATGTCAGTTTGTTAGTTATATTGTACCAAAAAAAACACGGTTTGCATTTTCCCATACTCTAGCTTCTTATATTGATAGAACTAATGAAACAATGCGTGTTCCAATTTAAGAAAATGACATCATACTTAATCTAAAAAATGGCGTTAAAGATGTGCATGCAAAATTAAAAATGTTTGTGAGTTTTGCGTACACTATATATTGCGTAATTTATTTGCAGTTTCCATTCAAAACGTTCACACTTAATTTCATTATACGAAACTGAGCTGAAAAAATAATATCAATAAGCATAATTATGATCCTAAATTCGATCAAGCATATACTGACCAGTATAGAGTTACTTAACCAACCATCGGCATCATGTACTAATATGGCACTGGTGAAACGGCGCTATTTATAAACGTCGTAAGAAGCAAAATACAATTGGTATGGCGTCAAATTATAGCATCACCAAACACTAAGCAGTATGCAGTATTAAATTAAGGAACACAGGCTGTATAATTACACTCAAAATCAGTTGGTACATGTCACATCATTTTTTAAAGGGCTGCCCTTCAACGTTCTCAAGTGCAAAATAAGATTTTCTTAGAAATCAGCTGTCATATGCATTCAGTAAACTCATAAGAAAAGGCAAATCCGAGTACAGCTCGCGTCAAAAGGGTTCCATACTGAAGATTTTTCTGGAAACAATAAGTGGAGGCCTATAGTCTGTATTTTTCGAGAAATTCAAACTTCAGTAGTTTTGGAGCAGGAGAGAGGAGGTAATGGTCAATTTTCGTCATTAAGCTTTCAACTTTTTCATCTCATAGTGCCAGAAACAATGGTGGATGTTAGAGTCGTCAATGTATATCTACTAAAGGTTATTAATCTTCAATTTAGAGATCATATTTTCCACTGTCATCTAAGGAATAACTAAATACCTATATTAGATTCCATTGTTGATTTCTTAATCTTGATTATATAGTAGGTATATACTATATATAGCTCTCTTATTATTTTCATTCTCATAATAAAAAGCCAAATAACATAGAACCTTATAATTATAATATCATCTATGTATTATTTAAGTACCTAATTTAAACGAATAATATGAATTCGGGAGAATACTCATAACATACTAGCAAATTGTCAGAAGGCTTTATAGTGTTCTGATACCACACTACCTATGTTATGGTTGGTATGTACCCAGGAGTGGTTCTTCCTGAGTGTTTTATACAGCGATTGCCAATGTGGAATTTGGAGGTTGTTCTTCGATCAGTTCTTGCTAATCTCTACCTATTTCCTTTAGTAGAGAGCATGGCCATCTCTAGTTTCGCTGTTGCTTCTTCTTCTCTATTAAGTATTTCGCAACAGCTGAATGACAGATAATGACGGAGATGGCGATCATTTCTGAAGCGTACAAGAAAGTTTGCTTTTCGAATAGCGTTATAACAACCGGAGAATCATCCGACACACAGAAAATCATAAGAAACTATGGAAAAGAGAATAGAAGCTCTATTTCCCGAGTTACAGAGTACCACCCTAGACCACTTATCCCATTTCAAAATGTATCTAATGAAGTTGTTAATGTTTCCATCCATCAAATTTGTGTTTCTTGAGCTTAACTTTTGAAGTAACCGATAAACGTTTCATCAAACCATTCAATCTTGAACGCTGCTTTGTTTGGCCGCCCAGAAATGTGATAACATTTGTCAATTACTCTGTGCACTCTTATAGAATAAGCTATCACATATTGGGTAATTGCAAAAAATTGTGATAATGAACCTTGAGAATCACAAATCAAGTCTCTTGTTAGTTATTTTAAAAAATGATTGTCTGATACTTTATTCTTCAAATAAATAAATCGAATGGTTGGCATAAGTGATAGTTTTGCATTGTGATAGACTTGGGCATGGATTCCTAGAAAAAATCAGAATTATTAATTTTGTAATGATTGTCTGTAGCTTTTTAATTGAGTAAATAATCTGAGGAGCTGATTTTTTCTTTGTTATAATATATTAAGATGGGACCAAGTGTGAGTCGAACCTGCATACGATGGGTACCGTATCATTGTAAAATTTAAATTCCACTATCCAGCTGTTACTGTAAATGAGATACACACGGCTGAAATGTTAACTCTCTATCTATCACGGTTTCTGATATACAGCCCTCACACCAACGAACGGACGGACGGATAGATTTAGTATTTGTTGTTACACTGAAAATGTGAATGGTGCAGAGCTGTAAAATAGTTCAGATGTATTGGTAATTTTGATAATCTTAAAAAACCTCAAGCTTTAGAGATCCTTTTTTGCGACATATGAATATTCAATAAAGTTCAATAAATTAAAACTCTTCTGTTGCCTTTCATTAAAACGTTGAAAACAATAAGGTCTATAAAAGCTATTCATCTTACATCATTATTTTTATTCTGGACCACAAATGCTTCTAGGGAATTATCAAGTGCAGCATTTTTTATAAACTTTCTATGTTTTAACGGTCTGGGAAATTTAACGTTTGGCTTTCAGAATAAACTCAGTTAGCACTAGGTACAGTTGATCTAGATGCGTACTATTTTTGAATTTCTAGGCTTCTCTTAAGCCATATGGATAGCTAATTTTTCAGAATTGATATTACCGTGACAAGCCCATCTATTCCACCTCTATCAAATTTTATTGAGGATCGTCAACATAATGAAACTGAGCTGAAAAAATCTTAGAAGCTATGAATATCTGCGATATTCGTCCGACTTGAAATAAATATAACACATGAACGCTGGCAAAACGACTAGACCCGAGATTCAATGGACATAAAATAGAATATCAAGGGCTCAGAAATCGACCTGAAAATAACCATAGGCTCTTCAAGGACCGTGATAAAATTATATTGTCCCTTCCTGGTATATGCAGCTGATAAAACCGAGAGCTCTAGAAGTCTGGAAGGTTAAGTATTTATTTCAGAATAGATACCAAATTCTATTTCTATGGGCATCTCCCTACATCCTGCCCTGAATGTTTGAAAATGAAAACTGGTTGTGATAAGAATAACCATTGTATGCTAATTTATTCGAAAATGGAATTCGCCTGCGTCACTATCAAAATGATCAACCCAACTTCACAAACGGAACAGTTGTATAATTCGGTTCTTTGTCTTTCTTAAGGTTCCATACACTCGATAATAAAAAGGAAGCCTTTTAAGACCAAATTTTTTCAAGCGCATCATGAATATATCAAATGAAAGGGCTCATTTGGTTACTAAAATGAATGGCTCAAAAAATATTATTGATAATATTAGAAAATTGGCTGTCTCTCCTCCCTCCGAAAATACTGAGCATATGTGTAACGCGTCCCTCCAACATAAACTCCTGCATCCTGCATATGAAACAATGGATTCAGCAGCTCCAACGTAATTTGATTGATTTGATTTGATTTGATCAAAACATACTTTTTTTCAAATCCCTGTGAAATATAGGTAGATAATTATATTCCTTACGACAATGATATATTACACTTGTAGGCTTTTTAAAAATTGTGGTTGATTCCTTTTTTATTATTTGAATTCTTTTCACATCTTCGCAGACATTTCCTTTCTTAAGAAAGGAAATCAAGTTATAACCTACCTATTTTTAATCAAATTTAGACAAAATTATGATTTTTGTCGCTAGGTTGGGTTAGGTTAGGTTATTATTCTTCAATATGGCTGTCTTTTGTTCCGTTGTATATTTTGACAAAGTCTGCTTGCTCATTTTAAGTTTGTTTACTATAAATATTTTTACCAAAAATTGGCCCGACTTTATTAGTTGATGCACTGAAAAATACAAATCAGTCTATTGGTGCTGGTAATTTTGAAGTTGCGCAATTGTAGTTAGATTGAACTCTTTTGGCACCAACTTCAAAAATACCAGCACGAAAGGAATTTATATTATATTATAATTTTCAGTGCGACAACTAATAGAGTTGGTCCAATTTTTCGTAGAAAATATTAATTTTTCACTTTTGAGTGTAACATAAATCATGAAAATCGTTGAACGTTCAATACCAATACCAAAAAAGATGGTCCTTAATCTATTGTCCATGTAAATTCTTTGTTTGTACGTGTTATTACTCATAGATATCTAAACATCGCAGCGAAAATACACATATTTCAAACATAACCACAGCTGTAACTCGGAAACCGTAACTTGATCTGAAAAATGTCCATTCTAAATGTTGCTAGAAATGAACTTTTATCTAACTTCGTCTTATCAGATTTCCGATTATCGAGAAAAATTGCCACCTCCACCTCTTTCGGGGCGGTTTTAGAGGGAATGAGGTTTCAGATTTGAATTTTTGTAGATATGGGACCATATATACAGCGCGCACAAAAACACAAAAAAACAGGCAGTCGAATTGAATATGTTCCAGTCAGAACAGTTGTTCTGTTTCGTCATAGCATGACATCTTTATCTAGTTCATTACTGGATATGGTAAAGATAAAGATGTCATGCTATGACGAAACAGAACAACTGTTCTGACTGGACTGAACCTCCTCCATTTAGGAAGTCAGTCATCATTTAATCACTCAACATGCCAATATTCTTGTTATTCGTATTGGCCATGATATATGATCAGAACCAACAAGAAGAACCACATGATCTACTATTCTGGCATTCAGGGTTATCTAACAGAATATATTGCCAACTTCCTGCATATGTCCAGAAAAAAAAGGACTTTTTGATTTAAATGCAGAGACTTTACAAAATAAAAACAGTGCTCTCCATAAAACTAACTCATTGCTGGTACAATAATTCTTTGGTAAGGTAAACCAGTGGCGGCTCGTGAGGTTTGGATGCGGTAAGACGACTTACCGACTGAAGTAATATGAATATTTTATACCTGTTATTTTAAGCCAATCAGATGCCTTAACCACAGCATAAGAAAAAATATACCTATGCTGTGACTTGAGTTTGACAAGTAGTTATGACGACAACCTGAATTTCCCGAAAATTCGTTCGGTCACGTGACTCAGCTTCAAAATTATAAGTGATAATTTCCTTGACTTGACAGCTATCATGTGCAGATGACAGAATAACAAGCGTAGATTATTTTTGACAAATATTCGTTTATATACTGTCAAAAATTGTATTTACTTTTAAAAAGAATCTTTGGTATAACATTTTTGTACTGAATTTCCCGCGAGCATGAATTATTATCCGTAATATTTTTTCAGGAGCGAGTTTTTTAAAGAAAATGGCACCTCGAAAGTTTATCGGAAATTATTCAAGGAGGGAGATTATAAGTGAAAATATTAGAACGATTATAAGTGAAAATATCATTCCTAAGTCATATATAGTATATTTTTATGTTTCGATATATAGATACATATTTGTTGTAGCATTTTTATCTTCAGATAGCATTAATATAGGTACCTACTTGTTATTTACAATGGAGTTCATCACAGGACAGATGAAAAAAATGTGATTTTTTTATTCCAATTATTAAGGATTTTTCATGACATAAATTTGAGTCTTATATATTAAATTTATACGCCGATCCTTCAATAGTACTAACTTATTAATTATAGAGAACAAAACAATTTTTTCTTTAAAAATACGTGTAAACGACAACAAACGATAATTTTTTATTAAATTCCGGTAATAGGTTTTAATACGTAGATAATGTCTTTCAACAGAAACACTTTTGATTGGAATTTGGAATGATAGCAGTTAATGTAGGTGAATAACTTGTAATCCTCTGGAAAGATTGTTTGAAGATCATTTTTATAGTGTTTTAATATTGATGCGATAGATATTTGGTAATTTTAAAAACCTTGATCATGGTTTTCAAATAGTTTTTTATAGTATTCATATAAATCCTACAGTTGTAAAGCTGATAATTCACAAATTGGCAACAGAAACACAATTGAAATTGAACACAAATATCACGAAAGTCAAAAGAGTAATCCAACCTTAATTCTAATCTATAGATCGTTATAAGATCAATAATAGTGACTTGAATTGACTGTACTGTATTCTGTATATTCCTGGTTGCGCCCTCCCAATGCCGCGGGCGACGAAATTTATCGAAACTACGCGATAGGCGAACGACTTCGGTGCCTACCCTCCGACGTATTTCCGCATATTTCACTCTACATATTATTATGCTTATCCTTTACTGATTCATTGGTATATTTCACTACGCTGACGTGTACTGAATTGTAGGCGCTGGACAAAATCGCCTAACTGTCGTAAACTTGAAATTACTAGCGAATATCATAATCGCGCACAAGTTTTGTTAAATAGAATGAATAAACGAGATCCGATATTTATGAAAGTATAAATCATTTATCATTTTGAAGGGTAGATGCACTAAAGATTTATCCTATCCCGACGAGCCGCCAATGATGTTTACCTGGTAAACATCATTGTTGTTTTTAAAATTCATTATCCAGCATACATGGAGTTGACGGTTTGTATCGTAAAATAAGGGTAGCCATTCGGCAGTAACTCTCCACGTAGCACCTAGATGAGTGCCTATTTGCGATCGTGCAAAAAATTTGTAACGCAGTGGCATAGAACTGACTACTCATTTTTATGGCGTCGTTATTGGCGTTTTATTACGGCGACAGTTTAGGCACTCCGGAATCCAGATATGTTTGGTTTTATTTTGGATATTATGATGGACTCAATGACGTTTGTGCAATATATCTGTCGTGGAGTGAGTATTAGGTATACTAAACAGAATTGTTTATAAAATAAAGCATATATTTAGATTATATTCTAAGCTAAGGGAAAATGTGTAAAATAGATACTCTGTTTCAAGTATAGTGCGATCAGAAATCTAAGAAGGTTGTGAATCACCAAGCACTTGAGTTATCAGCAGGCAGTCTACGCAGAATTGTACCTGTCCTAGCGATTACATTTTGTTTTATAAGTCAGTATAATGGGTTAAGATAATTATTAAGAAAAATCGCTTGAACTTAATCTAGAATTGTTTGTGTATATACAATATATTATGATAATATAACAAAAAACCATTTATAAACATCACGATAATGAATGCGATTATGCCAAAAGCCAAACTATTTCATGAGATATCTTAATCCGGACCTAGGAATATTTCAAGGGACACACACTTTTATTGGTTATCTATATTTCGAACAATAGGTAATAATGAGGATCGTCGGCTAATATGGATCTACGACCTTCTTAGATTTCTGGTTCTACCATACCTACTTTCTATTCTGGATAACAAGGCTTATATCTGAGAACAAAAAATACTAGGTAGGACTGTAAGACAGGATGTTGAACTTTTATTGTCTATGCTAACTTGTCAAATAATATCATAAAAGTTGCATAAAGGACACGTTAACTGATATCTCTACTGAAAGAGTGGTTTCTTGCGTAAGTCTAATTATGCATTTTTAAAACATATACCTATCTACAAATTTCACAGAATTTTCCACTTTTTATCCTTTTCTCCTCTTTCAAGAAAAGCTGTTGAGGCAACAGGTCATCTTTGTCTCGGAATGCTTGGGAAGACGAATTGTTGCAAGATTCGATCGTATAGTTTTCACAAAATAAGCAGAAAATTAAGTGGAATTTGGATCCCAGACGCCCAACCAGGGGTGTGAAACTAATGTATATATACACATATATATCTAATATATTGACATTTTGCGCCCTATCGCCACCATGAATTGAAGCTCTAGCCAAGAACCGAATAACCAACAAGAATTTGTAAAAAAATATTTTAAATTTCTGTTGATACATATCGTTTGTGACGCGTTTGTTTGTGACTCAATATTTAATGAGTTATTACTTAGATTGTTAGATAATTAACACCGATTAGCCAACACGTCTTTAAAATAGATCTTATTTCTCTATTTTTACCCGATTTATCAGAAATTGTTTGTGAAACACAAATATAATGAGGAAATCGTTTGTGACTCTATTATTTTAGAAAAATTAAAATTTATTTCAAAATTTGTAAGCTTAGGCAACTAGCTATACATCACTGTTAAAACTTCAATAAATATAATTATTTGTGTAAGGAATGTCGTGAATTTATTTATTTAATCATAGAGTAAATTTTTCATGTGCACGAATAGCAAGGAGCAGAATTAAATTGAAAGTTTGATGATTTAACCTATAAGCCACAAGTTGGTTACTTCTCGAAACAGAATGAGAGAACAATATTGGCAGAAGTTTATTTTCAGAGGGCAATTAGCGCACTCAGTGAAGTTAGAATCATAATTAAAGGTGAGTTTATACAGTAAATAAAATAAAATAAGAAATAATTTAAGATAAAATAAGAATGTTGAACATGCTCATTTCCATAGGAGCGTTTATACACGAAATAAGCTAAATTAAGAAATAAGAATAAGAACTAAAGATGGCCAACTTTTATCTTTATTTCTTATTTTATTTTATTTTGTTTGGAACCTGATAATGCGCATGATAAACCACCAGAGAACACTTAACTTACATACAACACAAAAGATTTTGACAAAAAAGCTGTGATTTGATTGGTTCATTCTTATTTCTTATTTTATTTTCGTCATCTGTATAAACCAATCTTTTTTGAGGTCATTCTTATTTCAGTTTTAATTTGTTTCTTATTTTATTTTATTTACTGTATAAACTCACCTTAACTAGCGTAAATGGATACTGCAAAGTTAAACATTTGACTTCCAAAAGAATTAAATGTATAGAAGGTATAATATTTGTTTGAAATTCCTATCACGTGTACAGCTAAAAGGTTCCATTCGAGATTGCATTCATTCATGCGTAATTGTGCCTTTATTTGAGTTATTACGAGATTCGGTTCGTATAGTGGAACAGAGTTATGAAATTTCTCATTCTGAAGGTCGATTCATAACTCGCAGGATGCAATTTTTGTATGTTCGATGCTGGAACGGTATAAATAAGATTTATTGGCCCCGAGTGGGTTATTCCTTGAAACCCTCCTCTTCTAGATGGAAACTAGGTAAATATGTTATATGAAACGTATGGAGCATATTTGGCATTCAAAGGTTTTTTGACCGACGAACCCCGAACGGAGGAGGTATACAATTCGACTGTCTGCTTTATTTTTTTGGTTAGTGCGCGCCTTTTATATAGTAAAAGAGCTCCGATTTTGATGATTTTTGATTAATTTGAAAGAGGAGGCATGAGATATGATCACATATTTATAAAAACGCAAATGCGAAATCTCCTTCCCTCCGAAAACCGCCCCGGAAGCGGTGGAAGTGGCGAATTTTCTCAAAAATCTAAAATCTGAGTTGAGATAATTAAAGATAGGACAATATCCGGAAACGTTTAAATTGAACATTTTCTTAAAAGACTTATAGTTTTCGAGATGGAGGCATGTTAAATTCTCAAATGTACCTATTTTTGCGATGTGGAGGGCGATTTCTTTCGAAAATTGTAAATCTTTTGATACTACATGAAAAACATAATTGTTTGTAGCAACATTTATAATGAACATTTTTTCCTTAGAGTTACGGTTTTCGAGTTAAATCGGCGTTAAAATGCGTATTTCCGCGGCGATGCTTTAGATCTCAATAACAACTACAAGCAAAGAATATACGTGGGTAATAGGATAAGTACTATTCTTCATGGGTCTTAGTGAACGTTCAACTATATTCGTGACTAATCTTAAGTACACTCAAAAGTGTGAAATAAATATTTTTTACAAAAAATTGGACCGACGTTATTAGTTGATGTACTGAAAAGTATAAAATAATATTAATTCTATTGGTGATGGTACTTGTGAACTTGGTGCCAAAAGTTATCAATCTAACTGCAACTGCACAACTTCAAAAGTAACAGCACCAATAGAATTAATATTATTTTATACTTCTTAGTGCATCAACTAATAACGTCGGTCCAATTTTTAGTGAAAAATATTTTTTACAGTTGAATCTCGCATCTTATATTCCTACAAGTTCTACGTATATAGTGCACAGGAATCCTGAATAAATGATAACTAAGACTTTGTTGGAGTGGAGATGTTGAATAAAATATTAATTATCTTTTGTAAGAAACCATCATCTTCAAAGGGTACTCAAGCGTAAAGTTTCTGGAGGAGATATATAAGGTTTCCAAAACTAAGTTCACTTTATAATAGCATTTGTAAATAATATATAAAATATTATAATATAGTAATTTATAGGTTTCGGGTAGATATCAATTTATTCTTACACCATTTTGAATTCAGATTAGTTCTGATAGATGGATATCTACAGTGCGGGACAGGAAAGAAGTCGGGGTATTAAAACCTAAATCCCGTTCACTATCAGAGCTACGGACACGCCCAACTTGGTCAACTCTTGTGCCCATTAGATTAGATTAGATTTAAGAGGGGGTTACATTGCACTGCGACCATAAGGTCTATTGTGCCCCCCACCTGAGTTGCACTCGCCTATACGCGGTCTACAACTCGCCTTCCAGTTCCAGAGTTCTAATGAACTCCAGTATCTGGGTTGGCTTCAAGGATGATACTTCCTCACTACTGCAGGTTGCTAGTCCAAGGCACTGTTTGCGTTGGCTAGCAATGGCGAGGCATTCCGTCACCAGGTGATCCGGAGTTTCCTCCTCTTCCCCGCAGAATCTGCACTCGGCATCCTCTGCTAGAACTAATCTCATTAGATGCTTCTTGAGCCGACAGTGTCCTGTAAGAAATCCGGTGAGTAGGTGTAGCTTGTTCTTGCTGAGATCCAAATACCTTTTTAAAAAATTTTTTGGACTGATCCAAACCAGGGGTATCCCGCAAGAGTGTTTCTCTTACGGTTTTTTCTTTCTCCAGAAACTCCTTCTTGTAGGTGCTTTTATCTGTGCCACAGAAGGGTTCTGGGCCTGTAAATGGAGTTTGTACTCCTTTCCTGGCAAGTGTGTTGGCCTCCTCGTTGCCTTTGATTCCCGAGTGGCCGGGAACCCAGACTAAGTAGACCCTGATGTTCTAGCCTAGCTCATTGAGCTTCCTTCGGCACTCCCATACCATTCTAAAGTCAATGGTATGAGAGTTCAGTGCTTTAATTGCAGCTTGACTATCAGAATGTATTGCAATGTCACACTTCTGATAGTTTCTTTCAAGGTTCACCTCCACGCATCTCTCAATTGCAAGCAATTCTGCTTGAAAGACACTTGGGCAGCGGCCTAGCGCAAGTGAGCATTTGGTGCGATTCCCAAACACTCCAGCACCTGTCCCCGTCGTGGTCTTAGATATTTGACTTCAGCCTTCCAGCTTATTATGTCTCCACTCAAAGTGAGTGGTTTCATAGCTGGAAGTTTCCTTTTCATAGTAAATGGAATAATTGTGGTCTTGGATGGGTTTATGCTAAGCCCCACTGACAAGCACCATTGCTCAATAGTTTTGAGGCCCTTCTGCAATAATTCGCATAGGGTGTTCTCATACATCCATTTGATAATAGTCTTGTTCACTCCTCGCCGTGTGAGTGCCTCCCTGATTGACACATGTGTGGTGTTGTCAAAAGCCCCAGATATGTCCAGGAAGGCACACATTGCGATTTCTTTATTGCTCAGAGAACTCTGAATGACCTCAGTTAGCTGATACAGCGCGGTTTCTGTTGAACGCCCCGCCCTGTATGCATGCTGACATTTATGAAGTGGTTTGTCCTTCAGAATCTCTGTTCTTATGTAGTTATCCACTACTTTCTCCATCGTTTTCAGTAGAAACGATGTTGAACAGATAGGTCGGAAAGATCGGGGATCAGTCCCATTTTTCTTCCCTATTTTCGGTATGAAGATTACTTTGGCTCTTTGCCATATGCTAGGTATAAAGCCCCGTGCTAGGCAGCTTCTTGTAATCTTCAGGAGATGGGGAAGGATCTCCTCCATTCCTTTCTGTAGGAGTATTGGGTATATGCCATCTACTCCCGGCGATTTATAAGGTTGAAAGGTGTTGACTGCCCATTCCAACCTTTGTCTTGTGAATATCTTCTTAGCAATACTTCAATCTTCCTTGCGAGGATTCTTGGTTTGGATTGCTACGTCAATACTACTGAGGTGTTCACTTCCTGGGAAGTGTGTTTTGAGAAGTAGAGCAGATCGCTCCTCTTCTCCCTCAGTGTATGACCCGTCTGGCTTCTTGAGCGACATTAAAGGGCTGATTGTCCTTTTTGTCGAGCTTTTGAGAGTGGGCAACTTGATTGGAATGCCTCCGTTATCGCCACACTGATCAGTTCGACCTCTTGATCCAGATCGCAGTGTGGGTGTTTGACCCCATTACTTTCGATCTGTTCCAAGTTTTGCTTCAGAAGGGTCTTATATTTAGACCAATCTGTATTTCTAGGGTTACGAGTTGGAGACAGTGAGGTTTGTTCCCCCGCAATCCTAAACTGTATAATCCTATGATCGGAGAGAGAAGGTTCCTCCATCACTCTGCAATCAAATACGTGCCCATACCTGTATGTATATATTAAATTGTAAGTTAGTTACTAAGGTAACGATAATAGCAAACGTGACAGTTTCAGTATATATAAGTTTATGAATATATGAAAAAAATATGAAGATTGTAAATATTCATTGAAACATTTAATTGCCATAGCATTTATTAAATATTCTATGATAAAACTAAAAAATAGTAATATATTTTGAATTTGGAAAAGATATAGTTTTTTCTTCTTCATCACAAAATATTCACCTTTGATGACAATTACCATCGAATAACAAAGGGATACAATCATCTGTAAT
This sequence comes from Crioceris asparagi, assembly GCA_958507055.1. Classification (NCBI taxonomy): domain Eukaryota; kingdom Metazoa; phylum Arthropoda; class Insecta; order Coleoptera; family Chrysomelidae; genus Crioceris; species Crioceris asparagi. Next base: position 41,942,772 of record OY293826.1, read on the forward strand.
TAAAGTTCAATACAATCAATTTTCTATAGACTCAATAGATGACCTGTTAATTTTCCAGCTTGTGCTTGTTACCAATAGAATAAATATCTCTCTACAAAATCTAGGGCAAATTTAACTAAATACACGCTAAATACACTAAATAATGTTTATGATTTTGTCACAGATACTTAAGTTTGACAAAGTGCAAGTAATGCAGTATCAGTTAAAGGTAGGAACCAACCTCAAGCGTACCAACAGAATAAACATTAATTTGTACCATTCCTGGTATGAGCACAGCTTACCTAATAATTAAGCTGTAGTATGAGTATCATAATCATCTTTTCTTTTATTCTAGTTAAATTGTGTATTTCATTAATCATCATTGAGCATTTACTCTTATTCTGAAATTTCAAAATATAGCTGAAATAAACTTGAATTTCCTCTAGACTCCACGTACACTTTAATTACTTGTACAATATCTGTTTAAATTTTGCTGGGAGTAATCTCTTTTTCTATCGTGCCGGGCAAAATTGTTATTTTAATTTCAATTTAATTATTCTTCTTTCACCCCTTGCGCTGGAGTATATTTAAGTATTCACTGCTTCGTGCTTTGAAGCTTATTTCGGCCTCCGGTATCTATCAATATATAAAACGTACAAGTGATAAAATTAACCTTAAATTTTTGTTTCTTTGAAATACTGTGTTTATCCGATACATCAATATGCCTACCGAAGTCATCGTTTCCAATCTGTAACCAAGTCATTGGCCGTGTCCACAGCAGGCACCTGCCTTGCTAGCAGGTGCCTGCTGCCGTTAACTATCCAATCAGCAAAAAAATATTGTCGGAATAACCGGCAGCTAGCATAAAGGAAATTTTGACATAACATACCTTTACCAGACATTCAGAATTTAGAAATAATCTAATATAGATAGATGGATTTAATTTGTGTCACTAATCAATACAGATCTCACACCCGTTACAGTACAATTTCATTAAATTTGACACTAAAATAATAAACACATAGATATAATATCAAAATACTATTTAAAGTCATAGAAATAATAAAAATCTACAGCTATCTATCTAACTGCTAAGAAAAATATCACATTGAGAAAACATTTAGGTTTGTCAAGAATATTATAAGAAGGATAAGCGACTCTGGGTAATACGCTCTATATTGTCGAGAAGGTAGGTGTGGCCAAACAGCTCACTAAACTCAAAATATCTATTCATCGGGATACTTTAATAGCAACTTAGTAGGCAACTCATTCATCCAGTGAAAGCTACTTTTTATTAATAAAAAAATAATCTGCTTTTAAATTGTCCTAATGATAGTTAGTCTCTTTGAAAGAGATTATGGTTTTCTTGGACCCACAGCAGGCATCGGAATATATAAATTGTTTGCTTTTTGCTATGAAATTAATATTAAATGCTTGGCTATTAATATATTTGCTTTTCTTAGAACTGCCTTTTCAAATTGTGATATATAACACAATATATTTTTTGACAACTGAGTTGGCGGCTAACCGAAGTTGTGTCCATGAAGATGATTTTGTTAGTCACTAACTGCATCGATAGCATTAGCATCTGAAAAATATGAAACAGTTACTTTATAATTTGTTTTTCTCTGGCACTCTCAGAATAATAAACAATGATAAAATATATAAATAAAAATATTATTACAAAAAAGGACCCACTTTATTAGATGAAATATTCAATACTTGGATAATTCTATTGGTCTTAGTAATTTTGAAGTGGTGCAGTTGTAAATAAATAGAAGACTTTCAGTTACGCTACTGAAAATATCACAAATGTACATGTCATAATACATTTTAGAGAATTTCACAACTGAATAAGATATAGGCAAGCATCAAATCACAGAACTGATACAGTAGAGTAGGAATACCATGAGAAAAATTGAGAGTCATTGAAAAGGAACAGATGATTGATCGAGATTTTTGTTGAACAAGGATCGAACTCCCTCCTTGATCATATTTATCCATTAGGACACTATAGTTTTTTTCACGAATGATGGCTATTGTGTGTAATCATTTACGAGCTACGTACATCACGCTATACGCCTCATCGCTTCTCATTATCATGAAATTCTCTACTGCTTTTGTCGACCTAAGCTACGACATGAGTATTTTAAGCTTCTCTTCAATACAATGATAGGGCGCTGCACGTATGTCCGAAGGCAACGCATTCTTTATTTCATAGGCGTCACAATGTCAATGTGGCATTTGGGATAATTCAGGTGTATAAATTTATATTTCATAACTCAAGCAATAAATTTGTGTTTTGTGTTTCTGCATTATTGATAAAAAATCTTTCATACTATTTGCTTATTTAATCAATCGATATTTTTGTTTCCCAAATTATATGATACCATAACTATCTTATCTCGAAATCGTTACGCTACTGACCTACTCCCGTCAGTTGAATTGATCAATTTTTCGTATTTTCAAGGCAGACGCCAACATTCGTGAAACAAACTATACGGCATTTCCCTCTTTATTGTATAAGTATCATAAACGCACAAAATATTTTACAATAATTACTCTGCTCATTGAATTGTGCTACAGTATTATGTTCATGACGAAAACTTAGTTTTTACATTAATGCTTTTTTGTACTGACTTCAACAATATATAACAAATAATATCCCTGAAAGTCTTAAATATTCAAAAAGAGTACCAATATTCAAAAACAAAGTCTCCAGAAATGATCACAAGTCTATTCAGTAAATGAAACCATGAGGGAATCCGGCGATTTCAAGGAACTTGCATTTATTCAAACAAACTTATTGAGCGAGAACTGACCGCAAGAAAGCTGGCTATCAGGTAGCCGGATCAGATAATAATATATCCTAAATAGTAGTGCTAACTATAACTATGAAGGAAATCATCCGGGGCAAAGTTGGTCCAAAAATTTACTATAATATCATTACGGATTTTTTTTTGTACCGCATGATATTAAGCTTAATATGTAGGTACCGCTATAATTAGGAATGATAAATTATTCTTTCTTATGAGAAAATATGAGTGTCTATATATCTGACACGAAATTTTCTTTTTCTAGGACTCGTATTTTATTTCCAATAAAATAATGATAATTTAATATATATTTTACCCATGTCATGGGGTTACTCGGTGTTAATGTTTGGGTACAAAAAATATTCCGATATTACGTAGAAATATTACACTAAATTTTTGGGTCAGCATTGCCCTGGCCTTTTATGACTTTCTTCATTGTCATAGTTATTATTTCTAATATATCTTATCCAGTTACCGGATGGCCTAATTTTTTCGGCGCGCTCTTGGACTATTATTAATAATGAACTTGTAACTGTCAGTTGTTGACTGTTTACCGACTTTAAAAGTAACTAAAATTACGGATGGAAAGCTAAGTAAAGTAATTTCAAACCATGCAAGAAATGATGTTTGGCTTCTGGAACCGTTGGCGTAGATAAAAACAAAAAGAAAGACAATTACTACAAAATACAACAGCAATTTCAATTATTTCAACAGACAATTGTTTCTTAGACAAAGTGGCCTAAAAGAAATCTTCAATTAATTGATTCCTTTAGTAGGTAAGAAGTAAAAATACTGCGTAGAATGTATGATGGAAAAAACTTGTATAGATTGGTAAACATCTAATAAAAGATAATAGGTTCAACTGAGGTCACATTTCACAAAATTACTGGATAAGAATAGGTGCTCTATCGGTTAATAAGATTTAAAATTTTTGTTTGCACAAATAATATTTGTTTCAGAACAAAGTTACAATAAATCAAGGGAAAATTTTCTGCGTTGAAATTTGTGTTTACTTTTCTTGAGATAAAGCAAACATTTTCGGCAACTGCTTGGTTTGACTGTTATTAACATTTGAAGTCAGAAGTTAATTGTATGATTTCTCCCCTTCATATTATATGTAGCGTATACATAACATCTACATATAGCTATTGTATGGATCTGGGTATATAATATGAATTTAAATAGTCTACAGGCAGAATGAAATAATGGCAATACAGTATTATTATAATAAAATAAACACAATTATTCATTGAAACCCAATTTTAATATCAAAATTTAGTTGTATGACATATTAATTCTAACATTTTCGGAACACTCATTCTGTATCTTTTGATTAATTTGAGTATACTTAATATTTCATCTATCTCTGTGTATCGTTTGTTTTTGAATAAAGCTTATTTTAGCTTAGATACATCACAAGATAAAATATATTAAGTATTCTATTTGCTGATTAGTGGCTGCCGCCATTGGTGATACAAATTTGTGCTCGTTTCAAGGCATTTTCCATTACTTTCGGCAAGATTTCCGGAGAATACCGCCCGCATTCCTGTCGAATATTCTCCTTTAGGGCTGCGATTGTCTGGGGCTTGTTGGCATAAGCCTGCGACTTCAAGTAGCCCCAAAGGAAGAAGTCTGGGATGGTTAAATTGGGGGATCTGGCCGGCCATGTCAAATTGCCAAAACGGGAGATTACGCGACCAGGAAACGCTTCCTCCAAAAGGTCCATTGTGACTCGTGCTGTGTGTGCTGTTGCACCATCTTGCTGCAACCACATGTTCACCAAGCCCTGCTCATCCAATTCCGGCAGTAAGAAGTCTTTTATCATGGCCCTGTAGCATTCGCCCGTAACAGTGACCGTATTGCCAATGGCGTCCTCAAAAAAATACGGCCCTATTACACCTCCCGCGTGATCGCCGCACCACACAGTGGTTTTTAGTGGATGGTGAATCACACGCGGATTTTCAATGCCACAGAAACGAAGATTCTGCTTATTGACGTAACTGCTGAAGTTGAAATGCGCCTCGTCGCTCATGATGATTTTCGACACAAAATCGTCTTCTTCGTTGTTGAGATTGAGGATGGCGTGACAGTAATTCACAAGTGACTGACGGTCAGCAGGCAAGTCTCTCACTAAAATTCGCTGTAGAGACCATCTGGTAATGCTCAATTGCGCGGCCCGTCGTCTGGTTGATGTTTCCTCGTTCTCAGCGACATCGGCAGCCACAGCCGCAATATTCTCGGCCGAACGACCAGTCCGGTGGCGGCCACGCCCTGCAAGTTCTCTTGTGGTTCCAGTTTGTTCGAGTCGAGCAGCTAAGCGTCGAAATGTTTGCCCAGTTGGTGCAACAAGTTTAGGAAATCGACGTCGAAATTCACGCTGCGCTAACACCTCCGACCGATTGATTATTGGTGAAAAAGGTCGACACAATTATTCCACGCTCTTGTGGAGTATAACGCTCCATTGCTTTTCTGTTTGTATTTTGCAGCTGTCTAGTTCACAAAATGTCAAAAATGTTTGACGTCAGACGCCATTTGCAAAAATTATAAGGTCTTACGATAGGGTAATTAATTTTGCGCCACCTTTTACAAAAATCCAAGGGCTCGTAGCCAACAGCAAAGTGGACTTCATGTTTACTGAATGGGAATATAATAATGTGGAAATAAGTAAATGCAGGTATATCGTCCATGAAAAGTATTTTATATTGGAAATAAGTAGTACCGATGTTTGTAGAAAGTCCTTGGTAAATTATTATATTATAATTAAAAGACTATTTTTTAGAGATCTGTACTCAATTTGCTATCTAAATTTCATAGAATCTATTTTATTGCAGAAATATTAAGTAAGTCAAACATACTTCTTAGTATTTGTAATTTTAACGTAATACCCTAAAACCACTTTTAACGACCAATGCTACTTTGCTACGACCTGCTTTTAATGACACATTGTAAATTTCCGTGGTAACTGCCATTATTTTATACTGCGGACATTCATAATGGACATTTTTTGTACAGGGTAACGCTTAACATCCTTTCATAACGGGCACTCGGGTAGAACCCTATAACTTCTAAGAAACTACATGGACTATTTGATTCCTAAGACCTCAAAATAAGTCTGCCAAGTATTCCTAAATAACTTTTTGAGGGACTGTTTCCTAAACAGGATTTTCTGCTCAATTTAAAGAGTTTCCTCCAACTTAACGTATTTCATCTTTATTTGAAAGAATGATTAGAATGTGCACATGAGGAATAACTCTCTTTGGAAACTAAACTACACTTTAAAATGAAAGCCCTAGACAGGTATATGTTTAACCCATTCATATGGTTTCATTTGAAAGATAATTTTACTCTTCTTCACCCTATTCGGTATAGTTGCGGGATATACTATGAAACGTTTACACTTGTTTTAAAAATGCAATGAACTCCAACCAACCGCTATGATGTTAGTAATACATATTGCCAATTTCTTTCACATTCCTTATGCAAATAGGTTGCTTACAAAACACTTTTGAAATAAACGTAATTTCAAAAGTATTTGTTTAATTTGCCTCATTAGCAAAAAAAAAGTAATCTACGAACCCCATATTTGAGCTTGAGTTGTTAAAAGAGATGCCAATCAATTTATTAAAATAAAGGTGTATTACATAAAGTTGTTAACATGCTTTTCAGTTAACAACATTGTCAATACATGTAGACTTCTACATTCTTTAGATTCCTCAAATGATCTTTCATCATTAGCAGGGATCACGATCTTCAAAATGACGTCTAATTCAATGATTTTTAGAAACATTATTGTAATGTTACCCAAACACATGTCATCGCGACGTCTCTGGCTCACTGTTGCGGAAGAGTCTAGATGCCGCACGAAATGTCTTATATAGGCATCAAAGGCGACACTGATATGCGTCGGAAGGTTTCGAGAGAGCTTACGGCATCTTATTCGATAGATTTAACCACTGTAACAAGAGCGCGGCAAGGCAGGCAGTTTTGAAGGTGCCAACCGAGTGAAATAAATATTGTGACAAAAAATAATTGTAAATAGTTAGTTAATAGTGAACAATAATGAATATAAATTGTAATATCTACGTTTGTGTGAATTGTGAATTTTCATTATATTAATTAATTAATAAATTTCATTATCCAGTGTGTATGTGAATTTCAACCCACAAAGGAACAAAAAATATTACAATATATAGCTTTAGCTAAGCATCATATCTATGATCTTATTTTTTAGGATTATTACCGTTTTATCATTACTTATTCGATTATACACACTTAAATTTTAATTTTGAGTTATTTAATATACAATTAAATAACTAGATTTAAAATACAACATAACAGATTTTTTCTCAAAAATGGAACTATCCTGGTAAATACATTTTCATGAGAAATGTAATTTTATTATTTTCTTTGTGGAAGGATGGGAGTAGTTCAAAGAACTTTGTTTCTCTTCAAAATTTAAAATCAACGTTGTTATTTTGATTCCATCTACAAAACAGATCAACAAACGTCCTGAGGGAATTCGGTGAAATCCGTATTTTCCTTAATTTCAGCAGAGACTCACAAAGCTCCAGTTCTTGGCTCAATTTTCTACTGTTATTAATAATCAGCTACCGTGAATACCTTCAGGTATTTTAAATTTCTACGAGATTTTGGAATTTCCGATTAAATGGACACTCAAGCATTCAGTGTCAATGATTAATTCTTTATTGCTTTAGTAAAACTTGAAAATTCAGTCTATATGCTTTGATTACAATGAACTGCAGCATATACAGGAAAACTTGCAACCTGAAGTTGTATAAGAGATTACATTTGAAATAAAATTTATACTTTTCTATTTAATAATAATGAAGTTGTTCGCAAAAGTAGATTTACATTCCAAACAGTTTTTTGAGAATATTTATTTCATGGACATCTTCGAGGTTCAATTGTTTTGGGGATTGAGTTTTATACCGATCATGTCAGCGAAATAAGATCATAGCAAATTTAATTATCTATCCCATCCCCGGGCAAATCGTTTCCGGCTAGTGGATCAGAACAAATATTTCCTTACCATGGTTTGCCTCCGGGAATGGCTGTTTGTACAGTCTACATGTTTTGAGCTATGATCCTATTCAAAAGATTTGTATGGTATACTCCGTGATAGAGACTGTTAACTGTATTTCATTGATCAAGACAAAATGTCAAATGATTGATGAAGTATGTATATACACATTTCAAAAATTATATCATATTCCAGTCTTAACATCTCATATCTGAAATATGGGAATCTCAGACGATTTCTCTATATTTACACCTTGTGATTCTATTGTGATAACAAAATATTTCATTAGCAAACTGATATTAAAAGTATGAGTATGAGTAGGCAATAAATGATCGACAAAGAGTTACTTCCTTTTGAACAATGCTAATTAACTATTTCAACAACTCTATTCTAGTAAAAAAAGGATAAAGCATCCTGTGCTATCTTCTGTTTCTTGTCGAACATACTTCAATTTTTCACAAAGGATTCCTGCCTTATTATATTATAGCTATTAATTGACTACTCGTTAAATGAAACATTGTTTCAACCGAGAGTATATATCAAATTGGACCAAGTCTGATCTTTTTTTCTAAATAAGTATTTCTTCATTTTTTTGTTTATTTGAAAAGGAATTATTTACTTAAACTTTATTTTTATAAATACCAGTTAATTACATAAATTCAAATTTATACTAGATCTTATTTCATGATATTTATTTTAAGAATATCTTGTTTTTCTTCATTTCTGGTTACATAAAATAGTTTTATTGTAAAATAAGTCCACACGCAAACAACACAAAAAGATCTTGTTGGCATTACTTCTACACATTTTAAGCATTTGACAAAAGTATTAATCGTCAGATTAGCTGCAATGATTTCAATTCAGAAAAGCTGCACCAATATGTTCGATAAAAGTGTTCTATATTTTTTCATTGGATTCATTGATCTTAACTATCGCAAAATAGGGCGATAATGTAGCCTAGTACTTCTCAACCTGTTTTGGAAGATTCTTATTTACCTTCCCCTTGATTCGTTTCTATCAGGTGTTTGACTTATTTCGTTTGCTATGGAATCAAAATTAACATAAGCAGATATGTACTACCAGCTTTAGTTTGGAGACTTGAGTACATTTAGTAAATCAAGAATATCAGTCACCTTTAACATCGATGTACCTAGAAATCAAATGGAATTCGATCTTAAATAGCTGCAGCCAAATGCAATTCTTCATTCTACTTCAACCAAATCTCTACTATTAGATACTTTCACCTCTGATATTTAATTTATCTCCATATCTATCAAATTTATATAAAAGGTAAGTTTTTGCCACCAGACACATATTCTTATTATGTAAAAATAACGATCTGCTTTCGCATTATGGTCTCGGTGCAGTTGGAAGCCTAAAAAATATATTACGTAAAGCAGTTGGTTGTTCGATAGAAGCAGCACTGTTTTCAGTTGCAATTTAGTCGCAGTCGCATTTACGTGATACCAAAGTTGACGTCTGACAGCGGCGATTGCATAATTCTCGGCAGTTACAAGTTAAATGATAAGCGTGCGGCTTTATTGCAACTCGAGCGGCCAGTCGTGATCAGTCGCTGTGACCATGTGATTTATGATGACTTCGACATGTTATCAATTCAAGCGTTTTGTTGAAAAAATATCAAATTTCTGATACATGATTGAGGAGTTTATAAGTTTGGGTAGTTTCGACTGGTTCCCCAAACACGACTGTCAGTCAGGGATTGAATTGTTTCAGAAATAAGATATGGTGAATTTTATGATATTCAAGTATATTTTGAGAGAATTATTAGATATAGATATAAATAAATTGTCAGCCTGTTGTAATTTGAAGCTATGGAGAGCAAACCAAAATAAATCTTGGTCGTAAATAAGAGGGTTTTTGTATCCTGACTGGAGTAAACTACGCTACAGACTATTATCAAGGAAACTTCTAGTCGCTTCTCCAGCTCGCACACACTCTTATCATCGGAAGTTCATGATTTTAAGCGCAAACACATCCCGTATGCGCTAGAAACTGCTATATCAGATAGAATTAGTGCACTCTGAAATAATAGTTTATCGAAAGTTGTTGCTATATGGCGCTATCTTGCTGGAAAGCAAATGTGCATGCCAAGTTTATACTCGGAAACATTTTAAGGGTAGCGTAGTTCTTTCTAGGGCGACAGACTTAAATTGGCTTAGATAAGTTAGTGTATAATATAAGGTCACAGGAGATTCTATTGAAATACTTCAATCCAGCAAAATCTTGAATTAATAAATTATTCTAAGAATCTGTGTTAGAAGAAGAAAATATTCACGTTTAATAATTATTTTCACAGTATTTATAGAAAAATATCTTTCAAAAGTATAAATTCTTTAGAATATAAATTTGATATAATATATTAAGTAGTAGGTACTTGTTGGAAAAATGACAAGGAAGGAATGAGTGAGAATGGACTGTATTTTCAAAAGATGGTACTGATTTGATGATCTACATTATATATTTACTTCATCGATATGTGAAATGTGATTATATTAGATTATTGTATTGAAACTAAAAATGAGTAGTTGTAATTTCAAATAACTGCACTCTCAATTTCTCTACTTCATACATATTCAAGACTATAATGCTAAAACAATTTGAACTGAAGTCATTACTCGGATGTTTTGTTCTAAATGAGCTCTTGAAGAAGAAAGGAGATTCACTGCACTCTTATATAATGGATCCTTATCCACAATTTTCATAACACAAGATCATACCCATTATATTCCTAACGATATTACTTGTATACAGCATGTACACAACCCAAACTAACATCTCAACTATCTAAACAACCTAGTGTTTGCTTGCCCACATATCGATCATACAAGAGAGGTTTTCCAGCTTCAAGTGCAGCTTCGAAACTCATTCAAACTTTCGGCTATGACGTCATAGCAGTAGTGGTTGAATACTAATTAAACGTATGAATCGCGGGGTACCAGTTGATACATAGACGAATAATTAGTTTCCTTGAAATTTGAAAAAAATACCTATAATTCAAGTAGATTCATTAAAAAATATCTCCTAGTTGAAAGCATTTTGGAAAAGAAATTCTAGTTAACTGTTTGTATTTATTGCAATTTCACAAATGAAAATTGACCCGAACTTCAATGTCCACCTACCAACTTCACATACATTATAGCGCGATATTACTTCCATATAATCCCGATACTGTTTTAGAACTCGATTAAACTTCGTTCAACGAGCTTATGAAAAAAGTTGGCCAACTGATATTAAAACTTTGAATCCTTGTAGTAAGGTCGCTACCATCAGAACAAAAACTAATTCAATTTTAAAAGGTGCCGTGCTAGTATGGAACTTGTTCTATAAGTGAAAGTTCTTTGAAAACAAGTCGCTAGTGACAGATTTTTCCCCAGTAATTATCTAGAGTAACTGTTAAGTTACTTGATATCTCATTTCCTTCTAGCAGAAGAGAGTTAAGTTTAGGTACTACTCTAAGGAAAAAATAATAAGATAAAGAAATCAATTTAATTTCTATATTAATTAAAAGGGCAGAAAGAAAGGTTAAATTTAAAATATGATGAGGGAGATCATCTGGTAACTGAGAAGGAATAAAATTGCAGTAATTATAACAGCTCCTACGATTTGTGGCAAATGGTAGATATGATTTGAACTCCTACTTACAGCGCATCATTCAATTAAGCTTGCATTCCCTCTTGCACACCAATCACAATTTCTCAAATTAAATATACATCATCAGACGACGCATAGTGTTTGTGCATAGATAAGTGAAAGTTGCAATTGCGTTTCAATCTTAGTTCATTGGATGGTTTTTCTAAGATATGAACGAGGGGATTGTCGTTTTTACGCAGTTCAAAAAAATATGAAAGTTATTTCCTTTTAATAAGTATACTTACTTGAAAATAGTTTTCAGTTATTTTACTTTAGATTTTGAAGATAATATTTATTACGAATGGTATATTTCTTATTTTTGGTAGATCTTAGAGCTGGAAAATTGCATTAGGATTTGTCGGAGCTCATCGATATGCTAATTTAACCCCTGAACAGAGATACCCGGTAGAATACCCCATGTGAGTTCATATTTCAAGAAGATTCCAAAGGAAGAATAAAAAACCAATTCTCACAGTTCTTCCAGTCAATCATATTAGACTACCTATCTAACCCCAAGATATCAAATGGTTTAGTCTGTACATATATATATTTATATATATATATATATATATATATATATATATATATATATATATATAATATCAGAATGAGAATGCTATTCACTATGCTATATCTATCTCAGTAATACTGAATTATGGTTCTCTTTGTATTTATATATATATATATATATATATATATATATATATATATATATATATATAAAAATTCGTGAATTTAGATAAAATTAACTACAAACAGAAAAGATTTCAAACCCATCTATCAGAACAGACATATAAATCATTCATAAATATTTATTTCAATCAACTAAATCTAGATAATTTCTACCTTATGATGTTACCATGACAAATATAAATAATGACATTTGTAATTCGTGGCTATGAAATCTTACCTGTTTTTGACGAACCAGGAACGAGGAGGTTTACAATTCGACTGCTCTGCGTGTTTTTCTTATGGATGCTAGCGCCTTATAAAAAATAGTAAACGTGGTCTGATTTTCATGATTATTTTTTTAATTTGATAGATGACCATTGAGAATTGGTCCCATTTAAAAAAGAAATCGACATTCAACATGTCCTTTCCCTCTGAAACTTCTCCCAAAGTGGTGGAGGGTACAATTTTTTCGAAAATCTTAAATTTGAGTAGACAGAATTAAGAAGAGACTATATCCGGCACCACTGGACATTTTTTCAAATTACAATAGTGGTAAAGTCAAAAATATGTGTGTAGGCTATGTGGTGGAGGATTTTTTTTTCGGAAATTTAAAAAATATATTATATGTAGCAACATTTAAGTTGGATATTTAAAAAAAAAATTACGGTTTCCGAGTTACAGCAGAGGGAATGTCTGCAATATGTGTGTTAAAGATATTTCCGTGATGATTTGAAAATCTGAACAAATATAAGCAACGTATTCTATTCTTTGGTGAACGTTGAATGATTTTGTGCAATGAAAAATATAAAATAATATTAATTCTATTGGTTGTGGTTGTGGTACTTCATAAAAGCCAAAATACGGAGGATGTATACAATTCAATTATATGATAGTTTTTGAACACATGACACGGTTCAAAGAATTGATAAACGTTCTCTAGTCTAGGTATATATATATATATATATATGTAGTAGGGTTAAATATATATAATATATCAAGGCTACTAGCGCTGCCGAACGCGCAAAAGAAATAGCTTTTCATGTTTCACGTTTACTATTACTGTCACTGTCTTACCGTGAATTGAAAATTATTTAGACTTTTTGAGCGACTTCGGAAAAGGAGCAGGTATACAATTCAAATGTATGTTTGAGCTTTTCACCCAGTATATGTTTATAGATTTTGATAATTCTTTTTTTATTGGAAGGAGAATCAAAAATTTTAATTCGTAACTAAGTAACCAGCAAGCTGGTAGATTTCGCCTGGAAAATGATATAAGATTATAGGAAGAAGTAGAGCGTTTACAATAATGGCCACTAGAATGCTAGCATTCTAAATTTTATTGACTCCACCCTCTTGCAAATAGCCTATAGTTATGGAAACTTTTCCATGAACCTTTGACCTTCTACTTCAGCATCTTGAAAGTTGATTTTTGTGAGAAGAAATACCTGCCTATATTCTATTAAAATCCGAATTATATATCAACAATATTGGTTTGACCACATAGATCCGAAAAAGTAGAAAAAACACCTTGACTTATAGAGTTTATTTTTTAATTATAAAATTATTTTGCATCACTGAACATAAATAGAAACGATATTCTCATTTTTATTGATATGTAGGAAAGTAATAACAGATCTTGAATTGAATGATAACTCCAATTAGTTTTTTTCTGGGTAATAAAAATGCCTCACTTGATCTTTCTAATTTCGAAGAGAATATTCATTGTTGACTTAAAGAAATTATTGGGATTGATCGATGATGCAGTTTTATTGGAATATGTTATTGCATGAATATAAATGTTGAGAAAAAGCAAATTCTGAGGATTTAAGTTAGTAAACTTGTTAAAAATCTTTAAAATTTTTGTTAACATCGGAATATTCAGAGATATGGTTCACTTTTTACTTTTTGTTTTTCTTTTTATGAAATACTGATAGCAATTTCACCATGTGATGTTCAAGTTAACAAACTATTCAAACCTATTTTATTTATCTCCCTAAAAAAATGGTCAATTCTCCCCAGCCCCCCTTTCAAGTGTTTGTGATGATGGGAAGATTTGAATCATTTTTAATAAATTCCTGTCTTCGTTCTTATCTTCATATTGGAAATGAAATGATGATAAATCAAGCCTGCATAGGCAAACTAAAGCCAAAAAAAATGAATAAATCACTAAAACGTATTTACAAGAAATTGTGATGACTTAAATGAAAAGCTGCTCCAGTCTCCGGTGTTCTCCCTAAATATAACTTAACCTTATTACTTAACATAAATAGTCTTCTTATTATTCTTTATCTTATTTAAAGCTAAAGATCCGTCACTATTCCTTGTTGCGGTACCTAATAGTAGCTCCTCTAGATGTTGATATATGGAAGCACAGGGCTAGTCAAGATAGCTTTAGCTTTAGCAAACATAGCAGGGTGAGGAATCATGTATATGTGATCATTTTTTGTTAACTCGGTGACGGAAGCTGCGGAAATTAGGAACTCAGCAGGGGTCCTGTCAATATTGAAAGATCCGGATGTTGAAAACATCGACTGGTATAACTGGTATAACTGGTGCCATATCGAACGGAGGTGTATTAGAACTTTAGGACGTACCTACAGTTTATTTAGCATTAATGCTCATTTACACCTAACTTAATAAAAAGCTTAGTCTCGTTACTTTTAGAGAAACATTCTTCAAACAAAAGTTGTAGGTACAGATCATATCTATAACACAAACATACTCTCAATGACATTTAGTCAACAACTTTTTGAGATATCTCTTAAAGTTTGGTCCTATCATGTTCGATAATGATCTTGAACGAGATATTTATACTAGGTCAAAATTGGCCACTAGTATACTTAGCACTTTGTCGGCTAAAACGCGCTAGATTGTTTCTTTCCTAGCGGCTATCTAGCGCCGGCAGAAGCTATTTCCTGCCGAACGCCCTTAATAACCTGTTAATATTTCAGCTTAACTAAATTTGACAGATCATCCATGCAGCAATCAATTCCCCCTAAAAAATATAGGCCACCACTTAACCTATAAGCAAACTAGATCACCATTGTAGACATGTTGTGGGCGTTTCACCTGCCCTTAGAACTACTTCTGAGCAAAATCTTTACTAAGGGCACTTTGTCAAGTCTTCCTCAACTAAATGAACACAATATACTGTCAGCAGCTCTTACTCTATTAGATTCGCAAATGTTCTGCCATATTCAAATAAATGCTCCTATCCGATATTATTATGGCAAACTCGGAAAGTCTTGTAGTCTTTTAACACTAACTCGAGGATTCTGGCCAATTGCATCTATTTTTCATAGATCTAGAGGAAATACGGTTTTTAAAATTAGGTTTCACTTTTGTATAAAAACTGATGGATTCTACTTAATTCACAACGTTATGTAAGATATTTTCTACATTGGAGACATATAAGTATTACACAACCATATTAGGTACAAAGATAGAAACGCTCTCTATTATTTAAGATTCTCAACAGATACGTGAGAGCCCATTTTGACAATTTTCTAAGATTTCTTATAGAAAAATAAAAATAGAAATCAAAGATATTTAGCTATCAAAATCCAGGATCATTTTATAATGATACGATGCTGACGATTCATGACAATTTAATTATCTTACTCAGATAAATTCAGCACCTTTGAGATCACCCGATTGAGCTTTTCATTTTCATTTGCCACAATTGGCTTGAGTATGTAGGTGTAGGTGTCAACGCGACAGATCTTTTTTCCGCAATGTGTATACAAGGTCCGCCTGAAGATGTTTTTATGTAAAAAACATACCAATATAGCTATCAGAGGTTGAATTTTGAAATTAATGACCCCAGATATAGAATGTTTTTTTCTTTGAACAATAGTCATATTCACTATTCATTCTTCTCTAGAGAATTTCTAGGTAAGGGTAGTTCCCTTATTGAAGCCAAAACACGTAATCCATCGCGCTGTCCTAGTCTTTGCTGTGATTGGGTTCCATTGACATTGACATTGCCATAACAATTCTGCCATCCATGAGGCATAGACATCTGATTTGCATGTGGAAACTCGACTTTGTTTTTTCGTTTTCAAGAAGGGAGCCACTCCTACGACTCAAATTTGAGCGGTAGACCTTTATGTACCTACTATTGTGCTTGAAATACACTTGAACCTGAAGGAAAATTTGAAATATTGCAGCAGAAAGTCTCAGAGGATGAATTTTTATAATCTATGTGTTGCAAATAAATAAACTAAGAAGGAAGAACTTATTATTTAATAATTTTCTGTTGGTATATTTATTATCTCATAGAAGCGCGGTATTTGAAAATTTATTGTTGTTATGCTATATTTTTACCGCGAGTTCAACAGATAGGAAATATCATTAAAAACTGGAAATGCACTGTAAGCAATATGGCACAGATTATTCCACAAACGATGTCATTGCTCGAAAATATCTCAGTGCTTGACAACGAGTAATACTTTATCAAATGGTCCCAAAAGCTTTGAAATCTGTTCGCCATTAATTCTGTGATTACCAGTTTTCTTGAAATATGTGTACTGCACTTTTCGGTAAATGCGTATTTTATTATTATTGTGAATGCTTTATTCACATATAACATTTATTAAGTTCAAAAATACAATTTCCAGAAGTGAGAAAAAAGTTCGTTTCACAAATTTGAATTATTGGCTGTAGTTTTGAAAAAAATATATATTCAAATGAGACTCAGCCTTTGAGAATTCATTAGTTAAATTATCCCTACGATGACATATTTATCACAACTGCCATAGCTTTTTTTTCAAGTGCCATGCTCATATTTCGTTTGAATATGTTGAAGGCCTTTCTTTTCTGCAGTTAGCGATGCAGTAAAGTATTAGATTTAGATTTAGATTTAAGAGAGGGTTACATTGCACTGCGACCATAAGGTCTATTGTGCCCCCTACCTGAGTTGCACTCGCCTATACGCGGTCTACAACTCGCCTTCCAGTTCCAGAGTTCTAATGAACTCCAGTATCTGGGTTGGCTTCAAGGAGGATACTTCCTCACTACTGCAGGTTGCTATTCCAAGGCACAGTTTTCGTTGGCTAGCAATGGCGAGGCATTCCGTCACCAGGTGATCCGGAGTTTCCTCCTCTTCCCCGCAGAATCTGCACTCGTCATCCTCTGCTAGACCTAATCTCATTAGATGCTTCTTGAGGCGACAGTGTCCTGTAAGAAATCCAGTGAGTAGGTGTAGCTTGTTCTTGATGAGATCCAAACACCTTTTGGATCTTGCAGTATCAAAGTTTTTTAGAAACTTTTTGGAATGATCCAATCCAGGGGTATCCCGCAAGAGTGTTTCTTTTACGGTTTTTTCCCTCTCCAGAAACTCCTTCTTGTAGGTGCTTTTATCTGTGCCACAGAAGGGTTTTGAGCCAGTAAATGGAGTTTGTGCTCCTTTCCTGGCAAGTGTGTAGGCCTCCTTGTTGCCTTTGATTCCCGAGTAGCCGGGAACCCAGACTAAGCAGACCCTGTTGTTCTTGCCTAGCTCATTGAGCTTCCTTCGGCACTCCCATACCATTTTAGATTCAATGGTATGAGAGTTCAGTGCTTTAATTGCAGCTTGACTATCAGAATGTATTGCAATGTCACATTTCTGATAGTTTCTTTCCAGGTTCACCTCCACGCATCTCTCAATTGCAAGCAATTCTGCTTGAAAGACGCTTGGGCAGCGGCCTAGCGCAAGTGAGCATTTGATGCGATTCCCAAACACTCCAGCGCCTGTCCCCGTCGTGGTCTTAGAACCATCAGTGTACCATTTAATGGTATTCTTTTTGCGAGCTTGGGTTGTGAGCCCCCTGTCCCAATCTTCTCTGCTACTTAGCACCGTGGTGAAAGTTCTCTTGATGCTAATTTTCTTTGTCATTACATCACTGGGAAGGTTTGCTGATGGGATGTGTTTGGACAGAGAGGACCAAGCTCTCTGATTCCGAATTCCCACAATGTCTGAACCTTCCCTAGATAGTTTTAGAATGGCCTCATGGGCCAATCTATCTATCACTAGATGGAGAGGTGTGAGATCTGTGATGATCTCTAGTGCCCTGGTCGGGCAAGTTCTCATGGCTCCAGTGATACAGACACAGGCTAGTCTTTGTATTCAATCGAGGGTTTTCCTCGTATTGCTCTGACTTGCCTTGCCATGCCAGGCTATTGACCCATATGATATTATCGGTCTTACAATCATGACGTACATCCATCGCAGTATTTTTGGGTTACATCCCCAAGTCTTACCAGTCAGATTTCTGCACGCCATTAAGGCCTTTATTGCTTTGCTAGCAGTAGCCTCAATATGCTTGTTCCACAGAAGCTTGCTATCTAGTGTTAATCACAGATATTTGACTTCAGCCTTCCAGCTTATTATGTCTCCACTCAAAGTGAGAGGTTTCATAGCTGGAAGTTTCCTTTTCCTAGTAAATGGAATAATTGTGGTCTTGGATGGGTTTATGCTAAGCCCCACTGACAAGCACCATTGCTCAATAGTTCTGAGGCCCTCCTGCAATAATTCGCATAGGGTGTTCGCGAATTTTCCTCGGACTATTAGGACTATGTCGTCGGCATAGCCTATACATGTGAAGCCAAGCTCCGTGAGTTTGTGGAGTAACTCGTCTACTACTAAGCTCCATAGGAGGGGAGATATTACTCCTCCTTGAGGTGTTCCACGAGTAGCTTTAACAGAGGTGGTATGATCACCTACTTGGGCCTCAGCTATTCTCGTCTTCAACATCTCATATATCCATTTGATAACGGTCTTGTTCACTCCTCGCCGTGTGAGTGCCTCCCTGATTGACACATGTGTGGTGTTGTCAAAAGCCCCAGATATGTCCAGGAAGGCACACATTGCGATTTCTTTATTGCTCAGAGAACTCTGAATGACCTCAGTTAGCTGATACAGTGTGGTTTCTGTTGAACGCCCCGCCCTGTATGCATGCTGACATTTATGAAGTGGTTTGTCCTTCAGAATCTCTGTTCTTATGTAGTTATCCACTACTCCCGGCGATTTATAAGGTTGAAAGGTGTTGACTGCCCATTCCAACCTTTGTCTTGTGAATATCTTCTTAGCAATACTCCAATCTTCCTTGCGACGATTCTTGGTTTGGATTGCTACGTCAATACTACTGAGGGGTTCACTTCCTGGGAAGTGTGTTTTGAGAAGTAGAGCAGATCGCTCCTCTTCTCCCTCAGTGTATCACCCGTCTGGCTTCTTTAGCGACATTAAGGGGCTGATTGCGCCTTTTGCCATGACTTTTTGCAATCTGGCAGCAGTAGGAGTCGAAGTGATCTTTTCACAAAAAGCTTGAAAGTGAAGCCTCTTGGCCTTCCTGATCTCCTTATTGTATTGTGTGAGCTTCTCGGTGTAGCCCTGCCAATTATCGTCTCTTTTGGCCCTGTTGAAGAGACGACGAACCTCTAATCTGAGGTTTGACAGGTTTTTGTTCCACCAAGGTGCTTCCTTGCTTGGTCGAGCTTTTGAGAGTGGGCAACTAGATTGGAATGCATCCGTTATCGCCACACTGACCAGTTCGACCTCTTGATCCAGATCGCAGTGTGGGTGTTTGACCCCATTACTTTCGATCTGTTCCAAGTTTTGCTTCAGAAGGGTCTTATATTTAGACCAATCTGTATTTTTAGGGTTACGAGTTGGAGACAGTGAGGTTACTTCCCCCGCAATCCTAAACTCTATAATCCTATGATCGGAGAGAGAAGGTTCCTCCATCACTCTCCAATCAAATACGTTATTCCTGGCAGTAAGGCTGGCAATTGTTACGTCCAGGACCTCTTATCTTGCTCTCGTGACAAAAGTGGGGGTTGTTCCCAAGGGTTTCTAGATTATTAGCTAAGAGATATTCAAGTAAGCACTCACCTCTAGGGTTGTTGTTCGTGCTTCCCCAAATAACATTGTGCGCATTGGCATCACAGCTTATGATGACTGGCAGTTGTCTGCTATTGCAGTATTGCACTAGCTCTTGAGCTTCGACTGGAGGATTGTCTCCAGCAAAATAAGCAGATGCAATAACTATGTCTCGGTTGATGCCCCCAGTGTTGAGGTGTACTAGAATTGAAACTAGGTCCCGAGTCATGAATTCTGAAACACATGTGTAATTAATGTTGTTTCTTATGATCACACAGGCACAAGGGGACTCCTGCCTCTGGTCATAGATCAATTCTGAGTCTTTAGATGCCAAACCTTTAATATGGCCTGCTTTGCCTGTCCAGGGTTCCTGGATCAGTACAAAATCCAGTTGGGATTTCGCAAATAGCCTTGCAATCACTGCTGAAGCTCCCTTCGCGTGATGCAAGTTCACTTGCGCCACCTTGGAGAAAGGGATGAAGGTGCTGTAGTCTGGGGTTTAGGGGATAGGTAGTCCAGCCTCTAGTTCCCCCCTCCTCTCTTTCCTCCTGTCCCTCATCAAGATCCATCGTGAGGGTAGTCTCCTTGGAGCTCGAGCGGGTATCTGGGTCTCGGGTTATGGCCTCGACCCCCGCATGGGTTCGCCCTTCCCCCAGGACTGCAGAGAATTTCTCTGCCGCCCCGGCTTCTTTGGCAGAGCCAGCTGAGGCCTCGACCAGACCTGAGCTAGCAGTTTTATCCTGCACACCGGGGTCCGTAGATGTGCAGGGCATCTCCGCATCTTTTGGATCTCCCGCAGGTTTATTTTTCTGTCCTAGCCCCGAGACAGACACACGTCCAAACCTAAAGTTTAAGACACATCCTTTTGCCTTCAGGGCCTCTCCTGATTGGTGATCGATCCCAATCGTGAGGACAGTACCGGTTCCCTCCTTTTTGGAGTTGAGAACTTTCCAGGCTCCGGTACTGAGCCAGGTGTTCTGTACTTCGACGAGTCGGATGATTTTCTCTGTCTCCATTTCGAAGCTTCTTGGGAAGTACACCGTTACAGTGACGGGTTTGGGGATGTTTTTCTCCTCCACCGCCACTAACTCGGGTCCTTCCCAAGACCTCAAGGCCGGCACTACTCCAATGACCCAGTCCGCCGAATCCTGAGAACCGCAGTCCACCAGCATCATTCCAGAGCGGAAATGTCTCCACTGTACATCTCTTCCACTAGAGTATCCTCCAGTGTTGAGAGCCGCTGTGGTTCAAGGATTACTCTAGGGTAATCCTTGGGTATGATACCCACACGAATAGCCTTTACGGCCTTGGCAGCTGCAGCGTATCCAGTGGCATGCTCGGTTTTTGCTGAAGCTGTTTTCGGCTTTTTAGGCTGAGGCCTTTCCGGAGGAGTGATTTGTTCCGCGCCTCTCTTTCCTGTCCCTTTTCCCGTCGGTGTTACCTTCGGGGTCGGGACAGTAGGTGGTATGGAGTGTTGAAGAGCCTGTTTTCTGGCCTCCTCAGGTGCAAGTCCCTGATGGAGGAGTCGCAGATACTTCCGCACTCCTGCTCCACTGAGACCTTTTCTCAGTGGATCGTCTCTGCCGCCCGGGTGTCCGAGTTTCGGCAGGTCGAACGGCAGACGATTCCTTTGCCGTTTGGCATTTCCCTTTTTTACAGGGAGCCCGGATGAAGAGGTGGAGGCTTTCTCCATCTCCCCTCCGGTGAGTTTGGGATTATATGAATTTTCCATAAAGTTCCCACGAGTAGCTGGGGACAAATCGGTCCACTAAAGGGGTTAATACAATGGAGCTCCCCCTTGTGCTCCAAGGTCGAAACCAGTAGAGACCAGTCCTCTATCTGGCCATGCATCCCTCGGCCTGGTTTCCCGCCTTGGATTTAGAATTTTTGATGAGGTTATTTCCTCTTGGTCCGGGCGGTTAAGCCAAGACCCCCATCATCACTGGCCCGCGAGACATGACCACAGATGACCAGGATGCGTTGGTTTGACAGGGTGGTTTCGAGGTTAGCTCGAAAGCACACCTGGCATCGTTGTACCTGAGTGCAATTCCCTTAGCCACGACACTACAGCTGGGACAGGTGAAGTTGGTCCGCGGCAGGGTATTCGTGGCTGCCAATTGAGTTTTTAGTTTCAATGAGCCCTATTTCCCCGCAGGCAGTAAAGGATAAACTTTACCTAAAAAAATGAGGAAATTGAGAAAACATTGTTTTAAAAAATTCAAATTTATTATCCTTCACTGTTAGAAAACTCTACTTTCGACACCCAATTGAATACTGATATAGTTTATAATTCTACAATCTATTATTTTTAAAGTGGTAGAAATACCTAAAAATAATATATAAGCTGTTGGAATTTCCTATGTCAAAGGCAGTTTCAATGTTTCCAATAAAATCAACTGTCCCTTGTCAATTGTCATATGACCAAGAGCTTAAGCTGGCTAGAGATTACACATTACGTGCTAATTGCCTGCATTTATTAGTTAACAATCACACATCAAAGGATCCGATTAACCATCCATTAAAGGAACTTCACATGCATTCATAATTGACGAATATTGTGAATAGCTTACACGTTTAGTGTAGATGAGTATTTTTACTTATGATTGGCGTTTACCAAGCGGCGTGTTAATGTGTAGCCAGCTGTACAACGTTCTAAGATACATGACTATAGACATGTCTATGCATATGATATGACTGTAACAGTGACTACCTTTATATATGATGTTCTTATAAATATAATTGTGAAATTGTGAAAAACAAAAAATGTTGCTTAGGCCATGTTGCCAGGATTCAAGAAATGTTCAGCCGTACCTGCGGCTCTTCTAGACCAAATCTTCTTTCAGCACGGAAAAGTTCCACTTTCGCACCTTGGGTAAAAAATACTAATAGGTGCACAGATTAATGTAGAATATAGAGAACCTGTATTGGAGTTTTGTCTTCAAATAAAAAATAACGGAAGTAATTGTGTTATTAGAAGCTTTAAAAACTGGCTATAGCCAAAAAAATGTTTTGATAATGATTTTCTTGCAACTGCAAAAATAATTACATCTCTTTTTTCATAATTAGGATTTTTATTAACTGACATCAATGAACTCAGCGATCTTGCAAAACACTCACATTATTTTCTCCCGTTTTCAGAAAATAAATGACCTTTTCCTATATTAACGTAGAATGATAGTGTGATTGTAACTCACATGAGAACACTGTATACTGTATCTGCTTGTAGACTTCAAACCAGGTCTCTTGACACACTGTATGGAGACAAGGCCTTAATTACAAAGAACAAGAACCCAGATTAAGATTGATGACGAAATATTCGATCTCCTAGGTGTCGGATAAAACTTTCAATCGGTCCGTTTTTCGCCAACGACTAATGGTGGGAGTTTTTTGAAACTTGATCCCAACGGAGAACTATTAGGGTATAGTTAAACTTAACGAAATGAGTTTTTGTCCATTGCTTCGATGGTAATTTTCGACTCTTACCGAACAGTCTTGAATCGATATGCTAGTTGAAGGCTGATGACCCTCCTTCTTATTGAGATATTAGGCAACGGACTCAATAATGAATAGAGAGGACTTTATATGCAAATTATCCAAAATGCTAATACATTTAAAAATTGAAATGTGTAAAGCGCGAATTTGTAAAATTATACCAATCTCCAATAAAAAAATAAGGAGAAATGAGAATGGTTATAAGAGTTCTTTCGGACTTTTAAAGCCAGAATCACATAAGTAGTTATTTTCAATAATACAAGAAAATAATTAACATACATTTAAAATGTTGTTAAGTGTCTATTATTTATATCATACATACATAATATTCTATTTTATATGATCAAGGAAATTAACATATATCTTTTGAATAACTTTTTTGATCATTTCTAAAGCTGAACACAGCCTGTTTCTATGAATAAAACAAAGAGACAAAAATTACAATATTATTTGAAAAGTGAAAAAACATGCTAATAGCAACTTTTATTTTGATCTAAAGAATATATGGAGAATTTTTTTTAAAACTGTAGGTAAATCGAGTATTGAAAAGAGTACCTTTTTTATATTAGTATAGTATAGTGGAGTTTTTTTCATAATTATATCTGTATCCATTAGCGTAGATGTCAGGGACATGAAATTGATGAAAAATACAAGCATCACTCCAATAGACCGATAAATTTTTAAAACTTTGATAAGGGTGCCTTCTTTAACAATGTAACTGTAGGTACCAAATTTCCAAAAAAGTCCCATGAGCCGTTACAAATTTATAATAAAAAACAATTTTAAAATTGTATTGTATTTAAGCAAAATTTACATTCGTATTTTGATTTAAGTAACCAGTTGTGTTCAGTAACAGCTGGACTGATACGTAGAGAATTTTCAAATCGTAGAATCGAAATTGATTACAATAGAATATAATAGGTTATAACAATATTCTGTGACATTTATCAGGAGTAAAAATAATTTTAGAAACTGGTATCTATCGTGATTTGTTTGGTATTAATAGGTAATATCACAAGTTAATAAGAAGCATAGCCTATACAAACATGTCAAGAGGCATATACTTAATGGTGCATCAATTCATATAATTCTGTAAAAATTGGTCTGTCAAATATTCTTGGAAGGTCAATAAAAAAGTCACTAAAAAGTCCCTAGCTAATGAAGTTATAATATTGTTCATTTGAATATACTTTTATAGAGCTAGTCAATCAAAATACATTATTTGGCATCCCTAGTAACTTTTATTTAAATTTATATAAACGTGTTTCAAACATTTTGAATTTTGCCTGGGAGGATTACAGCAGTAAGATAATCTATTTCGAAATTGTGTATAAAATATACTTAACTACATTTCATCTATAGGCTGAAGATTTATAGGAGGATCAAATATGATTCAAGCATTGAGCGGAAATTTTATTCAATATTTGACCCATTGTTCTTTTTATGGTGATCCTCTTTCACGGGTAGCTTACATTTTCTAAATTGAAATCATCTGTAGTGATATTGGAGATTATGTAACTCAAAAACTACTCTTTTATATTTCCACAGAATTTCCGAAATGAAATTATTTGTTCGAACTTCATATCGAAACATTTTTATTTTAGAAGCCATACTGTAAATGTTCCTTTGATTCTCTAGTGTACCTACGTTATTTTAACTTTATATTAAAATAGTAGAAATCTGTCAATTACCTATATATAATCAATTTTTATTTCAATTGATCATTTCAAATTTTTTAAGAAAAAAACATCATCTGTGTTATGCATCATTTCACGTAAACCTAATTGATATCACAAACATGTTTCTTGACTAGATTATTATTGACAAATAACATCAAAGTTAAAATACGAAACATTACTCTTAAATAGGTATGACTAGACGCTAGATCTAATGATGAATCGATCAAACAACTCTGTAAAACTGTAGTATTTAAATGGTAAAATTCAGTGAATGATTCACCTATGTAAAAGCTGGTTTCTCCGGTTTTCCATGAACTATTTTGTCCATATTTTTGAAATAATGCCATTCAAAATATATTGCATACAACTGGAATAAGTGTACCAGAAGTAACCTGGAAATGTAAATGTCATCGCAATATTATGTCCTGTGATAAATAATATTGATCCACAAGCTAAATTAATTATTTTAACTGGATATCTGCAAAACGGTGTTCTCAAGGTTGGATCAAATTTCTTTGTCGCATTTTTGTAGCTATTAAAATCTTGCTAGACAAGCTATATCATCTATGGCCAGATGGCCAGGCAAGAACTTGAACTCGAAGATTGGTGATAGTTACTGATTAACTTTTGTTTTTTTGTATTTACTGTTACAATGGTTTTTAGAGGAATGTGAGTGTATAAAGCGTGGAGTGTAAGTGTGGACGTCTCGTACTGTTGTTTCTGATGAGTTTTCAGCTGGGCTTTCTCCATAAACAGAAATGATATTTATGTTTAGCTGGTTCCGTTGGACTCATTTAAATGTGACAAAAATTTGAATAGGCTTTTATTTGTGTTACAGTTTCTTGAACAATAGAGAAAATGGACAAAGCACTGGCGTTTTGTTTACATACTAGTGCAAAAACTGAAGAAACAACAATGTCACTAAAGATATACTAAGGTACAGCGTGTAGATTTAGATTTAGATTTAAGAGGGGGTTACATTGCACTGCGACCATAAGGTCTATTGTGCCCCCTACCTGAGTTGCACTCGCCTATACGCGGTGTACAGCGTGTAAAAAAGTATCGTATCTTGATTATATTTAAATTCCTGATAGTTTTACGAGAAAAAGATGTAATTAAGAGTTTAATGAAATCGATCAGTTTATCAGCCTGAATAATTTAAAAATATACAGGGAGCACCATGAATGCAGAATAATTCAAAGAAATATTTTCTTAAGCAGCACACACTGTATATTTTATCGGTTTCTCGTTCTCTATTAAATTCGGAAACAAAAATAGCAGTCAATAATCATGAGTCAAGTGTAAGAAAGGTCATTTAATAGAGATTATTAAAATTATGTTTATGAATTGCTTCAAACTAGTGGCCAGTAGGATCTCCTGATTTATCAACATTAGATTTTTTAAGTGGATATCCCAAAAACACAATTTACAAAATAATCCGAAATAATCAGGATCATCTTCGAAATAGACAACCAATCAAATAACGCATCAGTAGTGGTATAACGCCATTTCAACTCTTTACTGTAGACTTGAATATTGCCAAATATAACAAGAAAGACATTTTGAGCATCTTATTAAAATAAAATTACCTAGACAGATCTTTTTTCTTATATTTTTTTTTATAATTTACTTTATTTAAATTAATAATAATATTTGCACGATGATGTTTTGACGCTTAAATTTCAAATTTAATAAAGTACGAGAAATATAATGAATATATCTACAGGGTGTGCCATTTCAACTAATATATCTTTGAATTATTCTGCAGTAGGTGTAGCTGATATATGGTATAGAATATCTTATTTCAGACAAATTTTATGTGAGACTTTTTGTTAACCTGCCAGGAATTGAAATTTAAGTAAGTTATGTAACTTTTTTGAAAAATAAATTCTTTCCAAAAGCAGCCACGGGAATTCATTGAAAATAACTTTAGAGTTTCTAGCTTCACCGCTGGAGTTCGTAATTCCATAAAATATATCTAAGTTTCTCTAAAATATGCTCAATAGTTGGTCTTGAATAAGTAAATTCCAAGACCAACGACCAACATTTTCAACAAATTCTTCAAAATACTTTTCTTTTATTTTTTTCAAATAAATGGTGGAGAAAGGGGGAAAGTACTTAAAATTTATAATCCGATTTCAAAGAGACTACCTTCGTACGGAAAAACATCGATCTATCAATGACAATTCGTATAGAGCAATTCGATTAAGTTGCAATAATTGTCAGGCAGGGTACATCTTCGAATAAAAAGTATTAAAACTAATTCTATTTGAAAATACCCAATTATTATGAATGACTGTGGGAACAGATCACATTCTATATAAAATGTCTAAGGTACACGTCGTAATGTGACATATAATTGCTCACTCTGTATTTCAATTAAAGTCACAAAATATATCACTATTTTTGCCTTATTAATTTTTTTACTAGACAATTTTCTAGTTTCCTTATTAAAAATCTACTTCAATTGGGTAAATTTTATCTTTAAAATTGGTTTTGCTATTTCTCTTTAGGAATTACGCACTTTAGCGGTAAAGCTAGAGGAACTTATTTCCAGCAATTTCTTTTGGCCGTTTTTGCAAAGGCTTTTTTCTCCTAAAGTTGTATGATAAATATATCTTGAGATACCGATGAATGATGGGCTTATTGGTCCACCCGTTACACACTGAATGATATTTTATAATAGAACAATGAAAAAATACTAGGTATAATAAGAATGTATAACACATTCATGTAAATTCTTGGCATTAACTTTAGATCCATAGACGATATAGACTACTTATAAAATATGTTTCTGATTTATTACCAACGATGAAAAAGAGATTGATAATTTCTCGTGAACGGAACTTTGTAACATTTTAACTTCGTTGATCAGGTAACTTTTATGATAAAGTGTTAATATTTTTTTTATTGATTATATCCAAATAAAGTTTATGAATTATTCTTTACATTTACCGCCTGAATGTTTTATGGGATGTTGTCAGCATATTTCACATTTTAAAAGTAATGTGTTAATAAATATTCAAAGATAGATGACGATATTATATTTTATAAATTCAAATGTTTATGTGAATATTTTAAATTCAATTGTCGCTCTGGAACCGCCAATAAACCTGACATTCCATAAAAAGACATATATTCTCACTAAATGAATATGAAAACATATGGAACATGTGGATTATAACAATTAAATACAGTAAATTTAAATTTAATTGAAATTGTTGGTTCGCAATTATATTTATTTAAAGATATAAATATACCTAATTGAATATATGAATGAATCAATATGTTATGAAATATATGTAGACAAGTAGCATAAAATGTAAACAGGAAAATTAAAATGCCTCATACGACAATATAAATTACTACAAGATGCCCGTGACTCCGTCAACGAATAATGTTGTAGCGTTTTTCGCTTGTGTACGAATTCATTATGTCAAATTTATCTTCTCATCTATATATGTGATCTGTGAAATTAGTAATTCATGATGTTAACCCAAACGTAGCTCTTTACTGTTATGTGAACTTGTGTATTAACAATTCAGCAACAGATGGGCACTTAAATTTTGAGCCTGCATCTAGGATAAAATGTATCATCATAAGACTGTATTTATCACTGCGACCAGTTTCAACAAAATATATGGATTATTATTCACGAAGTACCAGAACATAAAAAACAACAAATTTAGGTATCAATAGTGATCACATTTCATAAAGACACAGTGTATCGAAACAATTGTCATGTATTCATGTATTTAATATATAAGAGGAGATTTATTAATATTTTGTTTCAAACTGTTTTCGGTAAAATTTCGTTCTATAGATCTTCGAGGACTAGTTGTGCGATGCAGCTTGAGATGGACGAACCCAAGGCGCAACCATAGATTATAAATTTGTTGATAGAATTCTTCATTGTACTTAAAGTATGTTGTGCTAAGTGTCAGTTTTATAGCTTCTTTAAATTCAGTTTTAGAGATGTCCGTTTGTTGTTTTATATCGTTCCATTTTTGTTTTTCGATAATTTTTAGAGCTAAATCTGTAGTAGGAATGTTTGTGTAATGGGATATCACATCTGCAGCCTGTTCCTAAATACAAACCATTAGCCTGGTCAGGCTTAAATTGGCCGTAGAAAATTGACAGATATACGGGCTCAATATAGGAATATGACATTGACTGATGACATGTATTATATGGCTCTTTGATATTAAATTAAAATTTACAACTTTGAAATAGACTTGAAGCATGGAATTACCAAGGAGACATTGCATTCGGAGAGCAAGTGAAGCCAAATAAGGTCTAAATCAATGGCCGCCAATGGACGTAACACCATATTCTTTTTTCGACCGCGACTCTTGTAACCAAGAGCCTCGCATTTCACCATTGTGTTAAGTTAAAAAAATCTTCGTTTTCATTAAAAAATAGCACAAAAAATGAAAATCAAAATAAGCTGTAAGCACCAAGGTGAGGCCGAAACTAATGGCAACCGACGAAAAACTACAGAGCAGCATCTCCTGTCGTGTATACACGACTTTCCCTGCTCTAAGGAATAGAAGAATCTCGAAGTCAATTTTAATTTAGAGAATTAAAATAGGTATAAGTATATTTAGTTGATTTTGATTAAATAGGGTTTTGAAGAATAACTTGCATGTACAGAATGAAATAAAGAACTATGGAAATAGCTATTTTTATTGTTATTATTATTTAGTAAAAGTATTGGTTGATGATTTATTATTGTCCTCGACCAATACGACGACTGCACGACTATATTAAAAAATGCATCTTCATTATTAAGGAAATTGGAAAATGATACATTTATAACTATTTTGATTATTTATATCTACATGAAACCAATTCAATAATCGAAAAATGCCGAATTTCTAATCAACCTATTAGTTACATGTTGGGATTGGTATGGCTAGAAGGGGTGGAGGTCACAGTATTGATACAAGACTCTGTTATACCAATTCTAATCCAAATTGCTCACAAATAGGTACTGCTTTCTCTTTTATTGATGAACGCAGTGTTTTGGTTTAATGTTAATAATACCATATCGAAAGACAACCCTTACTAATGTATGTACGTAACAAACAATATAACTATTCTATAAAAACTGGAATATATTTAAATTTAAACCACAGAAGTAATTGAAATACCGCCAAACCGACATTTCTGGATGTCGGTGAAACTTTGCGCCAAATATATACGTTTTAAGATACTCTGGAATTGAAGACACATTTTTGAAATCAAATGAAATTCAAAGATTTTCATAAAATATGAGTAACTATCAACATTCTGTGTGATAATTTAAGAAAAATTCTATAACCAATTTCAAGCTATCTAAAATAAAGATTTTCATAAAATAAAAATTAAATAATGAATTCCTTTTGAACCAATTTTCAATAAATCATAAAAAATATTTATTCATAAACAAAATTTATCAGACTTGGCCCAATGTTTACTCTCCTACCGCTACCATAGTAGCTTATGTAAGGAAAGTATTGTAATCGTGTAAAAAATTTGGTGTCGAGATTTCAACAAATGTTGATATTTCAGAATTTTCTGAGCTCAAAAAACATATTTTCAGCCATTGGAATGACATCTTGTTTTTAAAACTTACCTGTTTAGATAGGATTCTTCTTCGTCAACATATTCTTTGTACCGATTGAATTTTTTTATGTTATCACACTTTTCGTTGTTCTAAAAGAATTTTAAAGCACAATCCCAATAAAATAACCTGTTTATTACTCTATGCCAATAGAACACATCAATATTGATTATCATGACAGCAGATTGGTTATTTCCTCCACAACCACTTGATAAAACAATGCTACAAAAGGCAACAACAACATTTGTATCCTCTGTGACCTATTATAAAAAATCGCAAATAATAATCCCTGAAGTAAGACCTTGAATACCATGGTACTATTAAAATTCAATGTGTTAGTAATTTTACAGCATCTTTGAAAACTTTATGTTTATATATTATTACGAGCAATAACAGAGGAAGTTTTCTAGAATTTACTTAATATTTTAAATGCATTAAGACGTATTGAGAAAGTGAGCCAATTATGTGTTAGGGAAAATGGGCATTAAAAAGAAAAATTCAATAGATAAGTGTTATGTTTTGTTAGTGCTTTAGCGTTAGTATTGTCCTTGTTTCTTTCATGGAAAATTCACAAGTAATATTCCGTCAATTGAAACCTTTTTTGTATGAAGAAACCATAGCCCATTATTAAAATTAAAGGTTTTAGTGATTTTGAAGCATTTTTTAAAACTTTATGTTCATATATTATATATTATTTTGAAGGAAACAAATAAGGCATTTAAGGAGATAATAAAATACAGGGTGTTCCATTGCAAAATTATAATGGGATATATGGGATAAGTTTTCAATTTGACATTATCGCGAAGAAACTTCGTAGATCTGTGGGGAATCAAAAAGTGTGAATTTTCAAAAACGCCCTGTAACTTATGAACAAAAGAAAAATGTGTTCAGGCCATCTTGAGTTTCACAAAAAAGTGACACAGGAATGCGAAAACCGGGTTCTATCTTCAACAACAACCGAGATACCTGGCTGTCTCAACCAAAATGGGATGCCCTGTACATAACAAAGAATATACCCATTCTATAAAAGCTAGAATATATTTAAATTTAACCACAAAAATAATTGAGATGCTACCAAAACCGACATTTCTGGATGTCTGAAACTTTGCGCCAAGGATACGTTTCAAGTTACACTGGAATTGAAGAAAAAAATTTTTGAAATCAAATGAAATGCCACGATTTTCATAAAATATGAGTAACCATCACCATTCTGTGCGATAATTTAAGAAAAATTCTATAACCAATTTCAATTTATCTAAAATAACGTTTTTCATAAAATAAAAATTAAATAAATAATTCCTTTTGAACCAATTTTCAATAAATTTAAAAAAATACTTATTCAGAAAAAAAATTATCTGACTTGGCCCAATTTTTACTCTCCTAGCGTTACCATCGTAGCTTATGTAAGAAAAGTATTGTAATCGTGTAAAATTTTCGGTATCAAGATCTCAACAAATGTTGACATTTTAGAGTTTTCGTCGAAAATCTTGTTTTTCTCAAGACTGTAGCGTGAAAACGGCTCAAAGGATTTTAATAAATCTTTTTTACAATATTTGTCTGATCGCTCTTGACCATCCAGTCAAAATGCTATCTCAGAGAAAAAGCTGGAAAAATGTTATGCTCAACTAAAATGTAATATTTTCTACATGTTTATTCATATTCTGGCTAAACGGTTCGTCCTGGGTTACCCTTTCAACAGACAAAAACTGCATTTGTTCTAATGAGAAAGGAGAGAGCACCCCACTCTGATTTTTCACATAGCATTCTTATCATATTATATTAATTCTAGGACTTGAGCAGGCTTGAGACTGATTATTGTTTTAAATCAGAAGTTAATTAAAAAGTCAATCTTTCTTTTTCTGAATAAATATTTTTTAAATTTATTGAAAATTGGTTCAAAAGGAATTATTTATTTAATTTTTATTTAATAAAAATCGTTATTTTAGATAAATTGAAATTGGTTATAGAATTTTTCTTAAGTTATCACACACAATAGTTGTGGTTACTCATATTTATGAAAATCTTGGCATTTCATTTGACATCAAAAATATTTGTCTTCAATTCCAAAGTAACTTAAAAGGTATATACTTGACGCAAAGTTTCACCGACATCCGGAAAGTCGGTTTTGGTGGTATTATAAATATACAAGTATATAGGTAAGAGACCATCCAAGAGACAACTAATCAATTGAATACATCTTCTGATTATATAGAATAGATAGGGTGAGATACAAGACATACCATCTCGCTAGCATATTGGTAATTCGCCGACATAATAATATAAATTCGGTAACAATATGAACATTAGATGAGTAGGTAAGTGTTGCCGTAGTTCCATTATGTACATAATTTTAATTCAAGAAATAAAATTCAGAAATTAACATTTTGTACCTTCATTATTAAAATTATAATTGGAGAATAAAAATTTAAGATTTGAAATTTGTCACATACTTAATTATAATATAAATATAACTATTACATATGAATGAAAATTTAAGTATTACCATTAACATAATTTAAGTTTAATGTAAATAGAAAGGCATGAATAGTAACTAGAATATCAAATAATTGAAGTGTCAAATGATTTTTTTTTAATTGAGTTTTTATGAATATTTCTGAAGCCTCCTCTTTCAAATGAAACAAAAATCATCAAAATTGGAGCACGTTTACTATGTAAAAGGGGCGCACGAACCAAAAAAAGCAGACAGTCGAAACGTATACCTCCTCCGTTTGGGTTCGTCGGTCAAAAATAATAATCATTCTATTGGTGCTGGAACTTCTGAAGTTGTGCAAATCTAGTTATAAGATTTTTGGCAACAACTTCGAAAGTATCAGCACCAATACAATTAATATTATTTTGTATTTTTCAATCTAATTTTGGGTACAAAATATTTATTTATTTCACTCGTTTGAGTATAACATTAATCATGAAAATCGTTGAACGTGATACTAGATATTCTATTGTTACTTCTACTTTTAAATTTGTGCATAAGATAAAATGTAAGTTATAGGTAGATATATGACTCTTGGTTCCTACTTCAAAATTACAAGTAGGTACAAATAGAATAATTATTATTATATAGTCCTCAAAGCATCGTCCACTGAAGTCATTCGGTTTTATTTTGTGAAAATGATTATCAAACTTTTTTGCATGACAAACAATAAGCTTCAATAAATTTTGAAACTTCACTTTTCGAGGCTTCTTCAAGTTTTGAGAAACTCTCCAATCCAAAGTTTAGTACTAATGAAGGGAGTTTGTGAAAACTCTTTAGCGTAAGGTGAGACTGCAATTGTTTTGTTTATCTGCATTGTAAAAGAAATATCCCAAGACATTAAATACATAGTACGCCTTAAGGTTTTAACAAAAGAATTGTATTTATATAAATGTAGAAAACTGCTACCAAGTGCGAGTTACACTCTCACAGAAAGGTTTCTGTCCCATCGAAAATGCTAAATTCCACTGTAATACCAAATATTAGAAACACCTTTGGTATTACTGTTTATGAGAAACAAACGACTGACAGATGGAAGGACGGATGGATGGAGTCTGCTTTTGCTGTTATAGCGGTAATATAAATAAACATTCTTAGAAAATTTCAAGTCTCTACCTATTATGGTGAATGAGATACAGCCTGCACAGTATTAGACAATATACTGAAGATAGAAATACACTCTGAAAATTTCAACTGTCTATCTAATACCTACCGTTCATGAGATAGAACCCGTTGATAGACAGACAGCGGAGTCTCAGTAATAGGGTCCGTTTTCACTAACATATTACGTAATCCTAAAATGTACCTTTTTGTACAATCCGGCTATTTTCGACTGCTCACCACATCTGTTTCTACGACAGTATGTTAGGTTAACGGTTGCTATTACGGGTATTACTTAACGTTCAGAGAACGAAAAGTGAATCAATACACTTTGACGCATGATTTTTTTCTGTCATGGAGTTGTCAGATACAAGTTATTTATTTTATTATTATTGGTCGTACAAAAATAGTATGAGTTACTAACGGTAAGAGTTGTAACAGGATTTTTATTCGCCAATTCAGAAGCAAACTATCGGTGACTTGAATGCTACACCGATTATAATATAACAAACTTACTTGTGCATAATAAATTGAAATACTTCAACACTTGACCCCGACCAGTTCAGCAAAATCGAAGCCAAGTGAGCAGAGCAGTCCAGCAACATCGAAAGTAAAATTTCTGAATAGGCCAAAACACAAGCTGAGCAAACCCTGGGACTAGAGGAGCGTTTCCTGTGGGGTATGGAAGAACTGTTGAAAGAGGAACAAGCCAAACATCTGGGAGAGATGCAACAACAGGTCGATCGCCTTCATGATCAGTTGAAAGAGCAGAATGACTTTTGGGACGCCCTGACCTTCAAAATAGAAGAGGTTAACGGTAGGACGAACGCCACCGTGACAACAGCTGAAGATGCCAAGGCAAAAACAGAGCAGCTGCAGATCAAGGTGGAGAGCATGCAGAGGCAATATGAAGACAGTACCGAAAATGTTGTGGGCGGCTCAACTTCTTAGAAAACCGCACCTGCTCAGGACATTCTACAAGAGGTGAGAGTAAAATCCAAGTCCCTACCTATGACGGCAACACCTCTTGGACAACCTATCTGAGGCAGTTCGAGGCAGCCGCTAACGCGAATCATTGGATCCCAATGAAGAAGGCAACGGCACTGGTATTGGCACTCCGCGGAAGTGCTATGGAGGTTCTGAGATTGTTTTCCGATGGCTAGTCATGGAGTTGATCCATGGAACTGCGATATAGAGAGAGACATCACGCTACCATCTTTAACGCCCAATTGAAATATCGAAGTCAACGCTCCAATGAATCGTTAAAAGAGTTGGCAGCGGATGTTGAAAATTTGGCGCATTTGGCTTATCCCGAGGGAGTCACCAGTGAGGTACGGGCACGCCTTGGAGTGTCAGCGATCATCGATGCTATTAAAGATGGTGGAATCCAGCAGAGCTTACGGATGCAGCTTCCGAAGATGATTAGTAAAGCCCTAATCCTTGCGCTTGAACTGGAAGCTGCTAAGAGGGTGGCCAATCCAACTGTGAGAGTCAGAGAAGTTGGCAACATGGAAGAGGAAGGCCTATCAGTGCCAAGATGCTGGAGATGCGGTAAACAGGGACATTTCATGGCCCGTTGCCTTAGGCGACGCAGGCCCTCGCCTGCTCCGATGCATCCGGAAAACTAGGAAAGGCCAGTTCGGAGGGGAGACGACTGACCTTCAATCCCTCATCCCCATCAATAAAACCTAAACGATTGTCGAGATATCGTAGGTGCCGAAGTTTTGGACATGAGAAAGGCCAGTGCAGTCTAAACGAGACCAAGCGACTGAAAAGAAGCAATCAGCTGCCGTCATCGTTAGTAAAGTCGGGGCCCAAGGACAAAGGTTGACGTCTGATGACGAAATTGAGGGTACCAGTTGCTCCTTCTCGATAGACACTGGAGCGGTACGAAGCATCGTCCGTCCCGATATCATCAAAGGAGGTTGGGAACCATTGGACAAGGCCTGTGTGATGCAAACGGCCTCCGGGGTACGCTTGCCAATCCTGGGACAACGTGAGGTCAGAGTTAGATTGGGTTCTACAGAGTATCAAACTGTGATCTTGATAGCTAAAATCAGGGACGACGCTATCATAGGGCCGGATTTTCTATCGACAATTGACATCTTGATAGATCCAAAAGGACGAAGGTGAAGACCAAGAGTGAAGAGATCCTCCTAGACGATGGGTATGATGCCGTTCTCCGGGTTTCCATTGAAGAGGACGCTAGGGTTCCGGCACGAAGACAAAAGGTGTCTGCTGTCACGGGTGATAATGTTAGACAGTTAGTGGTCGTGGTAGAGAACGTAGTAGGGACGTGCCATCCAGTAAAACAAGTGATGTACTTGGAAAAAGAACGAGGCAACAATAAGAGTAGATTACCCTCAACTTTAAAGAAGTTGATATAGTGATAGTGAGCAACGACAAGCTGAGGCACTGCTACAAAAGTATCAGGACGTTTTCTCCTTGCATGACGATGATCTGGGTCGTACTAATCTGGTGCAGCATTCGATATTCACCGGAAATGCCGCTACGATCAGACAAGCAGCCCGACGGCTACCGCTCGCCAAACAGGAAGAGGTTCAGCAACTGCTGGTTGATATGCAGGAGCGGGACGTTATAGAACCATCCACCAGCCCCTGGGCGTCGCCGATAGTTCTGGTGCGAAAGAAAGACAGCTCCACCAGATTCTGCGTCGAGTATCGCCGCCTTAACGAAGTTACAAGAAAGGATTCTTATCCTCTGCCTCGGATCGATGACACCATCGACACACTAGCAGGTACTGAATTGTTCTCTACCTTGGATCTTCGCAGTGGTTACTGGCAAGTTGGCATCCAAGAACAAGAAAAAGAGAAGACTGCCTTCGTCACGCCTTACGAACTGGCAATTCAATGTTATGCCGTTTAGGTTGTGTAACGCTCCTGCCAACTTTGAGCGATTGATGGATACAGTTCTAAAAGGATTGTCTTGGCAGACCTGTCTGGTTTATTTGGATGATGTGATAGTCATGGGTAAGACATTTGGCCAACACCTGCGTAATCTGGAAGGAGTACTCCAACGTTTCAGAGGAGCCGAGTTGGACTTGAACCCTGATAAATGCGAACTCTTCCGGAAGAAATTACGATACCTTGGTCACAGTATCTCCACAAGGAGTCCGAGCAGACCCAGCTTAGCTAGCAGCAGTTCAAGAATGGCCTCGTCCAAGGAATGTCTCAGAGCTTCGCAGCTTTCTTGGGTTATGCATATGTTACCGCCGATTCGTCAAGGACTTCAGCAACCTGGCTAAGCCATTACATCGGCTGACAGAAAAAGACCAACCATTCGAGTGGAAGCCAGATTGCGAAGAGGCTTTTCAGTTGTAGGAATCCTTATGTACAGATACCAGCAATGTCGATATTGGAGGTATTCTGTCGCAGGAAGAAGACGGTCAGCAGAAGGTTGTGGCCTACTTCAGTCGGGTGTTGAGTAAGGCAGAGCGCAATTAGTGCACCACAAGACGAGAATTGCTTGCTATTGTTAAAACTCTTAGGCATTTCCATAAATACCTGTATGGCCAAGAATTCACTATTCGGACAGATCACGCATCACTGCGCTGGATGATGACATTCCGGGAACCGGAATGACAGGTAGCTGGAGCAGTTGCAAGAATACAACTTCTCGATTGAGCATCGCAGTGTCAAGACGCACGGGAATGCTGACGCACTATCTAGAAGACCCTACACGACTGCATGTGAGCAGTGCAAGGGGGTAGAAACACTGGAAGACGTTCCTGCGAAACCGGTGGCGCTAGTACCGGTGGATGATAAATGGTCCAACGAGGCTATCAGTCGTGATCAACAGGGTAATCCAGACCTGGCGCCAATAATGAGATGGAAAAGGCAGTCAAATCAACGCCCAAGCTGGCATGGAATAGCTGAATTTAGTTCTATCACCAAGGCATATTGGAGTCTTTGAGACAGCCGGAAACTGGAAGACGGTGTGCTGCGATGCCAATGGGAGCATCTAGACGGGGACAACAACCACCTCGCTAATAATAATTCCCAGAGTCAGGGTGGCTCGTGCACTTCGAGAAACTCACGATGGGCTAGCTGGAAGACATTTTGGTTTTAACAAGACATTGGGAAAAACGCGAGCTCGGTTTTATTGGGTACGATGTCGAGCAGACGTGGAAGAATGGTGCCGACGATGCAATGTGTGTGCCAGCGCCCGCAGACCGCATAGACGCACTCCCACTGATGACGGAAACCGGTTCATATTGGTGATAATGGATTATTTTTCTAAATGGCCGGAGGTATACGCTCTACCCAATCAAGAGGCTGCCACGGTGACACAAGCTCTGGTGGACACCTTATGCCGTTTTGTCATTCCCATGGAATTACATTCAGACCAAGGACGGAATTTTGAGAGCCGCTTGTTCCAAGGGGTCTACGACATACTTGGCATAAGAAAGACCCGAACAACGCAGTCCGATGGCATTGTCGAGAAGTTCAACCATACTCTCGTCAGCTTTCTGAAGAAGTTCACGTCTCACAACCAACTTGACTGGGACCGATATATTCCTTTGGCCCTAATGGCATATCGTGCCGCGGTGCACGATGTTTCTAAAGAGACCCCAGCTTGCATGATTTTCGGGAGAGAGTTGAGGATACCCTGTGATTTGCTCTTTCAAAGGCCTTTTCCATCAACGGAAGCTACGGTTGAGTTCACCAGTCTGCTGCAAGAAATACTGCGAGAAGTTCATGGACAAGCCAGAAAACATACCTGTATGGCCAGCGACCGCATGAAAACACTATACGATCGACGCGCCAATTCCGAAGGTTATCAGGTGAAAGATCGGGGGGGTTATCACGTAATTTGCAACTGCAACGCGAACGTGACGATCGCACAATCGTCGCTGTCAAAATGTCAATTTAGTACAGTGCGCTCTGTTAGACTTGGGCCTAAGCTGATACTCGAGTGAAAAGTAACAAAGTGAGGTTGGTTGCAGGTATTCTTGAATAATAAATTGCTATAAACCATGTTCTCAATGAAATTGATATTTTCTCTTTTAAATCCAATATTTTATAGACAGTGTCTAATAGATTTTGGCAACTCTGAGACAACAACGCGATTGCAACTAGTTGCTAAATTTTACATGATACGGGGGCGGGATTGGCTATCCAATCCAAAAAGAACGATTGTCCGTTCTCCCAAACTGAAATCCGATTGGGAAGGTCCTTACACCATACAGGCGCGACTCAACGCTGTAGTTTATCATTCCACCGGATCATGCATGATTCAGGATTTCGTTCGGGACGAATGAAACTTAAGGAGGAGGCAGTGTACTGAAAATTAAGGGTTCTATTCAATAAGATTGAATAGGTAATTTGGAAAAACGAAAATTCCTTTATTCATAACAACAACAAAAAGCAAGAGAAGGAATTTCACTTGGAATGAGCATGGAATGCCAAGGATCTGTCCAGATGAAACCCATGTGTTATGGAGTGTGAGGAATAGCTAAATGCACTTCAAATAAGTGGAAAAAGGATGGATCAATCTAGTTTCCTATATAAATTGCAAATCTCAA
Source organism: Crioceris asparagi (assembly GCA_958507055.1). Classification (NCBI taxonomy): domain Eukaryota; kingdom Metazoa; phylum Arthropoda; class Insecta; order Coleoptera; family Chrysomelidae; genus Crioceris; species Crioceris asparagi. Next base: position 41,982,702 of record OY293826.1, read on the forward strand.
ACGGCGGGCAGTTCATATCTCCTAGAGACCTCGTAAAACCAATCAGCAGTGTGTCTCGAAATCAAATTCTTCCCAGCTGAATCATCGAGAAAGAAGAAGACGACATCTGTAACCAGACCAGACCGCACGTGGCATCGATTAATTCGCTACCAACTAAAATAGCCAGTGTCGTACCAAAACAATTTTATTTTGGGTAAAATAAAATTCGTAAACAAGAAAGTAGTATTTTCTTGTTATTTTGATCAAGCTGAGAGGATCCCGAACTGCAATTCAGTCAGTATTTTAAAATTCGTAATTTTATTTTTCTTTTCTTTTAATAAATCATCTGCAATTGCATTAATTTGTTCATCAAAAAAAGTGTATCTCTTAGGTTTTTGAATCTTTAGAAAGAAGGTTATCTACGCCCGAAATGACAATTGTCAGGAATGACGTGCGAGGTATATTTTTGACAACGCCCAATTTGCGACACCCGAGTTGAGAAATCACCCACCCATCAAACCCCCTTGGATATTTTGTGAAGAAATACTCTTTGGATTTTCTTGTTTTTTCATGCGGGAATGACTTAGCTGTTTTCTTTCGAAAGAAATAAGAATATTCAGAAATAGGACATGTTTATAAAAAACGCATGAACAAAAGTACTGATATCAGAAAGAAGCAAACACACAATTGAACTGTATATCTCCTAGTTTTTTCAAACTAAAAAAATACTGATTATCACGCCTCACAAATGGAACAAGGCAACAGTAGTTGTAGGGATAGAGACAAATGAAATGAACTTTTGAGATATTTTAAATACATATTTATCCGGCATCAAGCTTGAATGGCATATTATCCCTAAATCGACGAATAGTGATGTTTTCGGATATTAAAAATAGATGCCTCTAGTTGTGTCATATACGTAAAATACATACTGAATACCTACTTTACAATTTTCTTCAACAAAGACAACAATCAATTAAAAATGTTGTACTCCTCAAATCGCAAACAATACCAAAGTCGGGCTTAGGCATATGCTATAGTGTAAAGTGTAATGTCTGAATTCTCGGGTCTCAACAGTTGAACTTCCAAAATAATTAGTATCTGGAACATTCCGCGACTCTTGCTACTGAGATTTGCCAATTTAACCGCCACTTTGCTTGCTGTTCCCCCTAGAATATTTATTGGACTCACAAATTTGTAAAATGGTTCTATGTAGCTATTCTCTCATTCAGTTTGATATTTTTATGTATACATTTTCTCTCATAAAAACCGGGTAGGTATATGATTTTGATTCAAAAATTAAATAGCAATCAGGTTAATTTTTGAAATTTATGGATTCAGGGAATTTCAAATAATGAATGAATGCCTATACCTACAGTAGCAACACTTCAGGTAACACAATTTTTGTTGGGCACAAAGCACATCCATAATTAAGTTTTGTTTTTCATTATGAATTAATATCCACCCAATATCATATGTACAAAAATAAATAAATCGTTCCATTGTTTGGTAAAAATATTTGTTATTCCTCATTTTGAAAACTTTTCCATTAGGAATAGCTACTTTGCGAATTGTTTAAATATTTATTGACGTTTTCATTTTAATCGAAATAATATACTAGTTGGCCTATCCCTTATGTACGGGATTTCTCGCAATTTCTAATCGGTCAAAAATATTGACGTTGTAACAGAACCGGAAGTCGACAATGTTTGTATTTTCATCTGTTCCCTTCTATACAACTTATCATAATTTGAAAAATGAGCTATCGTTGGAAGCGTCATGATCGTTCGCTTATGTCACATTATGTCACATTAAATTGAATATAGCGCCTAGATGACAGAGTTATGAACAAGGAAATGTTGTCATTTTCGGATAGCAAATGAAAAAGCTTAATTAGTTCATTTCAAAAATATATATACTTTTAGCTATTGTTCGCGGCTTTGCTAACATGCATGTGATAATTGGTAATAATGTCTAAAATCATACCCCAGATGTGAGCCAAACATAATTTGAGAAATGAGGTGTCGTTGGAGGCGTTTTGATAATGATAATGAAACTAGAAATTATTGTCATCTGCAATAGTTATTAACAAACTATTCAATATTTATCGTCTAATAAACAAACAATATCATAATATTTAAAATATGAGATAGTGTCTGAAAAGTTGTGACAGGAAGATCTGTCAAAAAGTTTCGACGTCAATGTTCTGACCGATTGGAAATTGGGAGAAATCGCCATACCTACGTATATTCTTAAAATAATAACATCAGTGGTCGGTATTCCAGACACGGCTAAATTAAATTCTACATAGTGTATGTAATACTAAGAGCCTACAAAGTATTTCATGTCTGTATCTAATAAGAATTTAAAACTCTCTCTTACTAGATATGATTTAATTCATAGGTAATTAATTCCTTCAAGTTGAACATATTACACCGTATTAATAGTAATCAATAGCATGATATATTAAATTCGAAAGCCCATGTTTAATTACAACATCAAACGTGATATTTGAACAATTAATCCGAAATATGGCAATATTAAACGTTTTACTATATTTCAGTACCTACCTACTACAAAATATTGAACTAAATATAAACATAATAAATATGTCTATATAATAATAAACTACGCAACTGCCAAAAGTATCCACATAATATGAAATCAAACGGTTCTGAGATAAACGAGAGCTAATTATACTGGAATAGGCAAATCACGTCCTTTATTAAAATTATTCCAGTAAATAATATCGGTTACCTCAATTTGGACAGTCCTTATACAAGTATTCGGAAACAAATCTTTAAAACACTAGTTAATTTGTTTGTTAGTTACTATAACTATATATAACGATAATATCATACGTTACAGTCTTATCAAATATCAAAGTAACCTAGCACTGAACTAGCAGAATTGTTGTTGTGATTATATACCTCACTAATTATTGACAATAAAGATATTGAAAATACAAATCTATAAATTATGAGTAGATTTGGAACAAGTTTTAAATACCTATCAAATTATCCTGAAACAAGACAACAGTTTTCAGTGTAAGTTATTATAATCTTATTTCAATTACCTATATTACGAGAGCCTTATTAAGACAGTGTATATTCCTTATATTAATAATTATGTTGAGATTGTCATTTAAAAACACTACTAAATAACTCGAGGTCATTTCACTAGAGGAAGAATGGAGCTCAGGATATACATATAAGCAGATAAACATGATTTTAATGAAGATGAAGAGTTGATTCCGGAATCAGCAGATGGCGAGTTTATTACAACAGCCACTAAGCTAAGGTAATAATCTATGTAATAAAACATAAAACTAATATCATCGTACTGAAGTATTAATCAATTAAAAAATATTGGAACTGTCAGTTTTCATTATTCGTATAATAATTTTAAATATCAATTCCTCAGAAAGAAATGATATCTATTGATTTTCTAATAGAGGCATATTTCAAAGCATCGTATAAATCTGTTGAGGTAATATATTTGAATATATACATTCTTTAAAAACTATTCCCCATCAGCGAATGCTGTGCCACTTTTGCCTGGATTTTCCGATGAAAGTAATTTCACCACAATTGCGGGGGTGAGCAAATCCGGCGTATACCGCATTGAAATGGAAACCACGCCAGGATTTGCAATGATTCTTCACGAATGCAACGATTGCTGGAAAAGGGATTGTGTCAATTTTCTGGCCATATAATGCAACGTTTTACGTTGACCCGATAACGTATTTCGACGATAGCATTGTGCAATGGTTTTATCAATCAAATATTTTATCCTTAGAATGCTGTTTTTTATCACATCTGCATCAAGTGAATATTTACAAGGGATGTTAATCTTGAAACACATAACATCAAAGATGATAGCAATAAAACGGAGTAACACTTGTTTTTTAGTATAAATGAAGGAGTATGATAAATTCACAATCAATTATAATACCTAGTTGGTATTTTTCTAAGATAGACAAAGTATATTCCCAAAATTTCTGGACTCGTTACTCATGTCAAGGTATTGGAGACCGGGGCAGAATGGAAGTAGGAATGAAATCATACAAAAAATTTAAACTCTTCATTGAAATAAATTCAACTCAACATTTGTAATTATGTTCTAAATAATTATCTTAACTCATAGGATTATTTACTTAATTATTTGGTAGGAGCAATAATGAGTAACTCATAATTCCCAATTCGTAAAATGATAGAGGACTTGAATCTGTGAATGGGGTTAATTTCTCGGTACTTCCCAAATCTAATAAATTAGGTAAAAGTAGTGTAACGGGAATTTATATTAAAACTGGGTTCGATTTATTTTCACTAATTTATTTACACCAATAACTACACGACTATATACACATTTATATGCACACTTATTTGCCGGACTATATACTTCTTACTGCTGTCTGATCTATGACCGATTGTGATCTATGACTGACTAACTGTCCTGTCATTGCCATCAGCCTGATATATCTAACCTCAAAAGCTCTAGATGATTCCAGTGTTGTTTTCGTTGTTTCTGGAGGTTATTTCGCAATATATGGCTTCGAGAATAGACCAGGACTTATTCTCGTTGCCTGTGATGTCTCCCTTGTTTTCTGGTATGTTTGTGACATTTGTGAGTGTGTGTAGTTTATTATCCTGGTAAGTCTTCACGTTACAGTAGGTACCTAATTGCCTACATAAAGTGACGGATGCTAACGTAAGAACTGAAAACAAAAATAAAACAAAAATTATTCTACCTCTAAAAATATGAAAAATTGCAATTCAGCGGCTTCAAGATAGAGTAGTAATAACTTTTAAAATTGTATTTATTGTATTACGGCAAAACGTTTCTCCTGCTTTATTTCTTTACTACACAGGACAAAATACATCAAAATCCTTAAAGAAAACCATTTTGGTCTTAAGCAGAACATGTTTTCCGGCTATTGGACAATATGTGTTGCCAGCATGTGTCCCATCTTGTAAACAGGCTAAAGAGCTTGGTACCCCACAACACCAAAAATGAAAGGATATGTAAAAAACCGGATATTGGAGAATTTACCAGATTACAATACTTTCCTCACTGCGGGTAGCGAGAGGAAAGTGATAAACATACTGTCTAAATTGTATAATGAAATATCCTTCGTTATAAAAATTCAGTAAGAAAATAGTTCTCTTACATATTAAGGCTGCTTCTATTTTCAAATGAGATTCTCATTTCGTATTCTGCACCTTTTCTTTGTAGAGCGGATTTGTATTTAAAATGAATTGAATTATCACTATTCAGTTGAGAATACTAATTAACAGTGACAGGAGAACTAAACACCTCATCTTTTATGTACTTACCTAGTATTTACTTATAAAGATTTTATACATGGTCTACTTTATTGCTTTTTTTATATTGTTCTCCATCTGTTCTGTCTCTTTCAAGCATCGCACATCCTTTTTAGTTATAATAAGGTGGCCAAGCAAATAGATTCAATTTCAATTTCTGATATTCTTGTACCTATACTTACGTTTATACCAGATGATTTAGTTTGGTGTTCACACACTTATTTCAACAAAAAAATTAATGGCCAACTATTTTAAACAAGGTCGTTGAATTATGACTACGAATACGTATGTCAAAGCTGTGATTATTTTTTTTTAAATGGTAAATGGGACAAAAGAACCTTCAATACTTTTATTTTTTGACCGACCTCAAAATGGAGGAGGTATACAATTCGGTTGTATGTTTGCTTTTTCTAGTCTACGCTTCAACTTAAAGTAGGTACTTATAACTTACTGAACGCACTTGTCACTTATGTGTCATTTACGATATAATCGGTCAATCATCTTACAGCATGAAGTATAGCTATTTACCGTTCGTTTTAATCGTCGCTATACCTTTTTTGATTACTGTAATCTGCGTCTACATATACGTGTTAGCTTTTGCTCCTAGACCTTGCGAGACATGTATAATAAGTACTAATCATGTTGCTATTATAAGACGTCACTATGAAGACAGTGTTGGTCTCAAATACAAATTTTCTGGTGCTGGAATCATTATAGGAAAATATTGGGTTTTGGTAACAAACGAAGTTTTTCTTATGTGTCATCATACCGAGGAACAGAGAAAAAGATATTTGGTGTCAGCTGGTTCAAACAACTGGTTCAACTTTGATAGTTTATATGAGATTGCGCACACTTACAGGTAAGCAAAAGTAAAAATTCTTATCATGTTATCTACATCTCAATTTTCTTCAACACTCCTTATAAAAAACTTCGCTTGAATTTTTCTTATATTTAATCCATATATCATAATCAAAATATTAGGAATATCTAACATGAATGCGAATTGTTTTTTGTAGGTTTGAAATTAGTAAAAAGCCAAGGGACTATTTTTATGTTTTGGAGGTCTCACCCTCATTTTCTGGCTGCTTGCGTAAAATCACAGTGGGATTCTCATTTGACAGACCAAGATCACTCACCATAACTGGTTGGGATGATTATTCCAGAGATTTCTATGCACCAATCAAAACTATTCCGAAACGGAAAATGCAATCATGTGTTAATATGACAGGTGGAATTATAGCAGACGGTGATGGAAACTTGTTTGGTTTTCAGAAACGCAATTGTCTTGACCCGTTCAATGAAATTGATTATGAATTAATATTGACGTCTGATATGATAGCAAATATAACGGAAATATTCAAAGGTGAACAGTTATATTTAGATTTCGATGGTGCTGATCACAGAACAGAACAGCCACTAGATGAATTTGCATCTGCAGATAAAGATAAAGTCAAAGACAATGACGATGAGGAGGAGGAACCATAGTTTATATCGTAGAATAGCTTAAGACAAATTGTATTTTTTGTCAATTTAATAATTCAATAGATCAATTATTGTACATAAACTGAGGCTTGTGAGAATATTTTGGACAATGTAAAGATTATTATCTAGTGATCACTGTTACTTCTGCCAATTCGATCAATTTTATTTTCTTCGACTGGAGTTCTTCCAATTATTTCAAGAGCCTGGATTAAGAATGCAACGATGGATAACTTTGAGAGAGTACATAGTTACATACCACAGACCTGAAGAGAGCCACTGTTGACTAGTTCAAATAATCTTCTTTTCAATTTGTGCTATTTGTATAAACCTAAAGGCCCACAATCACGATCATGTGGCTTGGTATGATAGCACTGAGTACGACGAAATTAAATTGTTTTTTAACATTTATGAGCGAGATTCGACAAGTTGTTACCACTTGGCTAGCAGTGCGTTGACGATACGAATGTTCTGTTTCTTGACTTCGGAAGTATCATTGGCCGACTTCTATAAAAGGAGGAGCTATAAAATTCGGTTGTTTGTTCGTCGTAGTGAACATTTTTTCAAAAAAGCTACGGTTCCGCTATTTGGAGGGGGCAATTTCTTGCGAAAATTGAAAATATGAGATTAGCCCAATGAAAGAAAAAACTTTATGTAGCAACATTTAAATTGGACATTCTTCAAAAAAAAGCTACGGTTTTCGTGTTAAAGCAGTTTTAAAGTCTGAAAAATATGTATTTCCGCCGTGATGTTCTGATATCTCTGAATTATAACAAGTACAAGCAAAGAATATACATGGGTGGGTAATAAGTACTATATTCTTCGGTATTAGTGAACGATTTTCATGACTAATGTTATACTCAAAAATGTGATATAAAATATTTTTTTACCAAAAAATTAACCGACTCTATTATTGGTGCCAAAAGTCTTCTATCCAACTACATTGCACAACTTCAAAAATACCAGCACCAATATAATTAATTTTATTTTGTATTTTTTAGTGTATCAACTAACAGAGTGGGTCCAATTACAAATCCAAAAAAATTATTGCCTACCAACTTTGGAGCTCTATAAAATAAAAAAAATATCTTGGAAAAGTTAAGACAGGAGAATGCCACAACAAAAATTCAAAGAAAAAATCATATGTTGGTCAACAAATTTGAACAATAATATTAGAATGCCACTGAAAATTTTAATAAGAATAAATTGTTCCAGACTAATAAGCAAATATGAAAAAGTGTGCTTTTTTCATCAACAACCTTCTTACATCTTCGCATAGATTGTTTTTATGTTAGGATAATCAGTGAATAAAAAAACGCTCATGCTCAAAAATTTCAATTCAAGTCAAGGAGTTTTAGGTTGAGAGAATATGTATTCTGGATTTTTGCAGATTAACAGTCTTATTCATTAAAATCCCTCAAAATATGCTCTAAATGCTAATTAATTACCATGCCCATAAACCTACTATAACTTTAGAAACAGACAAAATTACCACAATAACACCAGCACTTTATTTGTCAATCCAAAAAATTTTTAGCCAACAAAGATTACCTCTTCAGGGGTAAACCTGTAACTCTAGCTGTAACTAGAGTTTCTCAGTTCATATACCTACACGCTGTCATAGTCAACGTGATATTAATGCCGCAATTTTGTTAAATCCGAATATAAGAACAGATAAAATGGCTGTGTCCATAGTACTGCTTGATAACAAATCGCTTAGTAATCAGTAATCAGAAAGTTGACGTCTTTATTATGAGAGCTATCAGTAAACAATAGTGCAACATAACCTATCTTTTGTTTTCTGCTATTTCTCAATTCTGTTAAGGACATCTATAGTTTTGTTTACAACATAATATTATTTTTATCTATATTAATAATTCCGTCAAGAGGTACGGTAGACTCAATTGAAACCTTACCAGAATAATAGAACATAAAAAAATAATGATTTCGATATATATAACACACATCCGCAAAATTCGGATTGTCGAGTATTTTTGACCGACGAACCCCGAACGGAGAATTTATACAATTCGACTATCTGCTTTTTTTGTTTGGTTCATGACCGCGTTTTATGTAGTAATCGTACTCTGATTTTGATGTTTTTTTTTAATTTGAAAAGGCTTAAGAAATGGTCCCATATTCATAAAAACGGAAAACCTTTCCTCCGAAAACCGCCCCCAAAGGCGAAAATCGGAAATCTGCTGTGGTATAATAAAAGAAAAATATCCGGGAAATTTTTATTGAATATTTTTTCAAAAGAGTTACGGTTTTCGAGTTAAAGGCATGTTAAATTCTCAAATATGTGTATTTTTGCAATGTGAAGACGCCGATTTCTTTCGAGAATCGAAAATCTTTGGGTACTACATGAAAGACCTAATTATCTGTTTTCTACAAAAAATTGGACCGACTAATAAGTTGGTGCTCTGAAAAATGCTAAATAACATTAGTTCTAGTGGTGTTCGTACTTGTGAAGTTCATGCCAAAAGTTATCAATCTAACTTCAAAAGTAACAGCACTAATAGAATTTATATTATTTTGTATTTTTCAGTGCACCAACAAAAAACGTCAGTCCAATTTTCTGTAAAAATACTTATGTTAAATACTAATGGGTGTAACAGCTCAATCAATGTCAATAGACTTTGACGTACATTGCACATTTACTGTCAATCCTCCAATGGTTGGCGGTTGGAGATAATTGCTGTATATAGAGGACTAGATTTTACACTAAAAAATCATAGATCATAGGATCTCTGGTAGCACAGAAAACGCAGGTTAACAATCCATTACATACGCATGGTCACATGCTTACGCCACATACATACCGTAGGCACGCTAAAGTAAGTACTCACTATATGACATGGTATTTATTCTATGCGTATGACAGTTTAATTTAAATAACAAAATCTTCTTCTATACTAATAACTTTGCCTTTTTTTGTCTTTCATCATTATTTTGTATTATGAGTCACATTTCGCCCGAGCGAAGCCGGGTTTTCATCTAATTATAAATATATTGACACGACTCCAATCTGTTTATTTAACAACAGAACAGAAAATACGTAAAAATATGTAATTGTCTACGTAAATTATTTAAGTTCTTTAGACAAACGTGAGTTTGACAAATCAGCTAATCGATGCATCAGTCATGGCCACAAGAATATGATTAGTGATTACTGATTATATTTTGAATACCCATCGAATGGGGTTTCGTCATACCTTGTCTATCTCTTTTTTTGTTTGTAAACTAGGTGAAATAAAATTTCAACGTCATAAACATACGTCTTCGATCAGATCGGCTGATTGTTATTTTAACGTTTGTTATTGTTCTCTTTGACGTTCAATGTCAAACATTTATTTTCGAAAGTGATTTAGCCCCTTAACAAATATGTCAGGATTGTCAGTGTCAGTATTTTAGGGTTGAGTAATAAAATTTAATTCAAACTATTTACGACATGCGTAAAATGACAGATGACGTCAGCAATCGTGACGAAACCCCATTCGATGGGTATTCAAACGGTACAAAACGATTTGTGATCAGTCACTTCTTTGGACACGGCGCCAATAATATGTATGTTTGATTGATATTGATTTCACAGCAATAATCTCAAATGATATTTCATTCCTCTAGCAATCTTTTCGCCAAATCTGCTGGTTGCCATTTTTCGGAATAAGAATCAAAAAATGTCAAAAATATAACACATATATAACCTTTTGATGAGCAATCAATCTAAATCAGCTGAAGTCGGCCATTTTATCCTGTTGGAGGTTATACAATTTGACTGTTTGCCTGCTTTTTTATGTACTTTCACGTCTTTTCGATAGTAAACATGTCCTTCTCATCCAAACCTTCCTTTAAAGTGGGTGGAGGTGCCTTTTTTCGAAATTCGAAAATTTCAGAAGAGAAATGTAAATAAGATACTTTGTCCGGCAATGTTTAAATTGGACATTCTTCAAAGGAATCATTGCTTTCCGAGTAACAACAGTGGTAAAGTCTGAAACATGTGCTTTTACGCGATGGTTTGAAGTCTCTGAATAAGTATAAGTAAAGTACCTACTATCGTCTTTGCTATAAGTGAACGTTCAAAGATATTAATTATTAATAATACACTTAAAAGTGAAAAACATTTTTTTAAGTAAAAAGGACCGACTTTATTGGTTGGTGCACTGAAAAATATAAAATAATACTTCACTTTACTCTATTGGTTGATGCTGGTATTTTTGAAGTTGGTGCCAAGTCTTCTCTCTCTTTGTTAAAAAAATGTTAACTTATTAAAAATTCAAATAGCTCAACATCTGTAATATTTAGGTATGGGAAACACAAAGTTTATATTATTTTATATGAGGTCTTAGAACCTGTCAAAAACACATCATGTTCCATTTTAAATACCGGAGTAAATAATTAGCCTGAGTATTGGGTTACCATGTATATGGATGCTATTAAAACTAGACTATAACGAATTTTTTTGGCGTATATTTTTGTGTTATTCGAATAAAAAAATGCAAAACTTACCTATAATATGCTTTAATAAAACTTCGAGTCGTATTTTCAAAAATAGAATCGACGATTTTATTGAATTCATCAAGACTAGGTGCATTTCATTAACTTAAAATTGAACAACATTGCTTAGGTTATTAGATTTAATTGTTAAAAATGTTTATGCGTGAACATTTATTATCTTGCTATGCATTAAAAAACAATTTTCATTCCGGAAGGTGTCTAAAAATCACTCTCTTGACGAGACAAGTTTATACAGAGCGTTATGTGGAACGATGTCATGGCATTTGCAAAATTAATTTTTTATGTCTTAAGAAAACTAAAATGTAAAAAATCAATTGTACCGGTTCCGTCTGTCTGCATAAATTTGTCTTGCCAAGAAAGTGATCTTTTCACATTTTCTTTAGATCGAAATTATTTTCAAAGAGCTGTTCTAATTCACATTAAGGATACTACCTACATGTTCGAGCATAATAATAATAGTAGTTGATAATAATAAGGTAACAATTTTGTTAAATTTCACTTTACCTAATGTGAACAAAATCTTATATGTATGCGTCCATAGCTATGACAGCGAACACATGAAAGGGGTCCAATTGTCCGACTCAAAATTAGAAAAATTAAGTAGTTTGAAATTTTCTAAGTTTGTACACTCTGTAAATAATTATGTCAATCTAACCTAGCTATTGAGATGATCAGACCTCATTCTAATAAATGTCTGGTGTAATTTTATTAACGAAGTAGTATTAGTATTTCCATTATTTTTTTAATACTTTTGTGTGAAACTGATTTTTTGCCGTTTATATTTTCTTTATGATTCTCAATGAACCAGTTTCAATGAAATTTTACGACCATGTAGGCATTATTTCATCAATATATGAACGACATATCTGTCACATTTTGGGGATAGTGTTGCTCTAAAGTAATTAATTTTGGAGGATAAATACAGAAGACGCTTTTACCAATAAATATAACATAGCCTGATAAAACTTAAACTGTCTAAAGTACTAAAATGTATAATGTTTCTGTTAATGTTCACATAAAGTGTTATGAACTAGTTCTAAGAAAAGCTATTTTGAATTGTTTGTGATAGTGAATAAGGCTATCAAAATATTCAGCATTGCCTATTCTAAACAATCCAGCAGAATATAACATTAAAGCGGAGCTCTAACGTCACCACTTCAAATGCCGAAACTGCTACTACTTCCAACGAAAATGTCCGTCGAACAATGCCAAAGTTATTCCAGTTGCTTTTTATTCTTTTTTCACCTTAGAGAACTTTGCAGATCTTAAGTTTGACGGCATTAAAGTTCAATCCTTTTCAATTCTATAAATTTACATTCAATAATGCATACTTCGAGATGAGATAAAAAAGAAACAAAATCCTCAAAATAATAGGTATACAAATTAACTAATTTCTAGAGTGAAATAACACGATAGCCGTTATGTTATCACATCGTATTTGGTCATGGTTTATTATTAGTTAAAGTGATCAAATTTGTCGACCAAACTTTTACTCAATCGGCTAATGTAGAGTAAGTAGGTACCTACAAATTTAATTTGAAACAAAATCCATCTGAAATACTTGTTCTTCTAGCTTGATATACAACAAAATTCGCTTGATATGCATGGATATAGCAACCATAGCTAAAAAAATACTACAATAATAGTTTGTTCTGACAGAAATTGAAATCAAAATATCCTAGATTTAAATTATGAACAAGAATTTGCAGGAAACATAAATAGGGAGAGATGACTATTTCAATATTTAGGTTCTTTCAGTTACCACTAAAACCAGTCAATCGAAATCAAGCTAACAAAATAAAAATAATTCCCAATTACCTTCTTGATCTTGATAATCTGCAGTTTCAACAATCATTTTAAATATATTTTCAGTACCACCCACCAGTGTCCAAGTGAGTGATGATTGGGGATTGTTAAAAAATGGAATAACTACTGCATATGCCGAAGGTTCGAGTATAACTTTAACTTGCGTAGCAACAAATGGAAAACCACTTGCCAGGGTGAGTCTTTCTTGAAAATAATTTACATGAACTTATATCTAATATATAAAATTCCTGTGTCAGAGTGTTTGTAAATAAACTCCTCCGAAAGGGCTTGACCGATTCTTATGACATTTTTTTTGTATATTTGGTATATTTGGTATATTTCTGTGAATAGGTTGCAAACTATTTTTATACCCTTAAGTTATAAGGGTGGCCCAACCCAATTTTTTTATTTTTCTTAACAAAATTGTTTGCTCTTACTTTCTTGTGATTTGGCATTAAAAAATACATATAACCCTTAATTTTCACCCTTTTACCACCAACCCCCATTTATTGATAGCGATAGTAGTACTCTTATATTCTTCACTCAGCGGTAGATAACTGATCAATTATCAATCGATTAGTTATCCCCGCGTCTACCTGTGTCACTTCTCAACCGGCAAACAACTCGAAGTCGGTCTCCTGTCTTTCTCATTCGCTACACAGTTTTGAGCCATTATTATTGTTTCCGCATCGATCGTAGCAGTGACACTTACAATTATAATTTTACTTTCTCAGTGCAACTCTGATGTTAATAATTATATTCTCATAGTAAATTTATCATCAATTTTGTGGAAATCAATTTAAATTGAAAGTGTAATATATACGTGTTTTGTGGTTGTAAAAGTTAGGTAGGTAAAATAATAAAAGAACAAATATATAATCAGTATACTATTTTCCATTATTAAGTACTTCTTGCTCCAAAAATAGACGTTGAATTTCCAAATTCTTTAAAACAACTAAACTCTCCCACAATGTTCAAATCTAAGCTCAAAAAATGGTTATTAAACAAATCTCGTCAAGAAATTCAAAAACTAGTTGATCTGAAAAACAATTAAATTATTCAAAAAAAAAATCCATACCTTGTAAATCGTCAAATGTTATAGTAAGTATAGGTAGATTTATGTATTAAATTCTAATATCTAGGATTAGGAATGTTTAGAATATATAAAATATTAATTGTATTAAAGTAGTGTAAAATTAATTTATCTAGTTTGTATTACAATTCCCACGCACAGGATTTCCTTTGTGGGTCACCTGTATTTATTTTCAAGAAATCTATTAGCTTAATACATGCGTGTGTGTACGTTTATATATATAAATAAAAAGATGTTCTTGGGGATGCAGTCATATATTCAATAAAATTCTTTGACTGAAGCCGAGCTTTCGAGAATGTTTATTCTCTTCTTCAGGGCAAAAATCGTGAATTTAGAATAAATTAATCAAAAACAGGAAAGATTTCATAGCCATCAATAACAAATGTCATTGATGATGAATGATGATGAAAATACCAATATAAATGCTCCTCCGTTGAATATTAACAATGAAATAACACTCTACCAAATTGGCCGGTACATCAGCTCCAATGCAGCTGTCATTGATTGATTGATTGATAGTGCTATAAACTCTCCAAAAATTATACTCTCCGAATTTTATGAATTGCGTTATCATGCGGATGCTTTTGGTGCCTTTGCACGAACACTACTTTATTCAGAAGTACCACGCTATTTCTTATGGATGCCCCGCAAGCAAGCCACACCAATTGATGCATGCCCCCGTTTGTTCAAATCAAACACCTTGGGACGAGTATATACAGTTAATCCAAGACAGACTGAGTGCTTTTATCTGCGACTGTCATTGGTTAATGTAAATTGAATGACAACAGTATCCAACGTATACAGATGTATGCCTTGCACTCGGACTGGAAGAAGACGATAACCATTGGGACAGTATGCTTTTTGAAGCAGCATTGAAATGTACAGCAACACAAATTTGTCCACTATTTGCTTTAGTGTTGACTACATGTTTCCCAGCCCGAGTAGAGACGTGGGATAATCGAAAAGAGTGATTGAAGATATATAACCTAACGATAACATTCAGCGACGCTATGTACAAAGAAGCTTTGATTGCTATCGAGGACGTTTGTATTGTTATTGCCAATTTACCAATCAATCATTTCGGTAAGCGTTCGCCAAATTGAAGTGCATCTGATTTAATCAACACTAAAATGAATCATGAATCGCCATGTCCCACTAAAGACATGAACAAAGAACCATTTACGAACGCATTATGCTGGTAGTTTCGGCAGGACAATGTGAATTCTTTTTTTTTTGATGCACCAGGTGGAAATGGTCTTACATGAAAATACAGGATGCATAAAATTGCAGACCGTTTTCTGCACAATTATTAATTCGCAAAATGCTCTCATTGATCACGTATTTCCCGTTGTACACACATAATACATGTATCATAAGTTTCTTGCCAGGCATGCCACCGCACCATTCACAGCTGAAGGCTGGATCTCCGGTTACTTTGCTTCGTAATTTGAACCCACCATGGCTGTGCAATGGCACGCGATTAGTCATTAAAAAATTAATGAAAAATATTGTCGAAACCAACATTCTGAATGGCAAATTCCGAGGCAAAAATGTATTGCTACCACGAATCCCTCTGATTCTCGCAGATTTGCCAATTGAATTCAGACGCATACAATCTCCGATTAGATTGGCATTCGCCATGACAATCAATAAGTCTCAAGGCCAGATTATGTCTGTTTGTGGCTTAGATTTGGGCACACCATGTTTTTCACATGGACAATTATACGTGACATATTCTCGCGTGAGTAAACCATCCAGTTTGTTTGTGTTGGCTTAAGACGGACTAACCAAATATATCGTACACTCCAATGTACTTACAGATTGACATTGTTCTTTTTTATTTGTCATAATTAGTGATAGGAAGTATGGATAACATCTTTTAATGTATATAAAACTTTTAAGAGATATAATTTTAAATACAATAGTTAAGTTAATAAAGTACAATGAATAAAAAATATTAAAGGTTGGTGCTTTGCTATTTTTATAAGCTATTATCGTCCATAGCGCTTCATTCCCCTTTCAGTCATAGACCACATCCGCACCCATTCACAACAAATTAGTTATTTTTTTATTTAACTGCCAAAATATTCACCAGAAATAATTTATATGGCAAAACAATGTTTGCCGTAACAGCTAGTACTATATAAACAAAACTAAATTGAAATATGGGACGGGAGTGCTGTCCTCGAGTGGTAAGGTAGAATTTTCATGAATTGTTGAAGAAATACCTTTTTTGTGGATCATGATAGTATTGTACTGAAAATTAAGGGTTCTATTCAATACCATTGAATAGTTAATTAGGAAAAACCAAAATGCCTCTATTCACAACAAACAACAAAAGCTGAATCATCAAGGAAGAAGAAGAGGACATCTGTAACCAGACCAGACTGCACGTGTCATCGATGAATTTGGTATCAAATTACCTTGCCAGGGGCGTACCAAAACAATTTTATTTTGGGAAAATAAAATTGTGAAACCGGAAAGTTGTGTTCTCTTGTTATTTTGACAAAGCCGACAGGATCCCGAATTGCAATTAAGTTCAATTGGTGTCAGAACTGGGATCTCTAGTCAAATAACAAAAACAGAAGATGTCCACAAGGAAGGCCGACATGAAATCCATAATGGCTAGCGAAACAACAAGCAGAGCAGGCTAGCAGCATCGAAGCCAAGTTAGCAGAGCAGTCCAGCAGCATCGAAACCAAGTTAGCAGAGCAGGCCAGCAACATCGAAACCAAGTTTGCAGAGCAGGCTGAACAGGCCAAAACAAAAGCTGAGCAAATCCTAGGATTAGAGGAGCGTATCCTGCAGAGTATGGAAGAACGGTTGAAAGTGGAGCAAGCCAAACATTTGGGAGAGAGGCGAGAACAACAGTATGGACGCCCTGACCTGCAAAATAGAAGAGGTTAACGATAGAACGAACGCCGCCGTGACAACAGCTGAAGAGGCCAAGGCAAAAACGGAGCAGCTGCAGATCAAGGTGGAGAGCATGCAGAGGCAATATTAAGACAGTACCGAAAAGGTTGTAGAGCAGCTCACCTTCTTAGAAAACCGTACCTGTTCTGGACATTCTACAAGAGCTGATAGTAAAATCCAAGCCCCCACCTACGACGACAGCACTTCTTGGACAACCTATCTGAGGCAGTTCAAGGCAGCTGCTAACGCGAATCATTGGAGCCCAATGGAAAAGGCGACGGCACTGGTATTGGCACTCCGCGGAAGTGCTATGGAGGTTCTGAGATCGTTTCCCGATGGCCAACCATGGAGTTTCCAGCAGTTGGTTGAGGCCATGGAACTGCGATTTGGAGAGAGACATCAGGCCACCGTCTTCAACGCCCAATTAAAACATCGAAGTCAACGCTCCAATGAATCGTTACAGGAGTTGGCAGCGGATGTTGAAAGGTTGACACATCTGGCTTATCCGGACGGAGTCACCAGTGAGGTACGGGCACGCCTTGGAGTGTCAGCGTTCATAGATGCTATCAAAGATGGTGACATCCAGCAGGGCGTGCGAATGCAGCGTCCGATGTAATTAGTGAGGCCCTAATCCATGCACTTGAACTGGAAGCTGCTAAGAGGGTGGCCAAGCCAAGCCAAGCATGGAGGAAGAAGGCCCATCAGTGCCATGATGCTGGAGATGCCGTAGACAGGGACATCTCATGACCCATTGCCCTAGGCGACGTAGGACTTCGCCTATAACCGATGGAACACGATTGTCGAGATGTCTTAGGTGCCGAAGATTTGGACATGGGAAAGGCCAGTGCAGTCTAAATGAGACCGAGCGACTGTAAAGGAGTCAATTAGCTGTCGTCATCGTTAGTAAAGTCGGCACCCAAGGACAAAGCTTGACGGTTGATGGAGAAATTAAGGGTATCAGTTGCTTCCTCTTAATAGACACTGGAGCAGTACGAAGCATCGTCCGACCCGATATCATCAAAAAAAGCTGGGAACCATTGGACAAGACCTGCGTGATGGAAACGGTCTCCGGGGAACGCTTGCCAATCCTGGGACAACGTGAGGTCAGTGTTCGATTGGGTTCTAGAGAGTATCAATCTGTGATCTTGATAGCTAACATCAGGGACGACATTATCATAGGGCTGGATTTTCTAGCGACATTTGACATCTTGATAGATCCAAAAGGGTGAAGGTTGAAGACCAAGAGTGACGAGATCCTCTTAGACGGTGGGTATGATTCAGATGCCGTTCTCCGGGTTTCCATTGAAGAGGATGCTGGGGGTCCAGCACGAAGAGAAAAGGAGTTAATGGCTGCTGTCACAGGTGATACTGGTAGACAGTTTGAGGGCGTGGTAGAACCGCAACAGCAGAATCGGCAGCTACTGCTGGGACGTACCTTGAACGTAGTACAAGATTGGCGAATTCCAGTCAGAATCATGAACATGAGCGACCAGGAGGTTATCCTGAAATCTGGGACGAAATTAGGGACGTGACATCCATTAAAACAAGTAATGTACTTGGACAAAGAACGAGGCACCCATAAGATTAGGTTACCCTCAACTTTAAAGAAGTTGATATCCGACGCCAGAATTCGACGACAAGCTGTGGCACTGCTACGAAAATATCAGGACGTTTTCATCTTGCATGACGATGATCTGGGTCATACTAATCTAGTGCAGCACTCGATATTCACCGGAGATGCCGCTCCTATCAGACAGGCAGCCCGACGGTTACCGCTCGCCAAACAGGAAGAAGTTCAGCAACTGCTGGCTGATATGCAGGAGGGCAACGTTATAGAACCATCTACCAGCCCCTGGGCGTCGCCGATAGTTCTGGTCCGAAAGAAAGACGGCTCCACTAGATTCTCCGTTAACTATCGCCGCCTCAACGACGTGACAAGAAAGGATTCTTATCCTTTGCCTCGGATCGACGACACCATTGACACACTGACTGGGTCTCTACCTTGGATCTTCACAGTGGTTACTGGCAAGTTGGTATCTAAGAACAAGATTAAGAGAAGACTGCTTTCATCACGCCTTACGGACTCTGGCAATTCAATGTTATGCCGTTTGGGTTGTGTAACGCTCCTGCCACCTTTGATCGATTCTCGTGGCAGACCTGTCTGGTTTATTTGGATGATGTGATAGTCATGGGTAAGACATTTGGCCAACATCTGCGTAATCTGGAAGGAGTACTTCAACGTTTGAGTGGAGCCAAGTTGAAGTTGAACCCGGATAAATGTGAACTTTTCCAGAAGGAAGTACGATACCTCGGTCACGTAGTATCTCCACAAGGAGTCCCACCAGCCAAGCTAACAGTGGTTCAAGAATTGCCTCCTTGTGTACGGCACCCATACTGACCTACCCACAACCAGGTTGCCGATTTTATGTGGACACAGATGCCAGCAGTGTCGGTATTGGAGGTATTCTGTCGCAGGTAGAAGCCGGTCAGCAGAAGGTCGTGGCCTACTTCAGTCGGGTGTTGAGTAAGGCAGAGCGCAATTACTGCACCACAAGACGAGAATTGCTTGCTGTTGTCAAAAGCCTTACACATTTCCACAAATACCTGTATGGCCAGTAATTCACTCTTCGTACAGATCACGCATCACTGCGCTGGTTGATGAGATTCCGAGAACCGGAAGGACTGGTAGCCCGATGGCTGGAGCAGTTGCAAGAAAACAACTTTTCGATTGAGCATCGCAGTGCTAAGACGCACGGGAATACTGACGCACTATCAAGGAGACCCTGCACGACTGCGTGTAAGCAATGCAAGGGGGTAGAAACACTGGAAGACGTTCTTACGAGAAGTTCAACCATACTCTCGTCAACTTTCTGAAGAAGTTCACGTCTGACAACCAACGTGACTGGGACGGATATATTCCTTTGGCCCTAATGGCATATCTTGCCGCGGTGCACGATGTAACTAAAGAGACCCCAGCTTGCATGATGTTCGGGAGAGAGTTGAGGTTACCCTGCGATTTGCTCTCTCGAAGGCCCTTTCCATCAACACAAGCCACGGATGAGTTCACCAGTCATCTGCAAGAACGACTACGGGAAGTTCATGAACAAGCCAGAAAACATATCCGTATGGCCAGCGACAGCATGAAAACGCGGTACGATCGACGAGCCAATTCCGAGGGTTATCAGGTGCAAGACCGGGTTAGGCTATTCAATCCAAAAAGAACGATTGGCCGTTCTCCCAAGCTGCCGTCCGATTGGGAAGGTCCTTTCACCATAAAGGCGCGACTCAACGATGTCATTTATCGCATCCAACGAACACCACGGGGAAAGATGAAAGTGGTACATCTAGATCGACTCGCTCCATATCGGGGGACCAACAGTGAAGAAAAAGTTACTCCACCGGATCGTGCCTGAGTCAGGATTTCGTTCGGGACGAACGAAGCTTAAAGAGGAGGCAGTGTACTGATAATTAAGGGTTCTATTCAATACCATTGAATAGTTAATTAGCAAAAACCAAAATTCCTCCATTTACAACAAACAACAAAAAGCAAGAGAAGGAATTTCACTTGGAATGAGCATGGAATGCCAAGGATCTGTCCAGATGAAACCCATGTGTTACGGAGTGTGAGAAATATTTAAGTGCACTTCAAATAAGTGGAAAAAGGATGGATCAATCTAATTCCCTATATAAACTGCAAATCTCATACGACGGGCAGATCATTTCTCCTAGAGACCTCATAGAGTAAAATCAGTGAAATTCGAAATCAAATTATTCCCAGCTAAATCATCAAGGAAGAAGAAGAGGACATCTGTAACCTGACCAGACAGACGTGTCATCGATGAATTTGGAATCAAATTAATTTGCCAGGAACTTACCAAAACAATTTTATTCTGGGAAAATAAAATTCTGAAACCGAAAAGTTGTGTTTTCTTGTTATTTTGACAAAGCCGACAAGATCCCGAACTGCAATTCAGTTCACTATGTTATTATAAGAGCTTGCTTGATTTTACATTATCTATTCGACTTGTGGAATAGGAGATAGATTAAATGGAAATTGGAATGGGAATTGAAAGACAAACTCTAGAACATGTCGACACTTGTTGATATTTTAGAGTTTTTGAGGTGAGAGAAAAGATTGCTTGTGTCTGGAAAGAGATATAACTTCATAATAATATATTGACTTTTAAATATTTAAAGTTCTTGTAAAAATTTTGATTAATTCTGACTCGCACTAACCAGATCATCGTCGTTTGGTATGAATCCAAGTCTATCTCTAACATTTGAATAAATTGGGTAATCCATGAGGATATGCGCTAATGTTTCAGTGAGCTGTAAATTACATGTAGAGCACAATTTATTGGGATTTTTTTGTAATTATTAGCGTTGTAAACAAATCGAATGCATTAAGCGTCACGGCTTCCAATTTTTGCAATAGTTCTTATAAACTGGAGAGGAATTTTGAAATGCAAAGACGCTCCCATACCGTTTATGTAGAAGTTGTTGAATATATAATGTGAGATCATCAGTAAACATTTTATTCTTCATTGCCAATAAAATTTTATTCTGTAAGAGATTTCTAGAAGGAAGATGAATATAGTCATCATTATTTCCAGCTCGCCAATCATAATTTCTCAAATTAAATAATAACATAGAAACAATTTAAAAAACTTAAAAGTGTCAGCATCAAACGCAGTGTTTGTGTATTTGTATTGAGATATATGAAAATGAAGGATCTTTTAGTTGTACAACTCCAGAAATTATATATTAGTCGTAAATAGAGTATAGTACCTACACTACTCGCAATAATGGCTATTATTTTCTCGGAAATTTTACTCCCTCGTCGCTGAAGCGGCTCGGTTCGTAAATATTCCTTGAGAATAATACTCGTAGCTATTATTATTCTTTCGTGGTATAATTTATAATTATTATCTTTTCCCTAGAATGGGCCTGTAATATCCACGGCTACCAGTTCTGTGAGACAATAACGTTGTTTTTGTGAGTTGTCGAATTAGTTGCTCATTTCGTGCCTACTGGTCTATTGCGGGATTCACACTTCGCGTACCATCGTTTCACATCGTCTCAATAGAACTGTTTCCAAATTTTCTGCAATGTCTTGACTCCAAGGTATCCATCCATCATGTGACTGTCACAATACGTTCAACAATTTATTCTTGGTACAACTAGTAGCAGCCTAACACCGTCTTCAGATTTAAAGGTCTTATACAAATAGATGTCTTTCGAACGAGCGCTATTAAAATGGCTCCAATTTTTAAATATCGATCTTTCACTTGAGCTGTTTTTACTATGTCTGATAGTCTTTTCTCATTTTTTACCGGAAGAATGCCTTATAAGGAAACTCGTCCATTACGAAACTTGTTATACTTTTGGTACTGATGTCCCTAATTTCACCGTAATTTTGTTATGTAGGCACTCGATAATTCGTTAGTTCTCCATGGGAATAGTTCTTATACTTACGAAAAACGCCTGTTTCAAATTCCTTCAATCTCTCATTTGAACCTGGATCCGGCATTATTATTGTGAAGCATAAACTTTACGTAAATGACCATCACCATATCGAGTTTCCGATCGCCAGAGGACAGAGCAAGAGTTTGTGACTGTTTAGCCTGAGTCTTCTCACAAAGTGGCAGTTGAGCAAAAAGTTCTCTGTTCTTCGGTCTAGTTGTTGACTTTTGTTTCGGTCATAGATATGGGATCCGAACCACATTAAAAAAATGGTGTCGTTTGAATTTCATTACCTACTACATGCAGATTTATCCCCTGTACGTTGTTTTCAATTGACACACACTTGTCCTATTCGTTGTTTTGCAAGCTAAAGCAAGCATTTTAATCTGCCAATTCTGTTGTCTTCATTTTTAATTCAACCTCTAAATTTCTGGTTAGTCTCTCTATAGAATTCTTGGATTTTTTCGGAAAATTCCTTCCTTTGTTCTTCAAATCTTTCTACAGGTCTTCAAGTTGTTCTTCTCAATCAAAACATTCAATTATCTCCTTCTCAGGAGCATAACAGATAAAACAAAAAAAAAACAAATTTGTCGTTCTTTTGCATACAAAAAATATAATTTTTGACAATTGTCCAAATCTAACTTTCCTTCTTTTTCTAATTTTCCAACTCAACCATTGGTCTAATCGTTTGACTTCATTCAAAATACAAAAATCCCACAGACAAAAGCAGCTTCAATTCTACTCACTTTTACAATTCTCCGGTCAAATTGACGACTTTATCTCTCTAAACACCCTACATAGACTATTACGAATATTTTTCCAATTAAAACAATATATTGTTTAACATAGTGTATTTAAATGGGAATTTTGATTACATCATGCGTAAGGGACTGTTTAGTTGCTTTTTTCTTGACCTTCCAACATGAAAAAGGTCATTGTCAGGTTTGTAGGTTATGACAAAGGATGATTCGTATTTTATTTTGATATTGCTTGTCAATGCCAAACCAATCACGATACAAGTTATTTATATCAAATATTTTGAATGTCGAATGTCACAGAAGCATTGACATAACCTATTATAAAAGTAATCAGTCCCAATTTTACAATTTCACAATGTTGAACATTTCAAGCATGCCAACTCACCTATGTCGTAATACAATTGGTTACTTAAATTGACTATAGTAACAATAACTCATGATTTTAATGGTGACCTGCAGTGGTGAAGATATATCATATTAATTAATTTTTATTTACACATATTGAGAAGCTTAAAATCGTTCAATTACCAGGCATTCTTGATTAAAATTGGGATTACGTGACTACATTTCAGATAAGTTAACTCGTATACTGCCGCAGTTGATGTCGAACTGTTTACTCATGCTGAAGTCAACTGATTTTATTGCTAGGTAGAGCATGTTTATCTGTTGTTCAAGTATATGGATTTAATGTATTTTTTGTGTTTTATCGTGAATTAAATTCTAACAAGAACCATAGTTTTCTAAATCTACATTACACTCAGTATACTAAAAAATACCAACGATCAACGATTTAAACCTTCCAGAAAATATATTTTTTCATACTACATCAATGAAGGTAAACAAAATACGTGCTTTCGATATTTTCAGGAAAAGTGTAATATTTATTGCGAAAATCTAGTAGCTCAGCTATTTCCAACCATTTTGTACCCATCAAGCAGCATCTTTTATAAATGGCCCGGAAGCAGTTACAGTTTGAACACATGGACTTGGAAGAATATTGGTTTCGAACTGAGCTTTTTCGATGTATTTATTTGGAAAACAGAGGCATCGCTCAATGTCAAATGTGGCCCGAAGGCGTTGTTGTCAGATACGGATACTATTTATCCGTGCTCTGACGGATACATCTCGCTTGTGTTGAGAATATTCTGGATACAATGCAACTAAAAAATGATGTGAATAATGCTGCACTGCTTACCTTATTTTATAATCTGAAAGAACTTCTGATAAAACATATATAGAATTTAAAGCACTTCGTATTTTGCTTAATTTTTTCAACATATTTGCTAGAGTGCTAAAGCTAATGAAACGACAACATTTTCATTGTCTTTTTTAATAATTGAATGTTGAATTATCGAGGTAGGCTATCGCAAATGAGCACTGTATATCATTGCTAGATACAGATAGGAATTAGTTGTGTTATGAAGAATGGGTGTTTTCGAAAGACCTGTTATATGAGCCATCAGTCGACAGCTATGTTGAAAAAATTTTCAATTTCTTATTAGTTTAACATAAAACAATCATAACAATATCTGTTTTGTCATGTCTTTGTCAGTGGTGATTACTGCATTCTGCAGTGGTGATGCATAACATTTAATTTCAAATTGAATTTATTTATGTTAAAAATGATTTTGTTAATATTTCTCCAGAGGGTCAAATAATAGATTAGCTTTTTTAGGTGAAACTGTTAGATAATCTAAAAGGATACACAAATTGAATTAAAATTTAAATATATTTTGAAAATCAATACTTACATCTACAGAAATTTTTAAGGGCTTTTGGAACCAAAATCAATAAATGGTCCAAAAGAAATGCAACTGGTAATTGATGAACAGCCCAGAAATTATCAATTCACTTCAGACAGTTTCAAATGTTATTAGGTAAGGTATGCAAATATTTTAAATATTTGTTATGATCATTACATTAGTTCAGATATTTCCTTCAAAGATGATCAACAAACATATCATAAAAAGTGACAAGTAATATTGAATATTGATCAATTTCAGATGCGAAAACATGTTTCCATATTTACATGGTACACTTCGAATGAGTTTCTTTTAATCGCTAGATATTATTATTTTAATAGTATACAGGAAATTGAAAAATCAGAAAATCGTCTGATAAAATCGATGATATCTTTTGACAAGTCGTTTATAACTTAGTATAAGTCTAAATAGGTAATATGAAAGTGTACAGTCTGAATTTACCATAACATGCACGGTGTTTTATTTGGAATAAAACATAAGGTTGCTCTGTTACCATGTTCTGAAAGATGTTCCCCAATTTTCCCTGTAATAACTAAGTTGTCGAAGGTAGCGTGCTGTAAACTGACTCGGTAAATACTTAAATATAAATTTCTATTATTCTTATTTTCGTTTAATTTCGTTCTAATTTCAATATTTCAAGACTGCTCATTTTTAACCGACACACAAACGGTGGTGGTATACCATAATTCGTTTGTCAACATGTTTTTTTATGAATGTTCGCGCCTTATAAATAAAAAATGTGGTTCGATATTCATGATTCTTTTTTTATTTGTTAGAGGACTATTGACGATGGGTCCTATTAAAAAAACGACATTCAACATATCCTTCCCCACAAGAACTTCTTGTTAGTTCTTGTTAAGGGGGTGGAGGGGCAATTTTTCTCTAAGGTCGAAAATTTGAGGCGACAAAATTAAAGAAGAGACCATATCCGGCAACATTTAAATTGGACTTTTTCAAAAAAAATCATGGGTTTCCAAGTTACAGCAGTGGTGAAGTCTGAAATGTGTGTGTCTCTGCTATGTGGAGGCATTTTTATTCGAAAATTGAAAATATGTGGCTGCCAAATTAAAGAAGAGATTATACCTAGCAACTTTTAAATTGGACATTTTTAAAAAAATGTACGGTTTCTGACTTACAGCAGTGGGAAAGTTTGAAATATGTGTATTTCCCTGTTTTGTAATTTCTGAATATGTATAAGCAACGTATGATCCTTTTCAGATTATATTATAAATATTTTAATAGATTTGTTTTGAGGAGGAAATGTATTAATTGTTCGTAATCACAAGATTCATATAGAGTTTCTTTTAGCGTGGTAGGGATATTGTGTTGCTGTCTTTCTTGGCTGTATAAGGGGCACTCAACTAGTAAATGCTGCACTGTTAATGAACGTAACATATATACATGTTACACACAGGGGCGGGTTCTCTATTGAAGTGATAGTCGTGAGCTATCCAGTATGTCCTATTCTCAATCTTGTGATGGCTCCCTGGTCTCTTCTCTTAGTGGTCAGATTGTTCCATTTTTGTTCCGATAGTTTTTAAATAGTTTTTATTACTTTCGGTTCTTGTATCAATGGACTCCGCAGCGATTTCTCAGGCTCCATACGGTCTAGAGACTTGAAATTTCGAATTCGTTCTTAGATCGCAGACATCTCGCCGCCTGTTAAGCTCCAAGTGTGATCCAATATTGGTAATTATAATTATCTCATTCAATCTCATTCAACCAAGATTATTATTTTGTCGACATGGAACGACAATGGGATCCGTCACTGGAATTACGCACGAGCATGGAGCGTATATATACTTCTCTTGTTCTCTGGTATATACGTACTTTCTGGAAGATCGTCTATGGTTATGTCGCAATTGTCAGACGTTATTGTTAATATAAAGTTTAATTTTGTGTTGTAGTAGACAAACAGTAATTTGTTAAGGAATTGCTGTTGCTGGCAAACACATATACATAAGTATAGTTAAAATCGAGAAAAGGATAGCAATAGTAGGTACACATCGGTACGGTTTAAATCTTAAATGCCCAATAAAAACTATTTTTAATTTTTTTTCAAAAATTTCACTTGTTTTAATTTAAGCTTATTATTTGAAGCATCCCATTTGTTTTGCCATTTGCCCATACTTTTGTTCCTGAATAAAGATTTCTGATCAGAGAACTATAGTTGTTTTCCTTGAAGTAATTGGGCTGTTTATCGCTTATTTTGCAGTCACATCTGCATTCTCGTTTCGTCTCATACCATAGTGAGATGGTACCCAGAGGAATTGGACAGAGGAATGATTCTGTTGAGATTTGAGGAGTTCGTATTTTATAGAGATAAGATTAGGGTGTTTGGGATATAATTGATCGGGAGCTGTTAAGGAGCTCAATGAATCGCTAATGATCAAGGATTTGTCCAGTTTTTCATTGTTGGTAAATTTCATTGCTTGAAGAAGAGCAAATAGTTCTGCCGAAAAAATGGTGGTACCTTTAATGAGTTTGTACGAAAAATTCTGTTTATCTGTTACAAGAGCAGCACCTACTTCTGTTTCGGCTTTGGATGCATCTGTAGAGATATGCCTGTAATCTCTCTATTCTTCAAACTTATGCATGAATTGTATTTCAAAATATGCTGAAATAGTGTCCTGTTTTTTGTGGCAGTTAAGGCTTGTATCGCACGTGGTCTTTGGAATTATCCATGGTGGTGGAGGGAGCGTATGATCTACATTGATGAATGTTGAATGATTTTGATGATTAATGTTAAACTCAAAAGTGTGATATAAATATTTTTTCCAAAAATTTGGATCGATTTTATTGCTTGGTGCACTGAAATATACAAAATAATTCTATTGATTCTGGTACTTTTGAAATGGGTGCCAAAAGTTTTCAATCTAACTACAAATGCACAACTTCACAATTACCAGTACCAAAAGAATTAATATTATTATGTATTTTTTAGTAAACAGACAGATCAAGTCAGTCCATTGTTTGTAAAAAAATATTTATTTTACATCTTAAAGTTTTCACCTAATTTTTTTGCTTTGATAAAACAATAATTCTGAAACATTTTCCACAAAAATGCTCTCTAGTTTCTAGACAAATTCACTTTATTGAAAGAACGACATTCTTTATTTAGTTGAGAAATAAAGTAGGTAAATTAGGTAATAAAATTGAACAATAATTGTAATACTAATAATTAAATGACACACTATGAAAACATAATTAAAATAATTTTTTGGCTACCACAATTTTACTAATAAAATTATTATAAATGTTAAAATAGTGCTCTTCAGAAAAAGCCTAGTACCTAATCTTCGTCTCATTGAATTTCTTTAAGAAAATCTGGGTGTACTTCTAATAGTTGCACATGATGCGATGATACGCTCCTTTAAAATCATTCATGTTTTCAAACAGTGTATTTTACATAAGCCCCAAATACCAAAATCCAACTGTTCCTCTAGTGGATCGCTCTATATTCTTTCCCTTAGTCACTTTTGGTATAATACCTTAGTCATTCCATAATGATTCTATATTTATTTTTCATCTGGTATTCGGTTACATTTTCATTTTGATTTTTCCAAGGAGTAATTTGTGTTAACCGAATCATGATTTCTTATGTCCAGTATTTGAGTTTGTTGTAAGCATCTATTGGTTATTATGTATTCAAACAATGACTGTTGTAAATAGTATTACAGAATACTATTTACATTATGGTTTGTAGTCGATGTAGTCAATGATTAAGAAGTCATTATATGCACATAAGTGGATTAGTAATTCTCCATTATAGTTTAACATCTTCGTCGAACCTTTGTTTCTTTCCGGGTAAATTTCTTTCGCAAGAAAACCTGAGTGGCATTTAGACATTAATTTCCATGCTATGACTATTGGACCAGTCTACCAACCTATTTAAATCCTCCTGAATGCTCAGGCGAACCACCTGGGTTCGATCACAAAGATTACTCTTTATCCACTCCAACAAGGTACCGGACACCCCAATCAATCTCAATGCATTCAGGTTTATGGTTGACCCTATTAAACGCCTTTGAATTAATGTTGTTTTTAGGTATGGTAGTATTTGGGATATCACAGTTATTTGTGGAGTAGGTACATATTTAAAAAATAGTGTGAAGAGTGAAAAGTTCAGCAATTTCTTGGCCAGTGTTAGCGGTATTGCCATCCAATTCCATTTAGGTAGTTGGGTATTCCAAAGTAGATTGCTAAAGATCTGTCTTTCCTAAATACATTATAACCATACCTATGGAGTTTTAGAAAATAAAGGATTGCATTTAAGCTTGTTTTATTAGAGACTATGATGTCATATTCGGAATAGGTAACATTATCTTGTAGTTGATCAAGTTCTATACGCAGGCATCGTACATTTTGGTAATAAACTATGATGCCTGGATTCTTAGGAGAGCGCTTAGAGGTAATTGATGTTCCATTTGATTTGTTGTTGACTATTTGGGTCTTATAATATTACCAACAGGCCATATAATAACTATTTGAAACATTGTCTAGTATGTCAAAAAAAGTCAATTTTAAATTGGAGGTATGTTTCAGTACCCCTTCCATATACATTACTTGATCAGTAAACAACAAATTTAGATGGGATTTGATATCTTAAGAATGTCATGCTTGCCGACGTTCAGCGAACCTTTTTTAACAGTTTACAGCCGGGACTCTCCTGTACAGGCGCCAATGCCAATACCACGAATGTTTTCGTTAGAGTTTGTAGGGATATTTGTATCTGACTTGTTTGAATTATCAGCACTGGTATGTGTCATTGTATGAACAGCTGATGCGTAGGAGTTGATGCTCCATCCACTGCCATTGGAGTCGATTTTTTCGTGGGTTCAGCACTTATTTTTGTCGTCTTCGCATCGCCATTTTGTTTAACATCTGTAACTCCTAGAAGCTTAATGACATTTTCCTGGTCAGTGATTCTAGCTTCTAGATGGTTTATCAGATTGTTGTAGATACGTTTTGCACTTAACTCTTGCTTTTATAGTGTCACTAAATATTTCATCAAAAACTGCTTTTAGTGATGGACTATATTCTCTGGTACTTTCCGAGTCACTAGAATAACGATTACCTCGTACTATTTGAACTGCCTATCCAACTCAGCATGCAGCTCCTCTTTCTGAATATCCACATAGAATGTTATGATCAGACATTGAAATATAATAAAGACTTATATTTCTGTGTGATCAGATTATTACTCAACCAAATTTTCAATCACTCTATACTATACTTGAAGCCATACAACCATAAACATTTTTAACTAGTAATTATTTACTATAAGTTTACTATAATTAAGTTCTTATTCTCTACCATTAAAAGTCCTTATATTTCAAGTTGCATAGCTTAGTGCCTGTCTCTTTTCAATTAGAAAGCCTTTTACAAGCGAGGCAAAATTGTAGTTCTATGAGCAATGCTATTTTTTACCTTAGGTAGGGAGCTGGTCTGCCCTAAGAGCCCTCCTCTTTTGTCCTGGTTTGGAACCGGCTGTGATCACCTGACCTAGTCACCTAGACTTACCAGTCCATCCCGCATCTAATTTCAGGAGTTATTTCGGGTATCTATCTAGGATTATTTATAGACCAATATCTATTATTTTGTCTAATATAACCAACCCCTTCTGGTAATGAACAAAATTCCATCGGCCTATAAAATATATATATTTTTTTATTTTGCTGTTGGTATGATGATATGTTTGACTTATTCCTTCATTTAAAATACTATAATTCCTATATACCTTTTTAACACGTTACCACTTTCTTCTCTGTTGTTTAGCAATATGGGGTCACGATGGCTGAGTGGTCTAAGGCGCTGGAAGTGCGTTCGTAGCTTGCGACAGCTCATCGTGAGCGCGGGTTCGAATCCCGCCTGAGCCATGGTTATTTGTAAACTGGACACGTGCACCGGTATCCTGTATACCTCTTCGAGAGTGTATTACAGATATTAAAAAACATTATGTCAAAAATAAGAATGTCTTTAATTGTTAGTCACGGCACTCTTCGAGATTATATAAAATTAATTAATTAATTCGGACTAACGTGTTCTGTTATCTACGTATGTAAAAATAATACACTGTGATTTATTTAAAAAAATAAAGGGTAGGCTTCTATGTTAGAAAATTGTTATTGTTTTGATTAACATGAAAAGTAGTAAAAAAACTTGGCTACTAATCCTACATTCTGCTTCTTAATTACCGTTATATCTCTAAAAACATAAAAGATATGGCAAATCGAAATTTTATCAAGATAACATGAACCCATGCACAATGTAAATGATAAGAAGATCAGGGTCAAATTTTATCTATGAGCCCTTTTCGTCTGATCACCTTTTAAAATTTGTCTTCGTTATATTTAAGTTAGACGTTGTTAAGGATAACTTATTTCAATAACACTATGCCATGCCATTTTTCTTCTAGACATTATTCTTTCGCTGATACGGCATCATTACTTTATTTTTTGTACTCTTTTATCCTCAGGATTTGGTTTTATGGAAGAGATACACCAGAGTATAGTAAAGTATTTTATTTTGGTCTGTACCTAGTAGATATTTGTCTTGTTCATAAGCTCAGCTTTGTTATCCATAACTGTTTTTTACTTTTAGCAATATTGTTAATGGAGCAAACATGCGATCCTCCAATGGAGAGAAATAGAATATGTCGGTGTAGGCCTTTTTCTATTTTTATTTCAAGCATTCATGATTGACGATTAAGCTGTCCTTGTCGATTAAAAGCGTTGTGAATTTCAGAGAATAAAATTAGTCAGAGCGTCCATGAAATAACACCAGAAATTGAATCTATAATTTCAATTTCTTTGTATCCAAGGATCATACCCACATACAGTCTTGCATAGTGCATGTTTCTATGTATATATGGACTAAGGATAAACTCCAAAATCTTTGACCTAATAGCTGCAAATAACTTTAACTTTTTCTTTCAACAGAGGAAAAGATTATTTTGATATATCTTGAATAGCATTTGAGGAGAAAATTATTCGCTGCCTAAAAATTTAAACTATAAGTCATTTCACTGGTCCCAAGTGTTCACTCTCATCCAGTCATTGAGAAGAAACTCTGAACATTTATAACCCACTCATGCCTAATGTGAAATGCATGTAGTCAAGATGGAAATTTAAAAGGTTTCCCCGCTGCAGCCGACTCATACGCACCCTGCGTGAAAGTTTCTTTAACTTCTTTCTAGAAGCCATAAAAGGTCATTATGATTTGTAACTGTCTATTATATTTTTACATTGAAATATAATGCATCTCTTGAAAAAATAGTCTTCTATTCCTTAGAAATATTTCAACAATTGCTTCATTTCAATTTCTGGATTAAGAAGTTTTAGAAAAACGAAATTATCGACTATTACCTAATACAAGTATATGAGTACTATCACCCTTATACGTTTATATCTGGATACCTCTTTATTTGTACGGCTCAAAACTTTGTAGAATTTTTGTAATTCATTATTAGGTATTATGATTTTGAGGGTTTATTACATCCGATGAAAAAACGTATTTCGTATAAGATCAATCTGGTAGGTATCTGTTACTTTATCTGCAGACTGTCATAACCTATTTAGACTTAATGAACACATCCTTTAAAAAAATAAGCTTTCTAAAAGATATAAGAGATAAAAAACAGGCATTCAGCGATTCCGCCTATATCTCCAAAGCGGGACCTGGACACTTCGCCCAATGGACACTTCGCCCAATGGACACTTCGCCGAATAGACACTTCCCAAAATGATATATCGACCTCTTCGCCCAAAATTTTCGTACTGAGAACAGTTTCCAGAGGCACTTCACCCCATGTAATTAAAAGTCCACAAAGCCCAAAATAGACACTTCGCCCAAAATTCGTACGTGGACACTTCGCCCAAAATGTCCACTTCGCCCAAACTGACTGAAAGTCCACAAAACCACTTTGCACAAATTATTCATTTATTTTGATCAAACGCTATTCGAGACATTAGTAATAAGTTAATATAATAAAAATAAAATAGTATTGTGATTCAACTTCACTGTAATTAAAGAAAAAGTCACCGAGAAATTATTATAGAAATTCATTTAATAAATATAAATGTTAAACATATTATTAGGTATATAAAATATGCAGAGACTTCACTTTATTTTTAAACAAAACAATATTATTTAATACATAATACAGTTCTCAAAAATGACAAGTAGGAGGGATATGTGACAGAATACATATTGACTACTATTCACTTTGTTGTACTTAATAATAAATATATGTTAGGATTTCATGAGTAATTATTATTTTTTAAATTAACCAAATTCTTTTAATATTATATTATATCTACTATCAAAATTGACATAACAAGTTCTATTGTCTTCTTTCGAAAATTTTCTTGGCAATTTTTGAAATTCGTAAATTATTAATTATTAGTCCATATAATAAATACTTTTCGTTAAGTGGTCATTTTGGGCAAAGTATACACGACCAGAATTTGTGCAAAGTGTCCATTTTGGAATATCTGGACTTTCAATTACTTTGGCGTACATTTCTTGGTGATTTTTTCTTAACTAATGAGAAGTTGAATTACAATACTATGTGTATTTGCTATTTTATCTCTTATCTGAGACACTATACTGGCTGTTTCAAATTAGACTGTCACCAATGGGAACTCGGAAACTATAGGAGATACGAAGATGGGGCAAAGTTGCGCATTTATGTACTCAACAATACGCCGTTTATACAGTTTGAAAATTTAGAGTAGTTCCGGAGATATCCGGAAAAAAGCGAAAAATCGTTTTATTTTTTTCCTGGGCTTATTTATTAATGGATTTCTAAATAAATAGTACATTTACATTGGCACTTTTTTCACTCTTTCCAATGGTGTTAATAATTTTATAACCTGACGTATCGTCTATGAGTAACTATCATGAACTTTTTTTTTCTTATGGGAGCCGTAATGACATTCCAGTAATTTTAATAAGTTGCCCTTGTCCTAAAAATCCTAGAAATTAAATAAAATACTTTTATAAAGTAGTTGGCTTTGGTTGACACGTAAATGGCATTCTGTATTAAGTATTGTCAATTGTTGAGTCGTTGAAAATGGAATTTTCCAATGAAGAAAAACAAGATATGATAAAACTTTATTACAAGAATGATAGAAACAGTGTGAATACATTGGAATTGTATCTTAACATGTATCCCAAGAGACGACAACCTCAACCAAATTCGTCCAAATTAATGAACAGAATTTGTGATGGGTTTGGCTCGATTGGAAAAACAAAAAAGAAATATGAAAATCGGATGGTTCAGAAAACTAAAACAATTAACTCAAATAAATATCTTTTCAATTTGAAATTGTGAAACTAAAAAATTATAACAAATATTCAAAATGTTGTCCGTGATTTTCTAAACAAAGCATAACTCTTCTCTGTATGTTATTGGCTCCGCGATTTATTTCTCTTCTTCTCAATCTCCCAAACTCCCTAACGATGTTGTGTTGAACTTCCTCGATATTTTGTTATTCACCTTGACCTATTCTGTTTTTCAACGTACCCTATATAAATGTGTTTAGTTTCTTCATTCATCCTGGGCTTTTTAGAGGAACCATGCTCAGCTAAATTTCTATCCAATAAGTTGAATAAAGATCGGTGGGGTTGTCGTCTCTCGGGATACATTTTAAGATACAATTCCAATGTATTCACATTGTTTCTATCATTTTTGTAATAAAGTTTTAGCATATCTCGTTTTTCTTCATTGGAGAACTCCATTTTCACCGACTCAGCAATTGACAATAATGCAGAATGTCATTTACGTGTCACTGATTGGAAAAATCAAAGTCAACTGCTTTATAAAAGTAATTTATTTAATTTCTCGGATTTTTAGGACAATAAGGGCAACTTATTTCATTCAAGTTGCCCTGTGGAATGTGGAATGTCATGGCTCCCATAAGAAAAAAGAAGTTCATAATAGTTACTCATAGACAAAAAGTCAACGGCGTATTGTTGAGCATATAAATGCGCAACTTTGCTCCAATAGTTTCCGAGATCCCAATGATGAGATTCGAATTTGAAACAGACAGACAGATATAAAAATGAAATTGCTTGAGAGGGATTATCATATATAAATTGAAGGTTTACAAATTTATATATTTATTATTTTCAGCCCATACAATACTTAAGATGTTATTTAATAAAACAGTAATTTAACGAACTTAACATTCCACTACCTTGAATTTGAAAATTTAAACAGTTATAGTATTAACTTATTACTAAGGTCCCGAACAGAGTTCGATCTACATAAATAATTTGTGCGAAGTGGCCATTTTGAGCTTTGTGGAGTTCGAGTTAGTTTGGGCGAATTGTCCACCAATGAGTTTTGGGGAAACTTGACATATTGGGCAAGGTGTCCACAAACGAGTTTTAAACGAAGTGTCCATTTTGGGCTTTCTGGACTTTTAATTACATGGGTGAAGTGGCTCTGGATATATCATTTTGGGCGTAGTGTCCTACACCCTCCAAATTGAGACATCAACATCTGCTCAAAACATGAGTAGACATTGAATATTTACCTATATTATTTTTCTCTTAACTACCTAACAAAAAATTTCTAAATCCATCCAACTACGCGGTCGCTCTCACTACACACTCTACAATTGAATCTGTAGTCTTATTGATAACGAAATTTAATAATGCCATTAGGTCTCACATTTTTAAAAAATGAAGTTTGAAACGCTTTCTATTCAGGCATTAGTCTGATACTAAGGGACATTTCCGGTGTACCTATAATAGATGAATAGCTAAAGTAATTTAAATATTATGGGAATAATAATAACGTTACATTAACCGATCAAATAAAAAATAAGAAATATTATTTTCGAAGAGCTTCTCACTTATCTTCTTGTAGGATAAAGAGATATCATCAAATATTCATCATCAATTTATAATAGTTCCTACCATGGTACAAATAGACAAGGTATGTTCCCTAGACGGACGAGTTTTCGTTCGGTTGGCGCAGGTTGCCTGAGAGCATCCATCTTAGTTTTATCCCGCCTTGATTCAAATGTGCAAGAAGATATAAATATTTATCTTGTACCGATTCTTGGGAATATTATAATTTTGTTTGTCTAATCGGAAACTTTTCTCTACTATCCTATAAAACCAACCAAAAAATGAATAAATAATAATAAATAAATGTCCCTTGAATTTAATTGACAGGTTATTCCTCTTCAGAGTAGTAGGGAAATATTCTGTTTATTGAAAATTGTTGGACAACTGATCATATAAATTGATGTTATGAATCTTCTTACGTACTAGATTCATCAAAAAGCTCATTATTTATTGGTTATTATTATTATTTCAATACTAGAGATTCAATAAATTCGTTTGATTATTTAGATTTATTAATTATGCAACATAACCTATTCGAAAATCAATGTGTAAAATTAAATTATACGTTGAGATGTGTATTCTGTGAATAAGAAATAAAATCACACATTTAGATGTAATCATAAAATATTTATTTAATAAATGTAGATGAGATAAGTAATTATGAGGTGATGACTTTTTTTATACCGACTTTTTCTAATTTTTTGTTTTGTTTGCGAACGTAGATTTCATCTTTTAAATTCTCGTTAAACCGTCGAATTCTGAACCACGTCATGCACCTAGCCATGCATAAAATGACTTCTTCAGCTATTTCGACATTAGTCCCCATTGCTGTGATAGTCTGCGTTTTCAATCTCTGGAAAACTTTGGGTTCTCTGTCAAAATCGAGGCCATGCATTTTATTAAATTCATCTGCCAGTACTCTCCCGACTGTGACGAGTTCAATTGAAGGCTGCGTGAGTTTTCCTCTGGATAACAGAGAAATCCAATTGCAGGTTTGATTCAACTCCTCACTCTCGTCAAGAGTAACGTCGTGGGACACCAACGAAGAATATTTATCTCTGTATCTATGGGCCACGTAGCCGCAAACGAATTTCAATGCTTCATCGCAAAGACTTTGCTCTACCGTGGCTTTTTCAAATTGCAAGAGCAAGTCTTGCTCTTGCTGTGTGTGGAAAGTAGATAAACTTATACTTCCAATATCCTATGAATTGATAAGATAAAAAGTATAAATATGTATATATATATATATATATATATATATATATATATATATATATATATATATATATCAATAAATCTTTCTTCTGATTTGAGAAGAGATGGGTTAGCGATCAAATAAATTTATAAATTAAAATAAAAATCTATTTGATCGCTAACCCATCTCTTCTCAAATCAGAAGAAAGATTTATTGATATTATCACACGATCAAAAGACTGATACCAGATAAAGACAAATATATATATCTCTGGGGAATTTCGGGGAACTTTGGGACTGGATTGAAATAAATTAACTGATTGTTAGCAGCAAAAAAAATTTCAAAAAATTGTTTATCAGAACTGGTATAAACATAAAAGCGATCTTATAGATAGTAAAAGAAAATGTTAAATATGTAAATTGTATAAAATTCCTGAAAAATAAATTGACATATAATATTAACCTTCAGTTATTAGTTTTCATCAAATTAAAGTTATACTTTTTATTATTTTTTTCAGAAAAGGTAATAGTAAATCTGATACCCCAGAGTTCATGCTAATTGAAATTTTTAAGTCTCATTCATATAATATTTCAAAGTTGAATTTTCCTTTCATTTTTGGAATTTTACATTGCATTGTCCAAACAGTCGTCACAATTGTTTTCCTCGTTCTCCACTACGTTCTCGAAAACGCAAAACTGTGATATCTCATTGCCATCTGCGTCGATGTGACTGGTGTCGTTCCATTCCTCGATACTGTCGTCGACATTGTCTTCAGAATTTTCTATAACTTCTTGCTGCAACATGTCGAGTCCAGGAGGTGACGAGATGTCATGTGTAAGCATGATGTCCTTTCCGTCGTCGTCTTCAGAAGAAAATTCCTTAGTGTTTGCTGCTAGAATCGTCGCGGCATGCCTACCGAGGATGTAATTTCTAATTCTATAATTCATTCCCAATGCTGATGGATTATCATCGAATCTGCCCATGGCTCTCAGAGTGGAAAAGGCTTGCTCCATAATGTCCTGATTCAATTTCCTCGTCAAAATATATTCAATTTGAATTGATGAATTCGTATTATATTTTGACTTGAAATAGGACAGTAGTTCCTTCAGGGCCATGTTGTTCAAGATGACCCCCTTTTGAAAGGGTACCAGCGATCGTTTTATCGTATTCTTTGACATCACGCGCATAGTCGACATCATGGTGGTCATCCTGTCCAGGACATCATTTTGCTTCTCGATGTCGAGTCCATACGCGTGAAGTCCTGGATGGCTACCATATTTGTGGTTTGCGTTGCAAACGTCAAACCAATCGTTCACCAGCTCGATAAAGTCTGCTGTCTCCTTCCAAAAAGGATCCTCAGACAAAAGACCCTTGGAGCCGAGGAATCTGATGGCAAGAGCGACTTTTCTGGACAATAATTTCACCGCCCATTTAACTTTCTGCCTTTCGCTTCCGACGACACTCAACATCTTCCCTATCAAACTAGGAACAATTTTCAGATCATAGGGAGCCTGCATTTTTTCTAAAATTTTGACGCTCTTTGTTGTTATAAGAGCTCCATTATAGTTGAATCCAGTGTCAATCCAGTGATTTCTAATAAGTTTAATGGCATGAGGATCATCGCATCGCATGAAGACTTTGCAAGTGGGATCTCTGGGGTGGATGAAAAACCGTTGTTCAGTTGGCTTGATTCCAATATTTAGTGAGGAAAGAGCTTCTGGTTCGAAGGTCCCATGTCGCAAACTGTACAAGCAACTATGAAACCATTGTCGTATGCCTGGCCAATGATATCAAATAAGATGTCTTTAGTCATAGGCTTGTCATAGTCATAGTACACGACCTGTTTCCAACCCCCAAAAAGTCCACGTAGCATTGATACCTGCGTGCACTTATGAGGACCAATCTGAAAATTGAATTACCAAGAATTAAACCGATTTCGCAGAAATCTAGAGATTGGAGTTTTGATGAACTTAGTTTTTGTTTAAACGTATAAATCGTGGAAAAAAAATATCTCAAACTAAAAACAATTAACATTGTCAAGCATGTAATTTTTGGGATAATAAATTTGAATATGATTCAGAGAACGGAATTTCCCAATTGAGAAAATTTTCATTTGGATAGAGAATAATTGACTTGTTTTCAATAAAAATATTTACCACTTGCTCGTGCTTCTTGTCAATATCGATTTGCTTAGAATTATGCATTTCATCAAAAGATGCAACGCAGAGTGTCTCCCGAAACTCCATTGTGGACCTCTTTAATCTCATGTGATTGAAAACGGAAGTTAAAACTCCTGGTTCAAAATTGATACATGAGGCTTTTTTTCTCAAAGTCGACGGTGCAGGCATTGGAACGTTCCTAGTACACCTCCAGTATTCATAACTCGCATGACCATAAGATCTTGCAGACATAGCAGTAGAGTAATCTTCCATGTTCCATTTCACTTTCAATGCTGGATTCAGAATCATGACCATAAGATCTTGCAGACATAGCAGTAGAGTAATCTTCCATGTTCCATTTCACTTTCAATGCTGGATTCAGAATCAGTCATCTGTCCGGGGGTGAACATACGTGATAATTTTTGAATAATGTCATCTTTTGGGATGCACTGTTTTTTTTCCTCTTCCAGCTTTTTAACTTTGTCTTCACTTTTTTTAAAGGCATTTTTCCATTCATTCTTCTCTGACATCTGGCTGCCATTTCTTCCAATTGCCTTTGTTTCTCCTGGATTTGTTTTTTGTACCTTGCCTCGGTCAATATCATTTTCCGCATCAAGTATCTTTTTTTCCTGCAAAGAACTTCTTATGATTCAGTAAACTCATCGAATTAATTTTAACGAATTTCTGATTAAAGAATCATTTTCCCAAAAAGTATACAAATAAAATAAAATGTTAATTCATTAAAATACAGAATTACATTGTTTTATTTTATTTTTAGACTTTTCACAGAATGATATGTTTAATATTTTACACAATCGATAAAGGTATCAAAGCGGGTTGAAACGTTTTGAGAACTATCTGGTATGGAATAAATGTACATTTATTCAAAAATCTATTTTCACTGAAAGAGCCCTAAAACCAAGATACCCACGAAGAGTATTTGTGAATTAGAAAATATACTTCTTAATATTTCATTTTCAGGTTTCGAAAATTGGTAACATGCTGCCCAATTTCCATTTTTCATACAGTTACGTTGAAGGTATATTATTGAGAAATTTGACAGGCAAGCTGAAATGTATAACTTTCTTCGAAAAAAATAAGTTAAATTTCTTACATCACTTTTCTCGTAGTCCACCGAAATTTTGTTTTATCTGCTTTTCGGCTGGAAATCCGAGTTATAATTGTGGAACGTCCCGCTTCAGTTTGTTCCGCGGAAACCACAGTATCTGGAAGTTGAGAATCTTCTATTCCATACATATATGACATTGAACTGTAAAAGAAATATAAATAGTTAAAAACAATCCAATTCTATGTATAATTTCAATGTTGAAATCAGACTCACCTTTGAACTTCATTATTTTCCGCGACAGCCGCTGAATTTTCAGGTTGAGAATGGTCTCTTTTTGGCAAATGTAATGTTGGAATCGCATCCTTTTTCAGCAATCTCCTGGAAGCTGGAAGTATGTTGAATGTTTGTTGCGCCCAATCTACCTTATAGCATTCCTCACTAAAGTGAACTGAGCAAATTCTAGCTGCGAAAAAAATATCAACCCTATAATCTGCAATAATTGTTATCAATATTTCTCATACAAGTAGTTTGTCAATTCATCGACGTGTTTTATTCGATTATCAAGCAAAATACTCTACAAAAAATAGATTAAATAATACTCACAATCTTTCACTTTGAGGAAGGGTACTCCAATTGCTTCCATCCACTTTTCTTTATGAAAGTCATCCTTAGGAAATGTAAAAAAACTTATCTCGTTTCCCTGTTTCCTTTTCTTCCAATTATTTTTACAATTTTGCACTGCACACGACATTGTGCATAACAAATTGAAGCAGAAAAACTTGAACAAACAAACACAGAATAACTAAAACAGACACAATGACAAATGACACATTGACTGACTCACTAAACGACAAACGACGTAATGAAATATGGCGGATTTCAGGCAACTCTGCGAGGAAGTGATTACCCCCACCAGATACCTACCTGCGCAAGGAACATACCTTGTCTATTTGTACCATGGTTCCTACTAAGTAATAAGAATTGGCTTGCGATTTTGTACAAAAAACTAGGACCAAATTTATTAGATGTGAGTCTAAAAATTACAAAATAATATTTATTTTATGGATTGTAGTAAATTTCAAATTGTGCTATAGGCAAAGATTAGAACCTAATTTTTGCTATAGGTAGGAAGACTCTTGGCACCAACAATAAAAGTCGAAGATACAATAGAATAAATATTGTTAGGAGCATATTTATTTATTCCTACATACATTAATATCACAGCTATTTATAGCCACTACTTTGGACAATTTATTTCCACAGATATTTATGTTATATGTTTATGCGAAACCACAAGTAACCAAGTATCCAGGAGTATCAGGTTACGAGCAGCACATAATCAAGTCACGCGCAGCGGTTCCCGTTCCCAGGCCAGGAAATGCTGACCAAGCGTCTACCAAAAGCCAAGCCGAAGGTTACGCCGTCCATTCTCGGAAACCAGCGTAGGAAGATGCCAACACCGTGGAACTGCGCTTCTAGAATAATAGAACCGTCGACGCAGCACCTTAATTTTGTATAAATACAGGGATCTTTTAGAGATAAGTTAGTTAGTAACTCATTTTTATTATAAGCATAATCTATGCCCAATTTAATTTTGATTTTTCAATAAATAAAGTTGTAAATGTTTTTTAAAAAGTCATTTTGAAATAAAGTGATATAAAATTTGTGTCAGAAGTGGGATCCTTCTACACGAACAGAACACGGCAGTCCTCACCAGGTGAAATTCATGGGAACACGGCGGTCCCAACTGTTTGTGGAGGTTCTCAAACCCTAAAGAAGAAGAACAACAGCCTTCAAACATCCCTTCAAGCCTCTACTCCAACATCAGGAACAGTGGAAATAACCTGACAGCGCAGTATGTGGAAAATATTGTAAGTACACTAAGAATCATCTCGTTTTAAATTGCTTACTAACTCACAATTTCATTGAATTTATTGAATTGAATTTATTTTCAAAAGATACAGTTCTTTTGCCCAATACACATCCTTCAAATTTTTATACTGAAATTTTATGATATTAAGGTCTCATATAAAACGTAAAGATAAGAAACATTCAAATATGCCAGACAATGATAATGCAAACAACCCTCCTGCAAACAATGCAAATAATGCAGGTGGTGCGGATGCACCAGTCGTTGAGCCTTATAAACTCAGCGAAATCTTTTCCATCGTACCTGAGTATGATGGAAATCAAATATTTCCCGAATACGTTTATATTGTCTTGCACCACAGCTCATAATATGGCCGTCGGTAACCAAATAACTTTATTAAACTTACATATTAAAAATAAATTACGCGGTCGAGCGGCGGAGCTTATAAACTCTAGGAATCCTAGTACGTGGCAAGAAATAAAGTCACTATTAGAAACACATTTCGGAGATTCTCGCGATTTGTCGTCGCTGATACAAGATCTCCAA
The DNA here is from genome assembly GCA_958507055.1 of Crioceris asparagi. Lineage (NCBI taxonomy): Eukaryota > Metazoa > Arthropoda > Insecta > Coleoptera > Chrysomelidae > Crioceris > Crioceris asparagi. Next base: position 42,025,500 of record OY293826.1, read on the forward strand.
CGAATTCGACAACTACCCAGTGAATCACCACTAACATTTATCAGCCGACTCCAGGCACATGAAGCCAAAATGTACGCTTCCATTAACAAGCAGAACTATTCTCAAGAAGAGAAGAGAGCACAGACCCGACTAGCCGAATCAATGGCCCTTAACACCCTCCTAACAGGATTGGAACCAAAACTAGGTCAAATTGTAAGAGCAAGTGACCCTGCGGACATCCTAACCGCTACCAATCGCATCAGGAGAGAGCTTCAGCTGAATTACTTTGAGAATCAGAAGTTCCACCAGAACGCTAATAAAAACACGAACCTTCCACTCCGAAGACCCAGTACAGGCCCGAGCATCAAACAATGCAACCACTGTAAACGAAAAGGACATACGTTCAACGAATGCAGACAACGGCAGAATTTCGGAAATAACTATAACTCAAACTCCCAAAATCAGATGTTAAGACCCCCGTTCCAACAACAAAATTCGCAACAAGCCCAACAACCACAACGGTTTCAGTCGAATTTCAGGCCGAACCAAAACCTTGGAAACGATCGTCCATCTGTAATTAGGCCTAACCCCAATATAGGAATTAGACCATCAGTGGTTCAACAAAATCCAAACTTCAACAGGCCACATAATAGAACCTATCACCTTAATTACGATCAAGATCAAAACTATTTCTATGAGGATTATCAAGAATCAGAAGAATTTCAGAATAACTATGAATCACAAGACGAATATAATTATCAAGACCTAGCTGAAGTATTTGACCAAATAAATCCGGGTTTTCGCCAGGGCCCACATGCGCCAACAGACCCCCCGAATCCACAACAAGACATGGCCGAGATTCAAGCTCAAATTCAGACTATGAACTTGGACGATTACAACCCCAACATAAACTTTCCCGAGCAGAACTTCCTATAGGTTCTCTACACACTGTTAAATCAAAAAATCTCTATTACATTACCGACGCGAGGAAGACTTTTAAATTTTTAGTAGATTCAGGAGCCGGTCTTTCAATTTTCAAACCGACTGCTTGTGAAAAATTTCGACAAAGATCTCCTGAAAATGTCATCATTCAGGGAATGACTGACCAAAAAATACTTATTAACGAATCTACCTTGGTACCTTTTAACGTAAAAGATCCACACAAGGTATATATTTGCAATCTCGACATAGACTTTGACGGTTTGTTAGGTTCAAACTTCTTAGAACACTATCAGTGCATAGTGGATCTTAAGAATAAACAGCTGGTAACAAGTTTTAAGACGATACCCCTCTACAAAGTAGCCGGTGATTCAACATCCAAAACACAGCCGCAAAATAATCCAAACAACTCCAAAATTTCCAACATAACTTCCATCGCTCCACGGAGGGAACAAGTTTTTAAACTGAGGTGCAGTTTTTCAGACACCGAAGCTATCCTCTCTAGCAAAGAGATAGAAAAAGTGCGCATTCCCAATGCTTTGGTAAAAGTAAACGAACATGAAATGAATTCACCATTACTACAGTCATAAATCCGAATGCAATTCCCAAAACCGTAGACTTTTCCCAATTGGATATTGAACCAGTAGAAAATATCACCGTCAACCATCTTAGTGAATTTCAATATACCACCAACAGCGACAGAATACCAGAGATAAAACGACAGTTACGGCTAGATCACCTGAATGAAGAAGAGGCAGAACTTGTTACCGAATTATGTATAGACTATTCAGACATATTTTACTTAGAAGGTGACAAACTAACCTTCACGAACGAAATTAAACACACAATAAAAACAACGACAGACAAACCGACATTCACTAAGTCCTATAGATACCCACACGTCCATAAGGAAGAGGTAAAAGGGCAAGTAAACAAGATGTTAGACCAGGGCATAATCAGACCTTCCAAATCCCCATTCTCTTCACCTGTTTGGGTAGTTCCAAGAAGATGGATGGAAAATAGAAATGGAGAGTCGTCGTCGACTACAGGAAGCTGAATGAGATCACGATAGACGACGAATATCCGCTCCCGAATATCTCTGACCTTCTGGATCAACTTGGCAAATGCCAATATTTCTCCACCCTTGATCTGGCATCGGGATTCCATCAGATAGAAATCGACCCCAAGGATATTCAGAAAACCGCATTCACAGTGGAGAACGGGCATTACGAATTTGTTCGTATGCCCTTTGGATTGAAGAATGCTCCTTCTACGTTTCAAAGGGTCATGGACAACATCCTATTGGGGATCCAAAACGAGAGATGCCTGGTATACATGGATGACATCATCATCTATTCCCCATCCATCCATGATCATATACAGAGACTGAAAGAAGTTTTCAAGGGGCTCAGGCAAGCGAATATGAAAATACAGCCCGACAAATGCGAGTTCCTGCGAAAAGAAGTCGCTTACCTAGGACACTTGGTAACCAGCGAGGGAGTTAAACCGAATCCTTCAAAAATCGAGTGCATAAATAGTTTTCCCTAACCGAAGAACCAAAAAGATATCAAGTCGTTCTTAGGTCTTGCAGGATATTATCGACGCTTTATCGAAAACTTTGCTAAAAAATCGAAGCCTCTGACCCGTCTTCTCAAGAAGGATATTCCCTTTGACTTTGACTCAGATTGTAAGGAAGCCTTCGAAAACCTGAAGAAAGCACTAACTACCACCCATATCCTCATCTACCCCAATTTCGAGGAACCATTCATATTGACAACAGATGCAAGCAATTTCGCCATAGGCTAAGTATTGTCGCAAGGGCCTAGTGGAAAGGATCTTTCGATAGCGTATTCTTCAAGAACCCTATGCAAAGCTGAATCTAGGTATTCGGTTAATGAGCGCGAATTACTCGCCATTGTTTGGTCCGTCAAGCATTTTCGACCATACCTGTTTGGTAGAAAATTAATTCTAGTAACCGACCATCGACCCCTAACGTAGCTCTTCTCCGTGAAAGATACCGGAAGCCGATTAGCCCGATGGAGACTCAAACTAGAAGAGTATGATTACGAAATTAGGTACAAACCGGGAAAGATCAACAAAAATGCAGACGCCCTGTCTAGAATTAAAATCAACCATTTTTCGGAATTTCAAAACGACGCTCAATTAACACCGTACCGAGCCCTAATGGCAACCGAAAATTCGGATGACAAAGACATTGTTAATACAGATCATAAAGAAAGTAAGGCTGCTCAGCACAATAAGATGTATGAAGAGTTCGACACCTTTGTTGAACAGTACAAAAATCAATCTGTGATTGATTATTCGAAAATAGAATTTTCTAACGATCAACTCCTCGTTAAGAAAAATAAAAACATCCTGAGCTGTTTCAGACAGAACGAACTAACAGACATAAACAACAAAATCATAGAAGATATCTTCGAGCAGAATGCAGACTTCGAGAATTTGAAAATCAATGTGCTTTCCAGTAGGACAGTAAAAAATAGGAAATACTTTAAAATTCCATTACCATACAATCGAGATACAATTAACGAATACCTTTTTGGATCGTTATATTTAAGTCAAGATCTATTTCTACCCGATGAAACTTATTGTATCGAAACCAACGTAGATCTGCCAATTTTAGAAATGCTGTCTTTTATAAATGCCGAAAAAGAAATTAAATTTAAGGTATTCCAAAATGTTACTCGGACCCCGGAAAAAGATCAAGTTCCCATCATACTTGACCAGTTTCACAATGGAAAAACTAATTTACATAGAGGTGTGAACGAGACAATCAAAAGAATCAAAGAAAAGTACCAATGGAAAGGATTGACTAAAGATGTGGAAAAGTTTATCAAGGTATGCGAAACCTGTCAGAAGGCCAAAGCATACCGGAAAAACCTAGACAGACCGCTTGTTATAACCGAAACACCAAAAGCTCCATTTGAAAGGGTCAACATCGACATCCTCGAAGTTCCTACAAAGAACTACGCTCTGACCATCAGAGATGAGCTAACCAAATTTAGTCAAGACTATCCCATTGAAAATAAGTCTGCTAAATCCGTCGTGAATACTCTCCTTGTCTACTTTCAACATTATGGAACTCCAGTGCGAATACATTGTGACTACGGGAGAGAGTTCGATAACGCTCTCCTAAGAGATTTATGTAAATTATATGGCATTAAACTAAGCTACTCAAGTGTAGGTCACCCCCAGAGTAATGGATCCTTGGAACGGTTCCATTCAACCCTTCTGGAAATGATCAGACTCCACCTTGCAGATCACCCCACAGAACACCCGTTGAACATATTACCGTATGCAGTAATTTGCTATAACAACGCTGCAAACAAGACACACGGGTTTACTCCTTACGAACTTGTTTTTGGCCACAGTTCCAGCAGACCACCAGAGAAGCTGTATAATGAGAAAGAATGAATTACCAAATATGTGAGAGACTTAAATAATCGATTGTCCCATTTTTACAAGATAGTACGAGAAAGGACTGAGAGACAAAAACAAAAGGCCAAGATAAGATTTGACCAACACGTTCAAGAGAATATTCAAGAATTCAACGTTGGTGACAAAGTGTTTATAAAGGAGTCCCAGCTGAAAAACAAATTGGCGAACAAATTCAACGGACCTTTCGAAATTCTAGAAATTCAGCAAAATTCGGCTACCCTATTAAATCAAAAAACGAATCAGAAAACTAAAGTAAATTTCGACCGTATGAAGTTATGTGGCGGAACTGAAACTTAAAATTGGTTTCAGGTACATTATGTTGGTTAGAACGGTCCTATGCCAGTATCAAATAGAACCAATTAATAACACTGTGGGAGTCTACTACCATGACGAAACCAGAATCATCATCTCCAACGACAAGTGGACATTATTAGTACATAAAAATATTTCTGGACTACTAACTACTAACAACAAGATATTGGACTCCATACACAACACCTTACGACCGGATCACTATTCAATGAATCTGTTTCATTCAGATGTAAAGACTCATGTTAATCTCCTGACGCAGATATCTAAATTGATCAAAGAAAAGTTCAACGAAGTCATTATCGACACTAGACGAAACAAGCGAGGAATCATCAATGGACTCGGAAGTATCTTTAAGACGATTACGGGAAATTTGGACGCAGCAGATGGTCAATTTTACACTGATAGCATTAATAAATTAGATACAGACCAACACCACATAGAAAACTTATTGAAGAATCAAATATCGGTCTCACCAACTCTTATTAAAACCTTCAATGAATCCATCCAAAATTTAACTATCGACAGGAAAACATTCAATCGGGATATAAGTAAAATCGAGAGAGCTATTCATCAATTAAATGATAAACTTGCGTTAGTCGAAGCTAAGCTAAAATTCTTCGAAATTTGTGAAAAACTTTTGGAAAGTTATCTGGTTATTGAAGACAATCTGAACGATATTCTAAATTCTATAACATTCGCCCGCCTAAGAATTATTCACTCATCAATAATAACACCCAATGATCTGATATTTTCCCTACAGGAAATATCACAAAACCTTGTCAGAAGTAATCTACCCTTACCAGTAAAACTTTCTAAAATCGCCCAATACCTAGAAATCACAGAACTTCAAGCCTATCAACAAGACAACAATATCGTCTTTGTTTTAAGAATACCCCTTGTAGAACAAACACTCCATACCCTATATCACCTATATCCTATCCCAGTATTAGATAAAAGAACTGGTTTGCATCACATCCTTAGTATATCTCAAAAATACATCGCGCGAAATGATGATTCTCTGATGTACATCCCCATCAGGGATCCAAATAATTGTAAAGTCCTTAGTCCACACAAAAAACTGTGCTCAAACTTATATGCCTACCCAATAGACAGTAATGCTGCATGTGAGGCCCAATTGTGGAAGAACCGTCAAGAGATACCCAAAACGTGTGACAGTGCGATAATCTTTAGTCGAGGATATAACGTGTTCAAAATCAAGAACAATGTTTGGTTGACGATATTATCAGAACCACTACAAGTGACCATAAACTGCCCGCGAGTAAATACAAAGACAGTTACTCTTGCCCAGAACTCTATCATTAAACTCGAACCAGAGTGTCATACGTTTATCGGAATAACGAAAGTACAAGCCGACAGCCAGAAGACCTCCGACTTTCTGGACAACACACACCCCGTGATGATCCCCTACGAATGCTGCAGTTATATTTCTGAGAAGATCCAACTCCCGAAGCCAGAACCCCTCAAACTTAACGAAATCAATGCCGAAGACTTGGACGCTGCCAATCACAAACTTCAACAATCCGCGAGAGATCCGGACCAACTCATAAACCAACCATTTATAACAAGGATTATATCGTGGATGACGTATTCTACGATAGCTGCCATTTGCCTCATCTTTGGAAGCTATGTGATAGTAAAAATATCGAAGAAATGTAAAGCGACCAAACCAAAGACAGAAGATCAAGGTCACACTCCTCTGAAAAGAATTAGAAGTCTCCTCCCAAGACGAAGACCTAATACAGAAAATTCAGAACATGAGATGGAAAATATCGTGGTACCATAAAAGTTGTTGCATGGCATCAACTTTTTATTAATAATGGAAGCTGTTATATGACATTCTATGCGAAACCACAAGTAACCAAGTATCCAGGAGTATCAGGTTACGAGCAGCACATAATCAAGTCACGCGCAGCGGTTCCCGTTCCCAGGCCAGGAAATGCTGACCAAGCGCCTACCAAAAGCCATGCCGAAGGTTACACCGTCCATTCTCGGAAACCAGCTTAGGAAGATGCCAACACCGTGGAACTGCGCTTCTAGAATAATAGAACCGTCGACGCAGCACCTTAATTTTGTATAAATACAGGGATCTTTTAGAGATAAGTTAGTTAGTAACTCATTTTCATTGTAAGCATAATCTATGCCCAATTCAATTCTGATTTTTCAATAAATAAAGTTGTAAATGTTTTTTAAAAAGTCATTTTGAAATAAAGTGATATAAAATTTATATATCAACAACTGTATATCCGTATTTAACATGGTCTGCATTTCATTCCATTGTTACCTGTCCCATATTTGGTAGTGGAAACCGGAATGAACTCACTTTTGAGCGACAATAGATAAAAATGTAAGTTAATACTATTACCGTGCCTACCTACTTTTATCTATTATTGATCAGTCTTCACGTCTTCAGTAAATGAACAGTCATTTGAATGATTTTTATATTCTATGAAATTTGTTTGAGTGCGGTAGGTAAGTTGTGGAAGTGGACACACTAGCTTTTTATGTTATTGAAGGACTGCTAAATGGTTCACAGAGAAAATCTCTATTTCTACTTTATATATATGGGCCTATCACTTGAACTAACTTTCCTGAGGATGTGAGTTAAATTGAATTTTTCTACAGGCGGTCGTCGTCTGTAAAAGGGGAGGATTCCTTAACTCTGGCAACAGAGCATTATCTACAGTGAAAGTTTGTATTTTCAAGGAGACACATTGATTTTTCTATAATATTTCTATATTGATACTTAATAAGAATATTATCTTCACATGGGTGTTACTGAGGTGGCATAAATATCGTTGGGAAGGAATTTATTAAAACGAACTCTACAGAAATTATCATAACTTAGCTTATTTTACTTTATTGATTAGATGCTTTTCTTATAGATTCTGGCAAAGCATTGGTAAAGTCGAATTAGTTAACATATATTTAACATTATAATTGTGTCAAGTTCAAATATCTGACCTATAAAAATTTAATTCATCATTTTTGTCCATTATGGTGCAAACTGGAATCCTTCCGAGGAAACCTAGTTCACATGGGTAGAGAAACTCGATCTTGGATCTGGAACAATACCCAAAAAATATCTTATTTCGCATTGGATGAGATTGTTGTTTGCCTATAAAGGAATATTCAAATCTTTGAACTTTCCAATTCCAATTTATTTCTAACCCGATTACAATTCTGCTGTTCTTTTTTGGAATTTAATAAGCTTGTATATTTATTCAGGATGGATTTGCCGAGCGTAATATATCAAAGATTGGTATTTGTCAGCACCCTGTGTCATTCCACTGATTAGTAGCTATAGGAAGATGTTAAATAAAATAGATTTATATCAAGTCTGAATAAATAAAGTATCACACAAAGATATTTTCTCAATGAGATATATTGTACTTTGTACATAACATAATCAAGTAATAGTATTGGTTATTGAAAAATACTTAGTTAAGTGAGACTTTTATGCACAAAATATTAAAAGATTTCAATAACTCTAAGCTCTTCTACTTCAGGCTGCATCAAAACTTATATGAGACAGATTTCCAGAAGTGATAGAATTTTTATTACATCTGCACCAGAAATGGTTAGTATAGAAGGCGATTATTATAACGTTTATTATTAAGAGGGAAATACATATACGTTAACTAACAGAATGATTAATCGCTATATCGTTTATTTTTACGATACCTATAGAATCGTCACATACAACACATACCTATGGAGGAATTAGAGGCAACCAAGTCCAAATCCATATTTTTCGACGAACATTTAAAATCATCAAATTAAAAAATAAATCATGGAATTAATTCGCAGGAATGGTCGGTGCAATTTCATGTTGCTGTCGAATATTTTCAATTTAATTAGAAGAATTACTTGAATAGAAAATGTCCAGACAATCTAGAGTTTTTCAGAGTAAGATCAAATGCCTGGTCACCTATATAGAAACCTAAACCTTTCTGAGGTTGACTAATTTTCATATGGTATATTATGAGATCTCAGGTCTTCTAAAACCCTCCCACGACAGTACTTCACATCATGCAAAAAACGGACGTACTTCAGACAATAACACCAATCACACCTAATACAAAATTTCAGAAAATTCTTCTAAAACATGCATTACAGAAAATTACCGTCGCTTTCAACATTAAATACTAGGTATAAGGTATACGTATTGCAATGATAATTGTGTTGGGATTGTTCTATTGATTTGTTGTTTTATTTTTAGCTTTTTTTTAATAATATGACATTTGGAAGTAAATGAATAAACATTCATTACATAATTTTGGTGAGTTCAGATTTCTGAGTAGTATTATTGTGGATCCAATTTTTAGTCGAAGGCAGTGTAATGGTATTCCTGGTACAACAAACAATTTAGAAATTCTGTAGGAAAGTTTAGACTTTTTTTATTTACCATCGTGACCATCGATTTGTATATTCTCTCCTCACTTGGAATTTTGATATCATAGACCATAATAGTTCTAGTTGCCAAATTGCCCTTTGAAATAGCCGCTCTGGATTGGTGTAATTGTGAACATGTTTTGGATAAATTTGGTCAATGAGTTCGTTTTCAGTAGTGACTATGTTGCAAAAATCACTGTTGAGTTCAATGGGGCCGGTCGTCTAGTCAGTAGGATATGTGCGTTCGACTTACAAGGTGCTGTTGTTTCGACTTTCGCTATTTTAACTATCATATTTTTTGTTAATCGCTGTATTTGTATCTGTAGTCAGTGATGTGATTTTCTTAAGCATACACTGATCACGTCTGCGGTTGTTGACTTAGGGATAACTGGAAATGTTTGTCGAAAATCTCCTGAGAATATGTGTAGAGCTCCTCCCATCACTTTAGAGTTTTGTCGCTAGTCTTGTTATGTTCTGTACATGGCTTCAGTTATTTTATATATGTTATTGTGCATTCGTACCAGAAGATAACATTAGTTTGTGTGGTAACTTCATCCCGTCCAGATCCTCTTGAGATTTTGCATAACGGGAATTGCTATATTCAACAGTACCTAGTAGTTGGGCAGTTTGTCCTCCTTCCATAAGTGTTAATGCAATGTCGGATCATGCCAGTGCAAATGAAATGTGTTGTTTAGCACGTATTTACTTCAGTAATAGATTAATTAGAAAAGTTTTTCCGGTGTTACCTGTACGTCCAAGAAAATAATTCCGCCATTGTTGTCGGTCTGCCCATGATAACATTACCATTTTTTATTGATTGTCATTAAGGAGTGGTTTGGTAGTTCGTTATTGTGTAGGCTTTTTCTTATAATTCCGAGTTATAATACACTGAAAGCGTCGTTTCATGGTGCTGGCATCCCAAGTTGTACTAAGGTCTGGTTTTATATTGTTAAACATTTATTTTCTAGGCAAATTAAGATATCATTGAATTCGATGGCCAGTTCTGGAGCTTGCAGACATTTTTTGAAAGAGTTCCATAGCTGCTTTGGATTAGCTTACCCTTCAAGGGTGCTGGTTGTGTATCGGTGGCAGCAGATATTCCTCCGAACAACTTTACTATAATTATTTCTGAACAGATAGACTGATAAAATCAAGTGTTCGGCCTGGCGAAGGGTAATTTCTTCTTAACCTTCCGTTGGTGTTACGTTATTAAGGCGCAGAGGTTTTGTACATATCTAATATATTAATATGAGCAATTTTTTAATATATATAATTTTTTTTTCGAAAACGGCCTTAACGATTTTGATAAAATTTGGTATGTAGATAAAGTTTTACCGGGGGTTTTTCTTTTTATATTTTTCTATATAGGTAGCTTTCGTGAAAAAACGCGACGGTGCCAGCCTCGAGGTCCACAAACTTTTTCTTGAATGGCTCAGGATTTCGATAAAATTTTCATACAGAAGTTTTAGGGGCAGAGAAATTGATTGTTGATACTTTTGTATATAATCGGTATGACCCTCGAGGTTCACACTAGCTATTTCCGGAATGGCTCCGCAGATTACGGTAAAAATATCAGTATGGGTTCAGAGATCAAGAAGTCGATTGGTAATACAGCTGAGCTCTGGTATGATTCATACTCAAATTACCCATTCATATTTATTTCGAAATCTATATTTTATGTACCATGTGAACGATAAAAGCAATTTTTAGCGATCTATCCATCGTAATATATTTAAACTAGAAATATGCACATTTTTGAACTAAGTGACTCTTATAAACCCACCCTAAATCCTGTGTTACCCGAGCAAAGATCGCTGCCCCAGATATTATATATAATATTAATAATAAAAAAATATATAATATTATTGTAACGTTTAACCCTGTGCTAAACGTTGTGGGTTGAGTTCACTTGCGTAATACTCGAAAGTTCGTAAATTGTTTCCAATGGTTTATTTTGAACACTCTGTACACGACATCCTGTTGTAGTACAACTGTCACCACATGTCACCTTGACAAACTAAACTGTCACTGTCTTTACCGAATGAACTACTATTAACATCTGATTAACAATGCTTTATATATCTGAATCTTGACATGACATTCATCGACAATGTTCTATGATTGTCTAGACGCACATAATAATGTTCTAGAGGCTTGTCAAACCGACAATACGTGTCAAACTGTACCTTACATATAGTTTCTGGAATTATTTTATTAAATAAACCCTCACTAGATACGCCTTTGTATAACGAATCTCTCAATATCTGGCCGTAGTAGTTTGCTGACAAGACCCTACGTGATGATCAAGTGATCACTCGTTCTGTGCGGTAATCGAAGTATAGTTGTTACTTCTGATATTAGATGTAGAGTTATAATTATGTTTGACTGTGGACACCATAGGTACATTGATGTTTGTACGATATATGGTGAGGCACGAGAACCGTCTGTCTGAAGGCAGGTTATTTTTTGAAACTGAGATTGTGATGGCTGCAAATGTTGGTGGACGGCAGGTCGTAGATTAGCCAAATCCGGAGGAAGAATGAGAAGGTTAGGAGAGAGATAATATGAGTAAGGAATGCTACCAAATAAGGTATCGAATATCTTTATCCGTTTTTGATATTTCGGTTGGAATTTACTTGGAGATGAGACGTAGAAAGTCGTCATTTTCTTGTTGGTCGCCATTAAGAGCATGCAGCCGATGGATAGATGGTTGTAGTTAATTTCTAAGTTTTGGGATGGTTCAAGTGCTCCACTAATGTGCCGATGTGGTGAATGACAAGTGAATAAAACGGAAGGGCTATTTGTCCAAATCAAACACTTCAATTGTTGAATGCTGGAGTTCGATGAGTCAAGGAAGCTTGGAGTGGTGTGAGATCGTTATTGTGGTAGATAGGAAAATCGTAGTGATCAAATTTTGTTTGGGGACCCTCAACGAAGATAATTTCTTATGTTACGCCAGTTAGTTTTGATGGAGTATTTGGATTTGTTATCATTATCATGCTATTACTGATTAATTAATGTCTTCCCCATGTCATGGTTCAGACGTCAGATCTAAGAGATTGAAGGCGTATACGACTTCTTTATTTCTCCAATAGCATTACCGCGAACGTCTGTCGACCCCTAACATCTTGGTGCTCTTCTAGTTAGGACTGGCTTATGTAATAATGGCTAATGGGGTCCATTTGCAACAACCAAAAAAAAATTCACTGACGCAAACCCACCCCAACAGCACTGAGCTTGGGCAAAAAGGTTTATGTACTTAAAGCTATAGACAGATTTGCCGAGTGCGTAACATAGTCTTATAAAATTGTCAAAACGATTTATTATGGACGACTAAAAACATGACTAGAGAAAATAACAAGGGGAATTGTTGAATTTCTAGTATTCATTTCGAGATACAAAATAAATCAAGCAAAACACATTTAGCGAATCCAATCGAAACTAGGTATCCGAACTTGTGTATATGTACGGAAATACACACTAGCCCCTACGCGGCTTTCTACGTAACTCTTCCATTCGTGCGTAATTTGCTACACCTATTTCGTAATTACTATTACATTAACATCCTTCAGTGTATTACTTTGACCTCCATATCTAATGATTTGAATTTTCAATGACGGCAATATTTTCATTGCAGTAATACATAGATAAAGGTATCTACAGTATTTTTCAGAACTAAAAAACTAATTAAAAATTATAACTTCGGGATGGTAGTTATAGCTCCCAAACTATGAATCTTTGTACAAGCCAGAGGCACCCTGTGTTATTTATAAATATAAAATTCTAGGAGCAAAATAAAAGTTTGCTTTAATCTCTCTTTGAAATAAAGACTACATATTTATTGTCTAGTCATATTAATTAAGCTGTGGTTCACAGAAGATAGAATAGCTTCGCACCCAATTACAGCTTGAATGTATATGTAGATATATGCAATTGAAAAAAAACTCGAAACTACTAGCAGACTTACACATGATGAAAAACTCATACATACCGGCATAACTCTGTCAAAGCATGAGCCTCATTTCTGTATCTTTCATTAGGAAATTCCATTAATTAGTTTCCATTATGAGTCCTAGATTTTAATAGCATCATAAAGGTAGAAGCGAATATGAGTTTTAACAAGTTTTAGAAAATTCGTTGGTGCAGCAGCATTATTCATCTCCAAAATGAATTATTGTCCCTTGCTTGTCTAAAAAGGTGATTTAGAGGAGGACGTCTTTTTTCTTATTGCTTCATTTTGGATGGTACTACAGATAATTAGTTGTGATCTCTCCTACGTAGAATATGAATCTTGTAAAAATATACTAATAAAACTGGGATATGTTGTGTGAGTAATAAATTTATAATGTAGAAAGAAATAGGAAAACATTTTTAAGGTAGCCTGCTACTATGTAAATGAGAGCCAGCAATAATCAATAGGTGATTAAAATGGAAAACTGAGCAGAAATTATGTAAAATGCACAGTCACGCAGGCTAATGCTTCGTAAGAGCTCGAATAAAATCAGGACTTGTGCAAGAAGTTTAATTTCAACTTGGGTTCTAATCGCCCCTGGAGCGTATCGAGAAGCTCGTGGTAGCCAATTATGAGATGTTTGTATTTAAGTACTGGAGATGGAGATCTTCCGACAATTCCACTGGAAAATTAATTGTACGTTTATAGTTTTCGTGCTCTCGAGATCGCAGTTAACTGCTGAACAATTGCTAACGTTATTAAATGTAGAAGAACGATTCAGAAGTTCACTGCATTTTGCGGATGATAATTATTGTCGTGTACTGCGAGTGGTAAGCTTTTTTAATTTTGAAACTGAAATAAACTTACTTTAAAAAGCTTATTTCTTTTCCTCAAAAAAAGTATTTTTGTTGGAGACAAAAATAACATTAATCAGGACTCTAAAACATTAGGTAATCATAATTAGAGTAATGGTAGAAATCGAGTTATCCAGATAAAATTTTCATATTTTTAGAGACATTAATTTTCAAAAATACGTCAATAGTTTTTATAACATATGCACATTACTCAGGGTGTCCCAAAATTCTGTGTACGTAGAGCTACTGTATGTTAGTGAGATCAAAATAAGTCGATTGGGCCAAAATTACCTATATCACAAAATGCTTCGTTTGCCTGGGAGGAAGCTTCAAGATGAAAGATAACTGTTTGTAGTAACTCAAAATCGCTTCATTTATTTTGTATGTAGCTATTTTAATTGAAGAGACATTGTTCAAAGTAAAAATTATACCAACTGAAATCATGGAAGAGTAAAAACCACCCTAATCCTACCATAAATGACATCGTATTTTTTTAGGGCAACACCTTTTCCTTAATTTTTTTAATGAAGAGCTGAATTCATTTGCAGCATTTTTTTCGTTTCTTGCAAAAAACATGTAGGTATCATTCATGGTATTTGGGTAACAGTATCTTGAAATTTTCAAGAAAACTAAGTTGGCGGTTGTCAAAGTTATTGATAAAAAACTTGATAATTTTGACAGATATGACTGTTACTATTGCATTTTTTTTGTTTCGATTCAAAGTTCTTGTGAAGGAGTTATTTCAAACATTTTGTGGCTGGTATGGAGTAAACATTCAATGAACAAACTGATATGTTGCTAGTACTTGATTTCTGTAATGGCAACTGTCTTGAGAGTGTTCGGGTATATCATGAAAGATTTCCAAATCGAAAGATTCCGAATCACCGGACTTCTATTTCTATCGAAAGATGACTCCGAGAAACTTGTCTACTGAAATCGAACAGTAATAATACTGTACGATCTCGTCAAGCCGGATCTGAAATAGTTGAAAATGATCCCGGAATTAGTACCGGATGACTGGCACGCCAAACTAGAGTTTCAAAAATCATAACCAACGGAATAATTAGAGAACAACTTATTTATCCATTTCACATTCAAAATATTCAGGAACTCCTACCTCCTGATTATGAGTCTCGTTTGCATTTTAAAGAAGTCATTCAAGAGCGCAGAGCGGCCGATCCAGTTTTTCACAGTTTTTTTTTAACAGGTGAGTCGTGCTTTACACGACGTGGTATAACAAATGCACATAACGAACATATTGTAACAAACTTGGCTTCGGTGATCGGTTCCATAATGGTGGGCATTTGCGATTCGTCGGAAGGCGGGGCACCTTAGCGAGTGCGGACGTTGGTGGGACCCGGGTGGTGTGTTGCATACCGCTATTGGTATTGGTCAGCCATGCATGCCTGGGTCAAGACATATTCCCGAAGCTTCTAGTAACTTCGCGCAAGTTCGGGAGAGCTCGCTTGGCATCGGAAGATGGGTGTAGAAAATACGAGAGCCAATCTGCTTGCCTATATATTGGAGAGTGCTGCGGAGTCAGTGAGTCAGTCAGGGGCAATCGCCCGGTGCAGACGAGTAAATCTGGGGCAGTGAATACAAATTGTAAATAGTTGAATATAAATTTGTACATAGCTGTAAATAGTGCAGTGTAAATATAAATAGTGTTAAGTTAGGTAAATAGTGAATATAAATTGTATATAGTTATGGATATTTACTCTGTGTAGAAATAAATAAACTTTGTAAATAAATAAAGCCCAGTCACTTTTATATGCCCGTTACATTGGTGTCAGGTGTAGGGTAGTATGGTGTATCAAACGGGATATAAAGGTAATAGTGACTGGGAAGAATGACTCGGACTGAACTATGTGACTGCAGATTTCGCGAGGAAGTGTGTCGCGCTTCACGGTTTTTCGGTAGTGACTTTTGAGAACGTTCCGGAATTCTCTTTCGAACATTATCGAGAAAGAGTTGGCTGCGATAACGGGGTGCAGCTCGGTGCTCTGCTGGATGTTAAAATAAATGCTGTTATAGCTGCTGCAGCGACGATCCTGAGCTGTTGGCGAACCACAAATACGAAGAATAGAGGAAAGCAGGGTACGGTACTGAAGAAGCTCTCGTAGTTGGTTGAACAGAAATTTGATGACAGTATCCAGCTTCCGAATACCATGTGGTGTAGGTACCATTGAAAACAAAGGGTCCTAAACGATTTGGCTACCGTCATCCTCTCAACAATCAAGTTTTAGTGATAGAAGTCTACGATGGCATCATGAAGAAGGTCCTCGACGCTGGGCATGGAACCATGGTAAGGATCTGGTGGTGTTGATACAATCCCGCAAGTGGTGCTGCATTGCCGGGTGGTGTGGCAACTTGTTGGGTATTGGTGACCAGTTTCCTGTGGGTGTCACCGAAAATTGCCTATGGAATAGCGGAGGACGTGGAGATGCTGTGAGTGTAAGGCCAACGAAGTAGACTAGTGCGTCCTGGAGGGGATCTCATGGTACAGATGTACTTCAGTTTGAAAGCTGTAATTCATGGCCGGATGGCATGGTAGCTTAATAGACTTGGTGAGAAGATTCCTGAGAGTGCAACCGAGAAATCGCTTTGAGATGGGTACGAAGTGAAGATGCCGACGGTGTAGAAGGGCTTTGGGTAGTAAGCCGAAGATACAGACAGTATAGAAGCTGGTATGGTCATCGAGCTGAGCTTAGGTATGGAGAACGAGACCGTGGTAGCTGTGGGCATCCACTCCCAGTATATGGCAACGTGAAAATTGCATGGTAAAAATCAGCCATCCCTGTCATTGAGATCCAAGGTGGTGTATTCGAGAACACAATGTGGCAATACGTGTTTCAACGAAAAGAACATGCTGCATGAAGAGATTGGCTTCGATGTGAACTCGCTGAGGGTTATAGCGGCTTGGCCATGGAAATTCCAGAGCTTCGAGTTTGCAGTGGCTCAATCTGGGATGAAAGAGCATGTTGGCTGTAAATGAAGCCTGGTGGTGAAGTTCAACAGGAAGGTGCCGTTGAACTCGGTGTAAACCAGCGAGTGTCCGTCAATGTCAAGGCGATGCTGTTGGGCCAACGATATGCAGCTGTTGCTATCTCTGTCACTGAGAGATGCATGAAGAGATCGGCTTCGATCTGAACTCGCGGGGGGGTTTTGGCGGCTTGGCCATGGAAATTCCAGTGCTTCGAGTTTGCAGTGGCTCAATCTGGGATGAGAGAGCATGTTGGACTGTAAATGAAGCCTGGTGATGAAGTTCAACAGGAAGGTGCCGTTGAACTTGGTTTAAGCCAGTGATTGTCCGTTAGTGTCACGGCGGAGCTGTTGGGGCCAATGGTTGGCAACGATAATGCAGCTGTTGTTATTGGCACCAGGTAGGTGTCAATTGTAGACAAGAAGTCGTGTTGCCCGCATGGACAAGATGGCTGAGCCTTGAGGATGTTTCTGATCGGGACGATCAGATTTAAGGAGGGGGCAATGTAACGAACTTGGCTTCTGTGATCGGTGCCATAATGGTGGGCGTTTGCGATTCGTCGCATTGGTTTTGGTCAGCCATGCATGCCTGGGTCAAGTCATATACCCGAAGCTTCTAGTAACTTCGTGCAAGTTCGGGAGACCTCGCTTGGCATCGGAAGATGGGTGTAGAAAATACGAGAGCCAATCTGCTTGCCTATATATTGGAGATTGCTGCGGAGTCAGTGAGTCAGTCAGGGGCAATCGCCAGGTGCAGACGAGTAAATCTGGGGCAGTGAATACAAATTGTAAATAGTTGAATATAAATTTGTACATAGCTGTAAATAGTGCAGTTTAAATATAAATAGTGTTAAGTTAGATAAATAGTGAATATAAATTGTATATAGTTATGGATATTTAGTCTGTGATATAAATACATACTGTAGAAATAAATAAATTGTTGTAAATAAATAAAGTCCCAATTACTTTTATAAATCCCCGTTACAATATTTACGCATATGAAAATCCACATGCCAATAATGACAAACATTTTCAACGAGAGCTTAAAACTAATGTATGGGTGGGTATTACTGATACCTACTTGCATTTTCTACTTCAAAATTTGCATCAACTGTTAGAAGACTTACCGCTCAATTTACGCCGTGACATGTTTCTCATGCACGATGGTGCACCACCTCATTTTGCCGGCATTATAAGAGCTTATCCAAACGAACAATACCATGGAAAATGGATTGTCAGAGGTCGGAATGCTGCTATTCAGTGGCCACCTCGATCACTAGACCCTTTTAAAAACCAAAGTTGATAAAGGTCCTATCGACATCATTGAACAATTATGGGGTAGGTGTGGGTAGAAGGAGATGACCAAATTGAATATTTATTGTAAACAAATTGTATCCTTCTCATTGAATTATTATTTTTCAGTAGATACCTATGCCTATTGATATTTTTTTTTATTGTAAAATCGACAGTGTTCGGGTTGCGATAGTGACCGCTAACTTAGTTTTCTTGAAAAATTTGAGTCACTAACGATCAGTCCATATTTTTTTACTCAAATAAAATGAGAGACACATGTTTTTGCAAAAAATGCTTCAACTGAATACAGCTCTCCATAAAAAAATGAGGGAACAGGGACGATCCTGGAAAAATACAATGTCATTTATGAAAGGATTAGAGTGGTTTTCACCCTTCCATGATTTCAGTTGGTGTAATTTCTGTTTTGAACAATGGCTCTTCGATTAAAATAAACACATACCAAATTTAATAAAAATCAAAAGAAGCGTTGATGACTTATTATGGAAAATTTAAATATTTTCTTTCAACTTTGAAGCTTCCTCACCGGCAAACGAAGCTCTTTGTGATATAGGTAATTTTGGCTCAATCGACTTATTTTAATCTCACTAACATACAGTAGCTCTATATAAACGGAATTCTAGGACAACTAGATAAATGAGGGTTGTGTTGAAAGATTGCGATTTTTATGTAAGCATTTTGAAGATATCACCTGCCAAAAACGTTTGCATGTGTGCAGTTCAATGAGCTTTTTTCTCAAGTACAAAAAATTCCTCACTAACAGCAATAGTTGTTCGGTAGAAATAAGCATTAAAAATAAATAACAAATAATGTTTTTTGACAGAAGATGACGTTCAAGGAGCAGAATCTAAATTTGCAAATATGAAAGATATTAAGGTATAAATTAAAACGGTCGCTTGCTTGTCGAAATTTTCAAATTTCCGGGAAAAATTAAGTAATTGACAATTGACAGGTCAGTAACACTACCTTCAATGGAGAAGGTTTATTATTTGTCCCTACTTCAAGTGCTGCCTCTCATGGAAAATTTGCTACACTTTTCCCAGAAAAAAGGGCTGTATTACTGACCTTCAGAGGCCCATTCCTATTTGTATTTAACAAAACGGAAAGAAGAATTTCTTCCAATTCTCAAATATATATTTATTTGAGTTTGGCAGAAGTGTAAATAAAATAGATTGCTTTTAATTCACTTATGTGAAAACTGGATATATGAGATTTTTAAATTTGGGTGTGTAGTATAGTAAAATTTGATCGCGAAAAGGCTTGTTCAAATTATCCAGCTATAACTGGAATTTCAGAGAGATCTGTAAGCACTGCATTCACGCAATAACTACCTGACCGATTTCACGAAAGAAGAAGGTATACGATGTATGTTCTTTTTTGTAAGATGGCTTAGAAATGGTCCCATATCGAAATTTTGAGGATTTTATACATCAAAAAATTTCTTGAAATATTTGTTCCTAAAGATTTCTCGATAAATCGCACGGTTTTGTAGTTAGACCTCTGAGAATGTAAGAACATTGTTATACTTTTTTCGGAAACACATGGCTATAATTCGAAAAATTAGCAAAATTACGTTCTATAGCATTATAAATGCCATAAATCTGGAGTAACTAATTGCTTTCGCATGATTAAATTCCTTAATGATTTTTCAACCCTTTTGTAAAATAACCTGTAACCTTCTGCTCAAGTCAAAAAAGTGTTTTTCGAAATTTTAGCGTTGTCGTGGCCAAGATAAGTTGGATCGAATCCCCATCGACTTTTTTTCATCGAAATAACTATTTTATTTATTTTTTATCTAACAAATTACAAATTATTGATGTAAATCTTATGAATGACTTCTTTGGGAGTTATTAAGCACGATGACTAAAATTCACTTTAAAAAACGTGTTTGTGTTCTTATTTCATACTTTTTATTACATCTAATGAAACCGGTACTAGTTTTTTTAAGTTATTTATTAATATTTCATTACTAAGAAGTATCGGGACTCAAAGGTCAAGTATTGTTGTATTCTGTTATCTACAAATATTATTGTTTTTACAAAGAAAACAAACAAAAGAATAGGAGCTTAGTCACATTGCCGGATATAAAGAAAGTAGATACCAACATGTTATTTTGATTGGAATACCCTGTATGTATATTACCACATTTATTGATATCTTATACCATTTTGAAAAATTTTACGTATGTCCTATAACAAGTCCAACCGTTTTTCCATTTTTCAAATTTTATGTCAAGAACTACATTTACAGTACAAAACATAATTATAAGGGCCAATTTCCTAATGAATCCCTAATGGGAGATTAGATAATTCTTCAATGTGTGTAACTCATAACTTGATGACGGAATAATTTCTTAATAACTTTTACAACGTCAGTCTCCTTATTTTTCTTTCTCTTAAACTAAGCTTGAATTATACATTTTTAATGTTGGATTCAAAATAATAGGAGATTAAAATTGATTATGAAATCGGCTCTAAATCTTTCCTATGAGGAAGACTGTAAAATTAAATTTGGCCTGATTTTGTTATAGAAGATCTGCTTTATCAGTATTCTTATGATATTGTAATAATGATCTGTACAGTGATCAAAATAGAAGCTTGAAACCTAGTTTCAAAAAACATCAAAAGCTATATTTCTCAAACCCCCATTTTTTATTATTTTATTGCATTAAGCAGCCAACATAAGGGGAACTTTGTATAAGGTTGTCTATACCGGAAATTAATAGTTCTAAAATAATTATTATATGTAAAAATGCTACACATCTTTAAAGTTGTGTTAGAAGTGGGCCATGATTGCATTAAAAATAATAACAATCGCAAATAAAATTCAAACAAAAAAATTCAATATAATACTTTTCATATGCAAATTTTTAGTAATTATCATGCCTAGAAGACAAATGAAGATTATATGAATTACTTTATTATTAACGAGAATGTGAGTTATTTCAAAAACATGTAAAATATAATCGCTATTTTATTGACATTTTTGTTATTATTTTCTAACGTAATCATGGCCCACTTCGAACGCAACTTAAGATGTTAATAAAGATGTTTAGCATCTTTGCCTAGAAAAATTGACAATTATTGAAAAAACTATTAGTTTTCGGTATAGACAACCTTGTACAAAGTTTCCCATATTTTGGCTGCTGCATACAATAAAATAATAAAAAACCAGGGTTTGCATTTGCATTTGTATTTTTTTTTATCTAGTTTTCAGGCTTAATTTTGATCACTCTTTACAAATCGTCATCGAAATATCATAAAAACACTGATAGAGTAGATCTTCTTCTACAAGAAAATCAACCCAAATTAAATATTCAAGTTTTCCTCATAGGAATGATATAGGGTATTCTATTAAAAATAGCAAAGTTGACATCTACTTCCGGTATAACCCGAAAAATACAACTAAAATGAAAACATTTCAGACGTGTCTGATCCACAGGGACTTGATTATTTCACCAAATTTTCAGATTGTTTGTAGTTATCGTTTGCCCACAATCGATCGATGTCTCTCCCGGATAACCACCCTGTAAATGAGAACTTTTCTCTTGAAATTAAGCGAAAGTGACATCATATTTTGGCATGCGAACAAAATTGGTAATTTTCAATGTAGATCTGCTATTCACTCACACAATAACTTCCATGTATCTTGGTATTATCATACATGACTAGAATAATTTAAAACAAAACGGCAGCTCATTTATAATTATTGACAAATAGTAATATTATTTCTTAATATCTACAGCTACTTAAATTTATCATTTATCTAAACAAATTGATATAAGTATTCGAAAATTTGCAGGAAGATTATCTTTATTTAGAGGCCAAGAGTTCAAGAAGCATTAAATCTCATTCACGTTACGATCGATCAGTAACTTATCCATCGTTTCAGATAGATAATAACGACCAATCATCGATTTTGTTGATCAACGATCGATTCCAAACGATCGGTCGCAGCGATCATGATTGAAAAGCCTTCTTTTTGAGAGAAACCTCAGTACAATATGATATAAATCGATGCCTATGCCTGCAAAATAATGTGAAAAAAATTAATGAAAACTGTACTATTTTAATACTTCACTATTCGTTAACACTATTTTTAACCAATACTGAGATGCCCGAAAATGACTACTTTTAGAATAGAATCAGTTTTGTCATTAATATGACCATTTAATGATGCCGCTCTTCATTAAATAATGGCACAAATGGCACTTCCACAATCTAATATTTATGGATGTGATAGAAATATCTAAAAATAATAAATAATTATTGTTATTTGTATTTATTACAATAGACTTTGTTTATTCAGACAATATTATTAATAATATTTATGGGACGATAATGCATTTTCCAAGAAGATCAACAGTCTCTTGTCATTTGTCATACAGCAACGAGCTTTAGCCGCTACTGTGTAGTGTGTATAGTTTACATATATACTGAAGAGAAGTTCTTCGACTTGTAGCGTTTGACGCGAAATGTGTAGCCAGCTTAACATCGTTCTTTTATAGATGACAGATGATATTACATTATCAATTACATTTATCTTGTATTTGTCATATGATATATCTGAATATGAGATCAAACTGTTATATAATCAAGATCATTATGTAACATCAACCGTTTTCTGTAACTAGATAACTAGATAACTAGATAACTAGATTACACTAGGACATCAGCAACTACTGCGGGGGCAAACATCGCTTTCCATCATTAATTGACGTCACAAATTTTAGGGTAATATGTAAAATTTATCACATTGTCACAATATTGCATTATCAGATCAGATCAGACTGATTACCAAATAAAGCATAGGCCACCCAGATAAATATCATGATATCAAGGTTGTTGCCGTGCATATCTTCAGTTAGCCGCTGAATGGCGAGCAGTATCTGATAATCAGTTCTTATTTTGAACTCATATTTGAATCAATCTTCAGAGTTATAATGACGTGGATACCATTATGATCGATAGATTCAACACATATAGTGGTGGTGAATAATAATACCCGGCAAATGAATTGATGATTCTTAAGTCATATTTTGATATAATAAATATGAATTCAAATTGTTATATACCTAACCAAGATGATTATATAACATTAGTCGTTTTCAGGTAAAGAGAAGATAACATAATTTATATTCTCTATATCTATAATTAATAATGTCTGGTTCACTAAATGCATATTTCTGATATCCCAGAAATTTAGTCTATGTCAATTTAAGGATTTAATCAAATAACTCAATTTCTTCCGGGAAACGAGCCTGCACATTTGTAATTTTCACATATCCCTTAAAGATTTGATATCATCGTTTGTATCATAATCCTGCGACAGATATACATGAATGAACATACCCATTAATTCCGCAGGTATCGTGGTGGCGTGATGGTGAACTAATCTCTGACGATACTCGTTACTTTACCGAGCGCCGTAAATCCCAAACTTCGCTCAAGATCGACAAGTTAAGCCGTTCCCATCTGTTGGCCGTGTACAGCTGTGAAGCAAGCAACAGCCGTCTCCAACCACCACTTGTGGTCAGAGCGGCCATCGACATGTACCTGAGACCACTAGAGGTCGCCCTTGTTGGCGATAATCCCGAATTCAGTGGCGGACGGCGATACAACGTCACTTGCAGGTGCAGAGGTTCCAGACCGCCTGCGATCATCACTTGGTGGAAGGTAGGACATAGTTACCTATTTAGTTTCTGATTTGCAGATGTATAATTATGAATATCTGCGAGATATTTCGCTAAATCTCTATTTATGTACATGTTTGTAGTATGTGGAAATAACTTCGCCTTTTTGACAATTTATTACAGCATTTTTCATTATGAAGAAACAATATACCATACGCAGTAGAACATTTGAGATAGTATACATACATAGACTAATTTAATCATGATGTTCCATAATAAGTGGTCTTGACATCATTGCGAGAAGCTACCTGCAGGATTATTGATTGTTTCAATTACAAATTTGTCGTTTGACGCAATTAAACAGCAATCATTCAATTGGATGAAAAGGTGCTTTACACAAACTGCAAATATGTTTCCCGGGCGATTAAATTCGAAAGATAATTACATCAATTCCAGTAACAAATGGATAAATTAATTCGATCGACATGACAACTTAACTAAGTGATACACAATGCAACATCCATCACGGAGCGATGAATGTCGACAAAAGATTTATATTTTAACAACGCTCTAAATAGAATCGTATACACAATATTCGTGTGGGAATGATTGGAAAACATACAAAAATAATGATGAATCGATGGATGTTGACCGTCCTATTGTTTGCGAGTTTATTATTTCTGATATGAGAAATGGAATGACATACTCGTTTCATTTGAATCCCAGGTCTTTGAATTATAATCGTAGCTGTAATTAATGAATTGTATGGATTAACACTTTCCAGTCTTTTCTCTAGAACTCACATATTTCTCTATAAAAAATGGAGGTTAGATATAATTTCCTCAAAATGAATAATTTGATATTTTTTCAAGCAAATAGAAGAAGAAGAATGTATTTCCTAACGTTAGGTTTACATAGTAATTGTACAAAATATTTGTAAGTACCATAATATGTGGCTCCTGTGGCTGGCATTCTGCAATATGTTAAGCACAAACTATTCATCAACTATCTATCTAATCATTACATTACATTTTTTCACTTTCTCTACTTGTTTACAACTGCATAGGTAGATACATTAGTTTGGCAGGTTATTTGTCACGATAAATGAGTCTGTCAAAATCAAATAGAGAGGTATCAAAATTGACATAGATATTTAATTTTTGAGATATTTACTACCATATAATTATAATGACACCATTCTATTAAAATCTCCAAATCACTGTTGATTTCCGTATATAAGTCTTCTCCCTCTGCGAATAAGAAAATGCAATACCGCCTGAAAAAGCCGTGATATTGCCCGTAAAACGTTTTTCTAAGAGGTCGTTAATAAAAATTAGGAAAAGTCTTGCTGATAAGACTGAACCCTGAGGAACACCCTTCAAAATTGTTGTAGTTGAACTCTGGGCATTTTTAAATTTACATTTCTGTTCCCTATCCACTAAATAACTTTTGAACCATAGGCATTTCCCCTAACTAACTCCAGTTCTTTCCATTTTCACAAATAATAATTCGTGGTCAAACTATTTGAATGACTTCTTAAGACCAAGTTTTGTTTTTTGTGTTTATACTGTTAAAAAAGAACTCCGCAAAACTCGTTACTGCTATTTCAGTTAATTTTCCTCCTGTACATCCATATTAGTTTAAACTGAAAAAAAACATTTACCCTAAATTTAAAAACTATATTCACCTTTTTTTTTCATTATTTTTTCTAAAACTTTATACAAAAAATGGTAACACGCTTATGGGCCTTGGAAACTTACTGTTCACAAAGTTAAGATTAAATATATGACTTAGAACATGTACACTAGGTGCTATATCTTTAAGGAAGTTTGCTGGTATGCTGTCAATTCCACATGCGTTTTTATTTTTCAGACAATTAATATTAGGTAGGTTCTTATTATTTCCTCATCACAAGTAGGTAACATAAAAACAAAGAGTCTGATATATCCGAAACGTCAATATTTTTTACGGTCTCTTCACAAATACTTGAATGTGCATATATGATAGTTATTTATTATACAAGGGAAA
This sequence comes from Crioceris asparagi, assembly GCA_958507055.1. Taxonomy (NCBI): domain Eukaryota; kingdom Metazoa; phylum Arthropoda; class Insecta; order Coleoptera; family Chrysomelidae; genus Crioceris; species Crioceris asparagi. Next base: position 42,051,361 of record OY293826.1, read on the forward strand.
AAAGTATTAGATTTTAGCTCGAGATTGTGTTGTCAACCGACGCGAAACGGAGGGAGACAAAACAACGAGAATTAAAATCTAATATTCTTCTCGTGTATTTTTTCTGTGACGAGAAAAATGATTAATATTGAAAACATATTACTGGCAGGCTGTTGTACTTATAGCGACAATTAGACCTTCGTTTCTAAGGAAACCTTTGAAGTAACTAAATATGTGTCAATTGAATTCTGTGATCTGATTTATATTTATATATACCCGCGAAAAAAGTACTCACTTTTTTTCATAAAAAAAGTGATAGGTACTTTGTCACCTGTTATGTAATGGATTATATTCCACTGTTATTGAGCCATTTGGAATGTCTCTATAATACGAGGTTTTTTACTACAGTTATACTAGAGTTAAGTTTACTTTTCAAACTAATTTCTAAATATATTATCATAGGGTCTTCTTAACATAATGCTATATCATTTTATCGTTTTACCTCGTTTTTTTTTCACCTACTTAAAATAAAATGATTTACTCATAGATTTTTTTATTTTGGCTTTTGTAAATCTAGTTGACCATTATTTTGTATTTTGAATTGATCTAATAACAATGTTATAAAAAAGATCTAAGCATTCATCAACATCACTATAAGAAGACACCTCATCCCAATTAACAATTTGGAATTTTGTTTCGACCTTCGTATTGTCTACATAACTTTTACAATTAACTAACCTAGATTTTACTGCTTCACAGTGATTATTTTTTAAATTTAAACATATGGCTATTAAATAACGGTCAGATAGTCCCAAATCAAAAATACCCAATTTGAAATTTTTAATGTGTCTATACCTAACAAATACACGATTTAATTAATTGAACCTACTCTTGTTACCTGATTAATTAACGAAGTAAAACTATAGTTTTGTAAGAGTAAAAGGTAGTTATCAGTATCAACCATGCCATCCAGCAAGTTAGTATTAATATTACCAATTAAAATTGCATTTGAACTTGTATTTTTTAATGATTGTTCTAATTCAGCAAGAAAAAACATTTTTGAATATTCCTTTAACCTATATAATGCAAATATAGAGCGAATCTCACTATTTACTTTTAATTCGAAAATTAGTGTCAGCTGTTGTCATAATGCAATTTCTTATCATACAAATCTAACATATTATAATAATCCATCAGCAGCGTAGCTATCATTATATTAATTAAATAAAGTAACAACCTTTTATTTGATACAGATTATCTTGTGTACTAAAAATTAAAATCTCACTTAATACAATAATATAAATTTTAAGTATTTAAATTTGCCTCATAAATGTTAAATTTATTTCTCACACTTCTTATATTACAATGCACAATTTAAATGGTATTGACTGATTATAATTTCAAAAAAGCTGTCTTTAAGAAAATAAGAAATTGGCTAATTAGCATTATCTAGTCTTTCCACGATCCAGCTTTGAGTTATAAACTAAACTTACGACAAAAAAAATAACTACCTTTCCTTAATTAAAGTTGATAACTAAGTTTTTACTCCAGCTGGGCCACGTCACTAGTGCAGTCAATTTACGTACATATATTTCACTCCCCTTTCCTGACAAAAAACTTACCTTCTCTGCAACATAGGAATTTATACCCTATATTTTTTACTTTCCTAAGGTACTATAGCTGTATAAGGAAAGTATTGTAATCGTGTGAAATTTTCGGTATCGAGATTTTTACAAATGTTGACGTTTCAGAGTTTTCTAAGTCTAATAAACATATTTTCAGCAATTGGTCTGTCTGTCTGTCTGTCCGTCTGTCTGTCTATCTGTGACAACATTATCTCGGGAACGGATCGGTGTATTTTGTTGCTTTCTTTTTTATTTTGATTGGTATCAATATCATCGACTGAATGAGAATCCTGTATACACTGGGTGTTAAGCTATAGCCAAAAAACGTGATTTGCTCAAGACAATAGTGCGAAAACGGCTCTAAGGATTTTGTTTAAACTTGCCTAAAGTATTCTTCTAAGAGCCCTTTACCACCCACATATAGCGCCATCTCTGAGAAAAAGTACAAAAATTTATGGTTGAATAAAATTCCGTATTTTCCAGATGTTTCTTCAGATTCCGGCTAAACGTTTCATCTTGCGAAAAAATGTTACAAGACCATTGTAGTTTGTCTTGACATGTTAAAAAAATGAGTGGTCGTACGATTTGACTACAGGATTTTTACTTTACTACTTCTGTTACCGCTAATAGTGTCAAATTTTTCATTCACTGAAATTTGCCTGCGAGCGGTAGGAATGCCGTGTGAGTGGACACACCGGATTTTTACATTTGTCTTTTGTGTCTTTTAGCAGTACCTTGTTCTCAGGTGTGAGGTGCTCGTTGATGAACACTTTGCGGTTGGGAAGCTCTGGTTTATGTCGAAAGCTGTCAACGCTCTGTACTTCCGATAAGCTGACAGCAGGCATCTCTTGTGGTCCTTGTGTTGAACTGTACAACCAGAGGCTGGATCCTTAAAACTTTGAAGGTTTGGACTCGGTGGGCCTTGAGTTCTTGATATTTTTGTTCCATGTACCCATTTTCCATTTTGAGACCACATTCAACAATTGCGACTTCTATCACATGAACAGCTTTGCCAGAGAACTGCACCTCAATCCACCTTACTGGAATTGTATTTCTTATAACACTTCATTATTTTATAGAAAAGAGTAATTATTTCTCAAATTATGTAAAATCCATGCAAAGATTGAACTTTACGTAAAAGTATTGAAGACGATTTCAAAGTGTATCACTAAATGATTGCACCTTTTCTTTGAAGAAATGTGTGTACATTTCAATAGGATACAGTATTATCGGGTAGACTTTCTAAAACGTCTTTCAAATACCTATGTCTGGGTAATAATAATCTCAGTCTGTTGATTTCACGTTAACTTTGTGGCGATAATTATATTATTTGTAATAAAGTTTTAACGTAATGCAATGATAGAGAGATACAGGCCCTAACAAAAGCTTCTCAAGTTTTGTTAAAGTGTATATAAATGTAATTCAATTTATCAGAGAATGGCCGATACCTATTCAGTAACAATACCAATTATGTAACTATGTAAAATAGTCCACATTCTTACCAACAAATATATATACCATTAGTTGGATTCTTGTAGAAACCATATATGTATTACACTGAAACGATATTTTAATTTTTTTTTGGTTCTATTCCTAGTTTCTTTATTTTTTGATAGTGACCTGAACTTAAAAATTGCTCTGGAATCTATCGATTTAATTCCATCACGCTTTTCGTGAACTAGAAGATGAGATTAAATTTCTATCTCATGCGTCATATCCTTTCGGAAATGTGGCTCTGCAGGCTTTCGAGACCTTTCTTCTTTTCTCTCTCGTATTCAAAATCGCATTAAGTATAACTGAAGCACCCTGGAGCGGGTTGAATGAGATCGAAAACCTTTTTCTATTTCGAACATGGTCTTTGATGTTTAATGTTGAATAATTTACTAAAAAATCTTTCTTTGAAACACTTTCAATAATTTGATTCAAGTAGGTACGATAGAATATTATTAAATATTATACAGAAGAGAGGCGCCTTAAGTATTCCTATCTCTGTTTTTATCGCTCCACTTGTCGAATCTCATCTTTTCAAGTAGCAAAAAGACATATTACATAAAATGTTAGGGGAGGAGCTATTAGGTAGCTAGTAAATATATTTGCAAATATTTTCAGTAAAAAAGGCTGATAGATTGTACATTTCTATGTTTCAAAGAATTATTGCTTTGTTCATAATAAGGTACTGGAAATCATATCATATATTTTTAATGACCTCAATCAGAATAGCTTTCCCAATTTGAATAAATAGTTCATCAGTCCTATTGAATATAGCATCCCTAGGTCATGAGACATGACCATATGAAAATATAATACTTGTAAAAATATTTTAACCATAATCAGAACAAGCATGAATAAATGGTATAGGTACCTACAGCTAGGGTGGGGCAACAGTTCGTGTAAGTAAAATAAAAATGTTTAAGATGTAGGAACTGTCAAAAGAATGAGAGAAAATTATTTTTGAATATACAGGTTTGTTCATAAACTTATTACAAACCAAACTTACTTTTTTTGGTTTCATGGCCACTTTTCTAAAAAATAATAGGTATATTTGACGCCCTGTATCTTTTCAATACGCTCTGTTTATTTCGACAAGTTAGTTGAAAATATGTTATTTTCTCAACCTGTAAGGTTTTCTCTTGAGTTTTTTTCTACCTGAATTCCGGGTAAGTCAAAATTCTGAATTCAAGTTTCGATATATTTAAATAGAACACCTTGTATATGATGTTGAATTCAGATACCTGTTAAGCAATAACACTAATATTTAGGCATGAAATTCAATTCAATATGTCCACAGAAACTAGGTGTTAGGGGCAAGTGAAAAAAAGTTTGTCAGCAACATCAATTATTATTTACTATAAAATTTATCGCAATAGAAGACAAAAGAAAATAAAAGAAGTGCTTTTGGATGGGTTAAACATTAGTTTTATAATACGGTAACTGTGGAATACAAAAGAGTGATCGAACGAAGGGTGTTTTAAATAAGAACAACTATGACATCATAAGTTACTAATTTACTATTTAATTATGGAAAATCAATAAAAACTATTTACTTTATAATAGGTTAAAAATGACCACCGTTCTGTTCAACAAGAATATTTAAACATAAACTTACCTACCTTCCTTAAAGTATTAAAATTAATATAATTTAATACATCTCGGTTTCTTTCTTTTATATCTTCTTTTATAGTCGGTGGTGATTCATATACGAAATGTTTTTTACCGGTAATTAGTAGCCGCTCTTATTAAATATTTTTTATTACTTTCGGTTCTTGTATCGATGGCCCCATACGGTCTAGAGACTTGAAATTTCGAATTCGTACTTAAATCGAAGACATCTCGCCGCCTGTTAAGCTCCAGGTGTGATCCAATATTGATTAATTATCTCATTCAAGCAAGATAAAATTGTTTCTTCGACATGGAATGCTCTCTGTTATACAGGTACTCTCTGGCAGATCGTCGTATATATTACTCTATGGTTATGTCGCCCTGTTCACTGTCAGCTGCCGCAATTGTCAGACGTCAGCCGTTGATAATACTAATTTAAAATTTAATTTTGTGTTGTGGTAGATAAACACCAATTTGTTATGGAATTGCTGTTGCTGGCAAACAGATATACATAAGTACAGTTCAAATCAAGAAAAGGAAAGATAGCAACAATAGTACTCATCGGTACGGTTCAAATCTCAAATGCCTAATAAATTAATAATTAATTAATTAATAAATAATTAATTTTCTTTTCAAACAATCCACTTGTTTCAAGTACAAAATCTATTTTTTTAATAAAAATATCAAAAAATCGCGTATTTACCGCCCTTTTTACCGTTCTTTAGTTGAGGAAGAAATAATTTTGCCTCTCTATTTTTCACCTAGAAGTAGGTTCATTGGGATACAACAAGGCTGAACAAATTTCGTAAAGTGGATCAAAAGCATAATAAAGAAATAGTTTCAAAAAAGAACCGGATGATTTGAATTCTAAGTTTTCTTCATTTTTCGCAAACTGTCTCCCAAAACAGTTGCCAACGGTTCCTATCTGGTCTTGTATCTGTCGCGATTCTTTTGGTTTTGGACCAATACCAGCTAGCAGTCCGAGACATTTACCAAAAACGACTTATCTAGATTAAGCAGTTGAATAGTAATTAAAAGACTACTTACAATAAAAAAACTGAAACTGTTCATCATTCATCATTCATCATTCATTATTCATAAGTTGCACTGCAGCTAAGTTCTGAACTGTTATGACTGAAATTTGTTCTCCTTGTTTGATTACCGCCTCTCCTCCTGTCTACATAGAATGTTAGGCTGCGGATTGGGGAAAGAGGAAATAAAGATACTACTTTCTGAGGGTGGTCGGTAACAACCAAAAGAGAATCGATAGTTTATCATGTCTCATGTCGTCGCTTTCAAACTACGAAAGTATCAAAAGCTGCAACGTCTTGCAGTGTTATCTAGTAAGTATCAAAAATGACAATTCATTTTAGATTAAAATTATTCCATTGAAATATAAACATGACTAGCAAGAACGAAAAAAAACTCATTTCAGTTGGTATCATTGACAATAACTGCCTCAAAGTAATTAGTAGAAACTTTATAGAACAGATTTCAAATAAACTTTCTGCGGTCTCGAGGGATTTCAATATTAGGAAGTTGATTGGGGCCAGATGGCAAGAAATCACTTAGAAACCAAGTTAAATGCAACTTTGGAAACAGGAAGACAAATAGAAGAAATTAATGTCATCAAACGCATGGCTTGCCTGAATAACTTCTGGACAAGTTTAATTGGAAATGTCAACAATAAACAATAGTGTTCGTGACAGCTTGACTACAAGTGAATTCATTTCTCAAAATTATGATCAAAGTACTTTCACAGCAAGACCAACACCTTTAATAATCTATTTAAATGCAGTTTTTAACTAAAATATATATTCGTCCACCCAAGAAAAAATTAAATTGCTGCAAGATAAGGAATGCTCGTGACAAATTGTCTCGTTCGTCTATTCAACCAACTTGTTTCACTGGCGTCCAAAACATCGTAACAAATCAGGCGTCTTACCTAATCTCAAAGAACCGATTGGACTTAGTTCATCGAATCTACTAGGACTAGGAAATAGACAAATACAAGTGAATATCCAGTTGATTTATATATATATTGATATTCAGCTTTGTAGAATCAGACAAGAATATCGATTATGATTAAATAAGAAAATCTTAATTATTCTGAAGATCCTAGAAATTTTAGCAATAATTTAAATAAATTAGAAATAACAGTTGGATTTGATGGTTCTGCTCTGTTAGATACCCTAGGACACTATAAGCAAGTAGTGGAATAAAGAATCATGGAATACCCTTAGATACTTTTTTAGAAAAGGAACTTGCGCAATTAATCAGCATTTGAGCACATTCCTAGAAAATCTATGTATCAGTGAGACTGAGACCAGTTGCGTGGTATTTGAATGAACTATAACTTTTGATTCATTTTTGATTTTCTGGTAGTAAATTATATATTTTTGGTGCTATAAATTCTGCTAATAAGCAGAGAAATACAAAATTTGAAATAGATCCATTTACTTGCTTACTCTCAAGTTGAATTTCACATTCAAATATCCGACAAAAATCATTTTTTCCTTTCCAAACATGTGAAGTTGAATGATTAGTATCCAAAAAATGTTAAATGATAGGAAGGTTGACTCTTTATAAAGAACCAGCCTGGTTTTGCAGGACATGTATCGACAAAATCATAAACCAAATTGTAGCCATTGTCAGGAGACTATTAAATAATTGATCTGAAACTGGATTGTTTCACTGAAATAATGACATATTTCTTTCTTTTTATTGAGACGGCAATATAAATTCATTTCTATTGCACATAAAAATTACTTATATATATATATATATATATATATATATATATATATATATATATATATATATATATATATATATATATATATATATCTTGAAAACAATGAAAGTTTGCTTGAAAACTTACTTTAAATGCTAAGTCAACGTCAATATTTTTTATAGATGCTGTCGTGATAGAAGGACTAAATGAATAAAGTGTGATAATATGATCGCCACTATCATCACTAAGTTATTTGTTCAAAAATTAAAAAATTGTATGTAATGTAAGATTCATGCCGGCAAATGTTCTTTTATTGTATTTATTCGGAAAATTTAAAAGATGAACATAAAAACACTCGAGACAATCCTCCAATCCATGGTAAATAAGTCTTGGAATGAATTTTCAACAAGCATAGAAGGGACGAAGTTGGATTGCCTCCTTAGACTTTAAGCTGCTTATCAGCGATCTCTGTAATATCTTCTATTATTTCTAAGATGCCAAGTTGGGTACCTTCTCTTAATTTCCTTTTCTCATGAACCTTCACTTTTGAATATTGAAAACTTGACGTTATTATTATTCTTTGATTACGTGCAATGTTTGGATTAATCTTTATACAGGGTATCTTTATAGTACATGTCATTATACTGGCATTTTTAAAATACTGGTTATCAGAAAATTTACATGATTCTAATTTATGTTAAATATGTAGAGCTGTATTTATGACTTATTTTAATACTATTGTATAAACTGTGTACAGGGAATGGCAAAATTCAAACTCAACATTTTCTTGATTCTTTCAAATGGATCACCCTATAATTTATATCATAGACAAAAAGCTTCATAATTTTCTGATTTTTTTCTCAAATATTCCTTATTCCGAAAATGATTGATTTTGAAAATATTTCAAATTCTCTACAAATTTTTAAAATGTGAAAATGAAAAAACATACTTTATAGACAACTCTTTACAATCAATCAAAAAATAAATCAGTTTCAAAAAAAACAATTTAAATTATCACTATTGAAAACCAAGACCGTATATTAACAACGCTTTAGTTACGACTTAAAATTAAACACTGAGAAGGTGAACAAATTGAATAATTTAACAATATTAGTTGTATGTTCTCAATAAATTTCCGTTCTCGGATATTTTAGGTTAGGTAAGATAAAAAAACTCCCCCACCACATTATTTTCAGAGATGGGAAAAAGAGCTTCACAAAATAGACTCTAATTTATCTGAATTATAAAAAAACGTACATGTCTCTTTTATCTTAATAGGGTAAAATTTCGAGAAGTATAAGTTTGCTTTTTTCATTATATCGATATTAACTCCACAGCAAGCATCTGAAACCTGAAAATAATTTCCAGCATTTTCTCATGGTAAGTTTAGTCTTCTACCGCAGTCCCTAGAATTAGTAGTTTCCGAAATATATTACCTCGCACACTTATTTGGCTACCCTGTACCTGTAGGTACATCTAACAAGGTTATCGAATTTGTCCATCACTTAATTTTCACACTGTAAATTGTGAAAAAATATCACAGAATCTTAACTCCATAGGTATTTTGATAAATCAAACGCTGTGAATACTTGACCAGAAACAGATTCTTCATATGTTACCTATACAGGAATAGTTTCAATTAGCTGAATTGTTACAAATAATCGGTGGTTGAGCAGAACCTACACTGCTATTGGACATTCTTTAACAATTTCGAATAGAGAGAAACTTAAATTGGATCTGTCCGTCGAATAACTAAACAAGTTTGTCGGAGAACAAAGTTGATAAATCAAAGACTGTCCAAAGGCTAATGGATGTGGAACAAACAAGCTCTACGATTTTCTCTTTTCGATTCAGTTTAACCAAGTTAAGTCCAATTGATCACATCTCGCATCATAGAAAAGTCTACATCAAGCTTTAGGTTGGTGGCAGCAAAACAAAATAACCGATAAATAACAATAATAAATAACGTTTTAACTAACAAAAATATACTTTTATTTGAACTGGATAGAAAGAACCGTTCTTTAAATCGATTTATCGCCATTCCATTATTCTATGGGAAGAAATTATGGAAACGAGGACATGTTTTACTAAATTTGATATGAAGGGCGAATATTATTTTGGATGTCTCTGTAATACGCTCCCGACATTCTTCTCATCAGTTCTGGGACACCCAGTATATTAAAATGTATTTTGATATATCCGAGATAAATATACTCAATATATTTAATTTCTGATTGAGGATTCTATGCTATCCACTTTGTAATAACTCGTAACTAAATGGCCCTGCAAAGCATCAGTTACTACATAGTTTAACCGATAGCCTTGATAATAGGTATACTTACCTATGTTTGAATATCTACATTTTAAAACTATTCAATATGTCGTAAACCACCTCGCGATTTCACAACATCAACTTTTATACCGTTTAACTGATCTGCATCATAATTTCTCAGGATAGATATTTGAGCGCTGAAATTATTTTAATGGTAGGTATTTAAACGAACCACTAGATGGTACTGTATTGCATCAACTGCAGCTCCATTTAAGCAAATCCCATGAAAGTTGATGAATGTAGGAGTTTAGGGAAAGACAATGTCGGCCGAGTTCCACTCGTATCTATATAATAGAGATAGTGATAACAGATAAAAGTAATGCTTTAATACCTAGAGATTCACAACTAAAACGAATAAATGGATTATATGTTATTGTATAATATTCAAAATTGAACTTGAAATCAACTGACGTTTGACCGCATAATAATAATAAAGATAAGTAGTATTAAAATACCGCTTGCCTCGCGCCTTACTCGGTTCACAAGCCATTATATACGGCTTGGATTCTCTTTGAAAAAACTACAAAGAGTCTGAACCTTGCCGAATTTTCTTACAGCCTCGCTTTTGCAGCTGTGAAATGATACTCTCATAGACCTACATAGTTCTTTATACGGTTTTTTTAAATCACCCATTTAGCTCACTCTACGTAACTACCTCTTTTAAATACCCGAGAGATGTTTTGAAAGAATTCAAAAAATTATCAAGGTTTTTGTTAATTCAAAGTTCTAGTTCACTATTTCCTCAATTGAATTGTCAGCTTTAAGCCTCAACGACTGGCGACGAGTAATAAGGCTCTTTGACACTTATCTCTAAGGCACACGAATATAAATTGGTCGGTAAAGTTATGACAAATCTCAAATAGTTCATAATCTCTTCGTAGGTTTGTTAGTACATTTACTTATATGTATGTCCATCTAACTTACAGCTGAATATTTCACGCTCGTTAATCTTGGGTGCTCAGAAATGGAGCTGTTGGTATGTTTGTCATGGTAATAAATAAAGTTGTTTAAACCCACACTATTATAGAATGATTCCATTGTGTTTTGGGAAAATACAGTCTACACTTTGTATAGAGCATTTACAGCACATTTTAATTGTTTATCTCTAGCTACATTTATAAGGATTTATCTGCAACTTTCAAGAAACATAAATATTACTATCTACCTTGCAGATTACCAGAACTATAAACATTAGAATTTAAAAAGTTCAAAACTAACTAAAATTATCCTAATCAAAGAAGATGTATATTATATATTAGGTATATAAAATTGTACAACGTATACTGAATTTAAGGCAAAAGCCAATCCAATGCAGCTTCCGTACCCAAGTAACATCAATAATCTGTGTGTTGAAGCGAAAGTCACACTATATTATCGGGCGAACAGATCTGTACAGATCACATTGCGATCAGGAGATCCATCCCTGCATCGATTTGAAACGGTCAAGCAATAAGTATTGCATACGAGTTTGAATAATTTTCCTAAACCAAAACAATTACATTAGTTCAAGTGTAATACAAAGTATCCACTCAGGACTATACTCACCTGTGAGTACTTTTATAAAGCTACTCACAACTCTGTTCGATTAAGAAATAAGGAGCAATTATCAGTTAACCAAACAATTGCCTTGTTGAAAACACATCTGAGGACAGATCCATAGTCAGGATTGAAGTGATAATATTGTTAGCAAGTAATCTTCCGTGAATTTGAATTGAATCTATAGATAACAAATTCACTATACCACATAAAAAAAAGCTTGAAAAATATATCTGGGTACCATTTGAAAACAGAATACCTGATGAAGCCAGCAAAATCTGTCATCGAAACAGAATCGCCACCATTTGTTTTAAATTTCGATCAATTGAAAGATTTCTTTCTAGATTTCTAGACAATTCATTTGGATCCTCAGATAAATTTGGAATAGCACTAAATTATACTGAAGATATTCCTCCTTGGAATGCTAACTAAGATATATCCATCTTTAACAAAAATGAGTATAAAGGCTAGGATAACAAAAATTCAAAAGAAAATCCTGAAACAACTCAGATAGACCAGGTCCAACATATCGACATCAGATAATGAGAGTGAGCACTCGCAAGAAAGCCACTGATGAAACTATCACCTTTCCTGTAATTTTTTTCTACTTACCTCTTTTATTCTCATACTTCAATGGAATATAAACGGGTTGTTTACCATATAGAAATATTGAAACTTCTGATTAAAGAAAAGGACCCCTCGATAATATGCTTTCAAGAAACAAATTTCCTTGACGGACAAACGTACGCTTTGAAAAACTATACTGCCTTCCACAAAAGCAGAAAAACAGCCGTTAAAGTAAGTGGAGGGGTAACAATATATTGCAAAACAATATAGAAACAATAGAAATTATATAGAGACACAACATAAAATTAGCATATGATAAACATACCAACTGTAAAATAAATTACCGTGACAGACTTTGAAAATCTACTAATACAAATCCCTAAATACATATAATGTTAGGTGACTTCAACCGCCACAACACCATCTGGGGAAGTAAAACTACCAATATTAGAGGGTCAAATTTAGAGCGATCTATCCTTTCATCCAACCTTGTACTAATCAACACAGGTGAAATTACTCGAATGAACACAGTGACTCAAAATCATTCTGTACTTGACCTAAGTTTGTGTGATGCTTTTTTATATCCATATCTTACTTGGGAAATTTCATAGTTGTCTGATATGGATCCGAGATGATCGTAGTAGCGCAATTTTTTTAAATATGGAAAACAAAAGAAGCTAATGGTGAGAAATGGAACCTTTACAGAGAAACTATCGACCTCAGAATCATTTGAGGGGGACATCAATTTAATCTTCAAATAATTCACCAATATCATCATCAGAGCAGCTAATGCGGTGATAGAAACAACATAACGATAAAAGGAAATGTTTCCCTCCCACGGCGGAACTAAGAATTTAGTGAGGCTATCAGATCAACAAAAACGGCTCACAATAAGCTGAAAAACACACCATGGATAATCTCGTGAACTTCAAAAAAATTGTTCTCAATTGAGATTCACTCTTAAACAATGTAAAAAAATCGTGGGAAAACTATATCTGAACCTGAGCTCTTCCACCCCGATGTCAGAAATTTGGAGAAAAGTCAATAAAATATAAGGTTCCAATCCAAATCTCGGAGTAAATTGTTTGAAATTTGAAAACTCGTTTACTTCGGTAAAGAAGGGTACATCTGAAATACTGAATGACACTTTCCAGAAACACTCGAAAAATGAAAGCTACAGTCAGTTTCTAAGTCACAAAGAATCTGAAGAGAACGAACTGATGAATAATGAAGAAGATAATACTAACCCCATGAACTTCCACATAACCATGACAGAATTGGAAGATGTGTCATCAAAAACGAATGAATCGCGTCCCGGACCCGATATGATACACTGAAGTGACAATAACATCTTCTCGAGATATTGAACAGAACATACCTAACGCAACAATACCCAAGAAGTTAGTCAGAGGCAATCATGGATATTAAAACCAAATAGAAACAAATCTGACCCGCACTCGTACATACCGATATCTCTCACGTGTATGATGTGTAAAATACTAGAGAAGATTTTGGATCCAAGGCTTGCATTGTTCTTAGAACAAAAGATCCTTATATTATCCGAGCAAAGTGGATTTATGGGAAACAGATCTACCCTTGATAGTCTCGTCAACAGACATTCAGGAAGCATTCGCGTCTAAATAAAAACTCACTGCATTGTTTTTTGGTATTGACCGAGCATATTACCGAGTATATAAAGTCCTCGATTAGTTACTTACCTCGGGAATAACCGGCACTCTTCTGGCATTTATACAGAATTTCCTTTCGAATAGATCAATCAAAGTGAGAGCAAACGGGATATTATCTAGCTCTAAAATACAAAATAATGGCACCCCACAGAGATCTTCTCTTTGTGCTACGCTGTTTTTAGTTGCCAATAACTATTAATATACCAAAGACAAAAACAAAAAAAAAATTTCTTCAGAAAATTGTATATCCAAACTCCACCTTTAATTTTCAACAACCATCAGCTGAAATTTGTCGAATATATAAGATTTCTTGGACTTAGTTTTGATTTGGAAAAAAACATATAATGAACCTGAAATAGACATGTCAAAGCGGTCTCTATTTGATGAAAATCCTAGCTATTCGTGGGGTGCGGATTATACAATCCTTATGAGTATATATCGGACAATAATAAGATCAAAAATAGACTATGGATCCCTCGTTTACTCCATCGTCCAGAAATCTGTTCTTAAGCAGCTAGACAGTACTCATCATGCTGGAATCAGAAATGCTCTCGGCGCGTACCCAACCAGTCCAGTAGAAAGCTTATATGTGGAAGTAGGAGAACCACCTCTAGATCTTAGAAGAAATTATCTCAGCCTTAAATATGCGGCAAGAGTTTCATTTAATAACAAAATTCTAACACATCAACGGATATTCCCTTCCAAACTGATGATAATCCTAATCCACCCAATTCCTTTCAAACCCGGATGCTAAAAATAGCAAACACAGTCACATTCACCAGTACTTACCCTGTTAACCTGGATACTCCACCTACCTGAACAATAGATATCCCACCCTGCAATACCGAGATCCTGAAGCTCCCAAAAGATGTTAGTCCTACTGCTCTCTTATGAAACTACTTCAAAGAAATGTCTCTAATTATGACAACTTCAACCACATATGTACTGATGCTTCAAAAACCGAAGAAGACCTGTGTTCATTTGTAACTAGTAAAAACAATTGTGAAAGCTACAAACTTCCACGAACTTCTAATGTGTACACTGGAGAGATATATTCGATATTACAAGCAATACTTAAGGCTAGAGAGATGCTTGCCTGGAAATTATGTGCCATTCATAGATTCATTGAGTACTAATGAAGCAATGCAACAACTTTATCCTAAGTATCCCCTTTTGAAACAAATAATAACCTTCTTAGGTAAGTTGTTTCAAGAAGGGAAAACAATTGAAATAATCTGGGTTCCATCACACATTGGTATACCTGGAAACGAAAGGGCAGAAGTAGATATGGCTCACAATGCCTTTTCGATAAGAAATGATATCGATAACTCATGGAAAGAGAGATAGTGGATACAAATGAGCTACACAAAATAAACCACCATATAAAAACCCAAATTATACCGGACTTTGTCGAAAAATCTGTGGAACACCTATTTGTCTGTACTCAATACCAGCACTGACAGGTGAGAAACAACCTCAACCTGAACAGCGACATATCAGTGTCTTCAAATATTGATTTTAAAAAAATTATCCAATATATCAATCACATTATACATTCATTCATTAGAATATAAATTATATTTTCATGTACCACCACTAATGATCCTAAGAGGTCGAGGCTGGTTTTATATAAATAAAAAAAACATGACGATCTGAAAGGCTCCGAGCTTTTCGTTGTTAAATGCTATATCTGCTCGTCGGTTACTCGTATACCGTCACTTGGGTGACAAAGCTGCGTTGGTTTATCAGCATTAATTTTAGCAACGCAACCGACGTACACATTCTATGTAGCATGTAGAGCTCCACTAACTACCTATTTATCTATTTTTTTTTCTAATCAATAAAGGGAAGATACTTGATAAGTAAGAAGAGCGGGTTGAATTTCTGCGCAATCTTATCCCAAACTGTGTTTACATACTGAATCAGTTATATAGGTACTATCCAAAATCCAATCTAGTTAGAATGTTGCACAAGGTTATATTATAAATCGAATAATAATTAATAAATGCGAATACTCATAAGGGCAGTTGCCTGATTTTCTCTTTTGAGAACTCTTCATATGGTGTTCAACTTGAACAGCGACATATCACTGTCTTTAAACATTGATTTAAAAAAAGTTATGTCATATCAATCACATTAATATATTAATTTATTATAATATAAATCATATTCTCATGTACCACCGCTAATGATCCTAAGAGGTTGAGGCGGGTTTTATATAAATAAAAAAACATCACGATCTGAAATTCTTCGAGCTTAGGTTTTCGTTGTTGTATGCTATATCTGCTCGCCTGTTACCAGAATATCGAAATTCTTATCTAAATACAGTTTGTTGATGGTGGCGCCTCAGTCGCTTGGGTGCGAAAGCTGCGTTAGTATTAGTAGCATTAATTTTAATAATGGATATACAAATTCTTACTACTTATGTATCTATTTTTTTAATTAATAAATGGAAGTAAGCAGAGCGGGTTGAATTTCTGCGCAATCTTATCCCAAACTGTGGTTACATGACGAGTCAGTTATATAGGTACTACCCAAAATCCAATCTAGCTAGATGGTTGCACCAGGGTATATTATGAATCGAATAATAATTAATAAATGTGAATACTCACAAGGGCAGATGCCTAATTTTCTCTTTTGAGATATCTTTATCTGGTGTATTTATTGAGAAAGAATGTAAAGCTCTTGTATTATTTTCTGCTAAGATAGATTAATATGTTGAATTTATCATATAAATAACTGTGATTATACATACCATAACCTTTATAATGTCATTTCCCAGAATTTTTCTCCTTAGGTTCTATGGCAGACGTTATGTCTTATATTTATCATTTTTCCCCCATCGTTTCTTCCAGGAACATACATTAGGTATTTCATAAAAATATTTTTTTTAACTGTCAATCTATGCATTTTCTGTTGAATATTCTTTTTTAGATAAGTAGTTTTTATTCTACCTAATAATTCATAGATAATTATACATAATAATACAAACATTTAGGTAGAAGCAGCTAGAGAAAATATACAGGGTGTTTACTAAACATGCGCCAAAAATTTGAAGGGTGATTCTTTGAACTATTCCAAGAATATTTTGTTCTTTGATAATTGGTGAGAATCCGCATCATTTCAAAGATACAGAGTGAAAACAAATTGCGAGAGCTACAACATTTTTTTATCAAAACGCACATAAGTTCCTTAATATACAATAAATGTTCAAAACTACTTCTACCAGCTTGGATACAAGCATACAATCGTCTCATTAGTGATTGCCGAACTAGTTCAAACACACCAGGTTCGTTTGTAATGGAGTTACATCCAGCAATTATCCGATTTCGCAAGTCGTCCAAATTTTCAACTGGTCGCGGAAACTAATGACTTTAGATAACCCCACAAGAAATAATCTAGGGGGCTTAAGTCCGACGATCGTGAAGGCCATGCGTGTGGTCCACCTCGACCAATCCAGTGATCTTCGTATGTTGCTATTGAATATTCACGAGTAACCAAACTAAAATGTGCTGGTGCACGAAATAGTTCAAGATAACAACTGCTTTTGTAGTTAAATTTGTTTTGTACTTTCTAAACCCATTGCCGTACGCTATACTCTTATGTACATTTACAATTTTAAGAAATATCGTAAATATTACTCGCAACTTTTTTAGCCTGTAATTTTGAAATTAAGCGGTTTTTCAACAATCATCAAAGAACAAAATATTCTTAAAATAGTTCAAAGAATCACCTTTGAAATTTCTGTCACATGTTTAGTAAACACCCTGTATATGTTTTCAGGGAAAGCAGCCAAATTGTTGAGTAATGAAAGAGAAGAGAAACTCTTTTCTACTATAGGAGAGCTTTCGGTTTTATTGGCTTAAAACTTCATCAGTCTTCTACGGAAACACAATGTAAATTAAATAAAATAAATAGATTTCGTATTATAGTTACTTATACTTACTGTAGACATAAGTAATTAAGTTAGTTTCTTCTCATTAATATAAGATATTCTTATCTGACTGTTGGAAATATACAAAAATAAATACATAAACATATAGCGAGGACTGTGTTCTCACGACAGGTGACACAAACCTTGAAATACCGTGCTCCATCAATCATTTGTTCTATTCTAGTTGATAATTGTGTTCGATATAAGAACAAGGCCAGGCATATGATTTGTATCTATATATACCTAGGTAGTTAATATGAAAAAGATATATAAACAATTCAAAAACAGCAAACACCAGGAGTTGCCAATTCCTGACAGAAAATAGATGGAATCTCTTGGTGTTGGGGATGACACCGCGGCATACCAAACTGCCACTTAGAATCCGGTGGATCATCCCCACATCAGTTAAATAGACTGTTTTTTTTTGATACTCGTAATCCAAAAAAGGATGTTAAAGTATATTACATTCAGATTAGCTATATCGATTTTCTTTTTGAGCAAGTTATGCCATTATGAATCTCATATATCTCTAGAAATGATCTCCTAGATAAATTGGGTCAGAGGATTACTTGGGTGTTGTCAAAATCGGGTTTGTGTCCAAAACTGTCCCCTTCCACATGCTGGGAAAGAGTACAGCTCGGAGTACAGGCACCATTTCTATGTCGCATATCACTTCTGTGCGACACTATTCTGGACTGCAGGTTTCTGGATGTCATTCCTATATATGAAAGATATGATAACCAAGAACAAGTTAGTGATAGAAAGATAATGTATAGACGATTTTTTTAATGCAAGCCTTAGATTTGTATATTTAATAGACGATAAATATTGAATAATTTGTACATAGCTATATCAGATATAAATCATTTCCTGTTTTATATTTTTCGAGGATGATATTTCAGTTGCCGGTTTTTGCTTTCGAACTTACTTTTATTTAAATAATTTTGTGTTTTTAATTTCGTGATAAAGTATTTACAGGGCGGACGATCAAGATGCTTCCAACAATACCTCATTTGTCATATTATGTTTGGCTTACCTCTGAAGCATGATTTAAGACATTATTCCCAATTATCGGATAAGCAAAGCCGCGAGCAACTTGATTGCCAAAACGGTAAAATTAAACTTGGCTTTTCCTTGTTCATGACCTTATGTCCGCCATATTCAATTTAATTTGACGTCACATATCCTATAACCAGCAGACGATCAAGACGCTTCCAACAATAACTCATCTGGGAAATTTTGATAAGTAATTTAGAGGTTATGAGGGAATAGATGAGCATACTTACATGTCAAAATCATAGCGCTTCTTTTGCTTCGCCGTAGTAATTTTCGCCACTTGTATCTCCCAGACATAAGAAAACACGCCATACTGTAAACACACAAAACGGCAAGCCTTAATAATGTCAGCAACATATTAGTTATGTCAGACCACCGTAGACTGTGATGAGATTGCAAAATTTTGGTCAATAATATGTCTTAGATTTATAAGCTTTATTCGTACGCTCTATAGCTATTTATTAACAATCTCCTTGATCCACTCTAATCACCATAGTTGAATATACATGCTTGTTTGTTAATCAAAACTATTTATTTGCATATAGATGTGGAATGTATGGAAAAATATCTTCATTCCAAAAGCAATCAAACTTTTGATTAGGTTATCATTGCGGCATAGGACTCGAAACTGTCTATCCATCGAAATTATCGAACACGTACTCTACGAAATGCAAAAGTTCTGATTGCATTCTAATTTCCTCGCATCTATATATATGTATATAGGTCTAACACCGTTACAGATTTTTTATTCGAAATGTTTGACGTATTTTCAACAAGATTTTTGTGAAATAGAATATATCTTCCATATTCTAATCATAACAGTTAAAAAACTCCATATTATTCCATATTTAGAGATATTTCCAGTAATGTTTCTCGCATATTTGTTGTTATAATAATTGTAACTGAGAACTATCAATTAATATCCTATGCACAGGTAACCATGTTTGATTGCTTTTGGAATGAAGATATTTTTCCATACATTCCACATCTATATGCAAATAAATAGTTTTGATTAACAAACAAGCATGTATATTCAACTATGGTGATTAGAGTGGATCAAGGAGATTGTTAATAAATAGCTATAGAGCGTACGAATAAAGCTTATAAATGTTTATCTCTGTAAGGTTTACTATTTATTCATAAATACGTGGCCACAATAGTGTCATGCATAATATTCTTTACACTCATAGTAGTACTGGTATTTACTATTTGCACGCAAATAATTAAATTAATAGAATAAGAATAGCTACAAAAACCATTTGTTGTATATGACTGTTCAATCATCTAGCATTCTATATTATATTTATGGGTTTATTATTCTTCGTGTTGATGCTTATTTCGCTCAAATTATACATACATTTGTAGGTAAAGTCAAATTCACAAAACCACACTAGTCCGATTGCCAATTTGACATACACCTTGTATTTGCAGCACCTTCTTAGGAAATAGATATTCATAGAAATAAAGAACTCTTCATGTTACCTTTTTTCAAGTCAGCAATATGGTACCACTACTTTATATGCATCGACAGTTTATACTGTCTTTGATATAGTCATTTGAATAAATTACGTGAAATGCTGCAACAGATTTTTTGATCGGAATATAGGTAATAGTTCTCGAACCATATGAAAATATCACATCCGATATTATTAAAAATATCTGGAGACTGAGCTTTGCTCGCGTAGAACAGGATTTAAGATATGTAAATGTGCATATTTCTTGTTAAAATGTATTGCGATCGGTAAATACTGCTTTTATTGTTCACATATTCGTAAGTTATAGATTTCGAAATAGATATGAATGAGTAATATGAATGATAAATATACCTAAACTCAGCTGTATCACCAATCGACTTCTCAACCCCCAAACACTATATATACATACTGAAACTTTTATCTGCGGAGCCATTCTTGAAATACCTTATGTGTACCCTAATGGTCACAATATATTAGATATGTACAAATTTTCATTGGATATTTCCGATAAAATTATTAGAAACTTAGACTAACATCTTTTTTTTAAAAAAGGGTTTTGTTAAAAAAAACTCAAAGGTGATCAGAATTCGAACCGTGGAACTCTAGATTAATACCCGGAAGCTTAACCATAGGACTATTTTTTCCCTTTGATGTTGTGTTTATATTGATATCTCTCATATAATCTTTAGAACTCGTAAAATGAGAATATTAATTGCTGAAAACGATTTTTCTTGTGAATGTGAATACAACCGATCGATTCAAGACACCCTAGAACCCATGCATATGAATTTTCATCGAAATCGGTAGACCAGATTCCGAGATAAAATTTGCATATATATATATATATATATATATATATATATATATATATATATATATATTAAAGCATTGCTCGTTTAATATAATTAGATAGCAATGTTTTTTTTTAAATACATAGGTCTCTTGAATTCACTGAAAGATACGCTCTCAATCTCAATATAATTGTTACCTACAACGTTTAGCAACGTCCTTAGTGAAATAGTCCTCGTACTAATTATGTATTGAAAATGACCGTTACATCAATGTTTTTTTTTCGTTGAGCTCTTCATAATGAACATGTCAGTGTGAAGAGTCACCAAGCAAGATTAAAAGTAAATTACCTAACATATTGAAATTTTTATTTGATGCGCGCTACAACATTTTGCTCCTTTTTTGGTTGTTTCCAGCTTGTAAAATTAATCATGGCAGGTCAATTTATCCAATGTTTTTAAATGAAATTTTTACAAAATTGAAATTTGTTGCAATGCATAATCAACGAATTGCGACATTGGATTTTTGCTGTAACATTTGAATGGGAAAGAACACTAATGATGATTTCGAAATAAAAACACAACTAGCTTTTTGTTGGCCGAATATCAAATTTCATGTGTCAATAAATTAATTAATTACAAAAAAAATGGACAGACTTTATTAGTTGTTGCACTGAAAAATACAAAATAATACATAATAATTCTATTGGTGCTGGTACTTTGGAGTTGGTGCCTACAGTAACAAACTACAGAGGCACAACTTCAAAATTACCAGCACCAATAGAATTAATAATATTTTTTGTTTTTCATTGCAACAACTAATAAAGTCGGTCCAATGAGTGTAACATTAGTCATGAAAATTGTTGAACGTTCACTAATACCAAAGAAGGTAATAGGTACTTATCCTATTTATTGTATAGGCTTAGCTTGTATTATACTATGTTTTTTGTGGGAAAAAAGTATTGTTATAAAAAGTGATATTTCGTCACCTCAGCAGAGATGAAATATCAAACTTCTTCAGGTCACAGAAAAATTATTATTTATTTTTGTCTCTATTTCGATTCCGTGATTTACCATAGGTTTTTAGAAGTGCTTACGCTACATCAATGTTCTAGTTATCTTTGAAACAAGTTAATCATGTATTTAACATGGCATCCGGATGAAGCATACATATACCTACTTTGATTCTTGTCGTTCTTAAATCAAGACTATGTGTTATATTATACCACTAGTTGATATCATCGAAAATATCCTTGGAAAAACCCTAATAACTCCCTATTTCATCATAATCCATTGGCGTAGAATCAGCTTTCATAAAAAAATTGTTTCGTCCACTCACAAGACTTTCTTACCAATCTCAAACAAATTCTACCGAATACAAAAAAAATCTGCACTGCGTTTTTTTCAGCATACCAAGACAAATAACAATAAATTTCCATATCCTTTTTTGACGTAATCAACAATTCTCAAATTTGCTTTTTGAAACAAGTATTTTTTACCTTATATCTGATTGACTAGGGGCGACTATTTATAATGCAAAATCAGCATTTCAATAGGGAGTCCGGATTAGGGCATTACATATTTCGTAGGGTTTCAGCCAGAATATAAGTAGATAGAAAATTTGACAGTTCATTTGAGTTGTATATATGCCACAGGCGATAACTCAGGAAAACAAATAGTTTATCCGTTCCCGAGATAATCAGACAGACCAACAGCCGAAAATATGTTTTATTGGGAACAGGAGACACTAAGTCTTATATATCTGTTGAAAACTAATAATCGAAAATTCTACAATATTTCAATACCTTCCTTACATAGCTACTTCGAGTAGCAGTAGGAAAGTATTGTAGGTACCATTTCACATCTGGAACTCGGTTCTCATGTTTCGGAGATTAGTCCGAACAAACAAACACGTAGCTAAAAATTCAATTTAGTTTTTATTTACTTGCAAATTACCTCTACATCGATATTACCTACAGTAAGATGTATCTGTATAGATATATAGATTATTTTTTATTCATAGATGTGTCCTATTATGGAGAGAATATTTATAGTATTAACATAATTGTGGACTGGAATTTAAGACTTTTTTTAAAATAAACAATGTTTTCCCGTTCAAAACAATGACTCCGGGCTGAGAAACAATTGAAGCTCATTACAAGTGGTCGACAACACTCTTAAAGAAATATTTTCCTCGTTGCTATGACAGACGGTAGAGAACTGGCTGTCGAGCTTAGATCTTCAGCTTTGAAACTGTTAGATGAGAAACAACGTTTGAGCACGTACAAAAATGTTTGTAGCCGAGCTGAAACAGCCATCCGACTCAAGAGGAAACATTTTCATCTTGGAAATGAATGAGTAGAGGTGCAACAGGAACACCATCCTTTAACAGGATGAAATCTCATTTTTACTTTTCTACCGCTATCCTTAGTAGCTATGTAAAAAAAGTATTGTAATATTGTATGTAAAATGTTCGGTGTCCAATTTTCAACGGATGTTCAGGTTTTGGAGTTCAAATAAAATATTTTCAGCCATTGGTCTATCTCTCTGTCTGCCTCTGCCAATAATATTTCAGGAATGAAACGATATTATGTATTGCTTTCGTTTTTGTTTTGTAGAGCTCGAAATTTTCATGGACATAGTTTTAGCATTCTGCTTGTACTTGATGCTAGGCAATAGCTACGAATTTTGTTTCGCTCAAGATTTAGCGCCACAACGGCTCTAACAGTCTAACAGTAGATGTAACTTCTCTAAAAGATTCTGCCTTAAGCCCTTTACCAGCAGCTATAAGATGTAAGGAATAAGATAACCTTTCGGTATGACGATCAAGATGGAGGACTGCTTCCTAGCAGCAGCGGCCTTTTATTAATTTGCTGAACCTGTAAGTAATGGCATTCCAATGCATTTTTCCTATTAGACTACTTCACCAAGGTCAAGGTTTTGCAGTTCCTAGAGCAATTTCATGCAACTATAATGATCTTGTGAAGGTATTGAGAATATAATATTTTTGTAATGTATTAAATTTTGCCCTGAATTTAAGAAAGAAAATAGGTACTCGAGAATTATTCTTGTATTTCTGGCGACTATTCAGTGAACATCCTAGTTGAAGATTTCTCTAACTCAAAATCCACCTCGAGAAATAAAAGTTGTTCCTTTGTGAGTTTTAGAAGTCCATGTATAGCTGAATTTCAATTTGTAAATCGACAAACTAATATTCCATTTAAAATATTCGTGGATTCAAAACTGAAATATCTAATTATACCTAATATGTTTTTCTATTCAAACTCAATCTTCTTACTTGTAAGTTTTTATTACTTCCTCTCTTATTTCGGAAATAAACCATCTTCTCCTTATTTAATTTATTGAATTATGCATGAATCCAACCTATTACCTACTCTCATCATAAATTCAATTTTCCTGATCCATAATCTTTATAAACTTTACTATGGAGTGTCTATTCTACAATGGATATTATCTATTTCAAAAGGTACTTTATCAGAGAGCGAGCTTGTCATATAAATGCGAGACCATTTTATGATATTTTCCACCAGGAATATTATTAAAACTGTAGGCTCAACACATAGAGAGACACTTGCATTGCACTATAAAAAGAGGTTACCTATATCAAAGATTAAAAACACCTTTGCAACACCTACAATAATACTCAACTTTTCAAAATTGAAATTATGATGGTGAACAGGTCTCAAATGAATATTTTTTGACAAACGTCTGAAGTCTGATTATTTGAAATATGTAAATACATGATTTTTTAATTCTGGCTTTTACAATCGACAATGATCTCATGGAAAGTACTGCTTATGAAAAATTCAAAACTATTCTTCTCTTTGATAATGGACTAATTTAATACTTCAAATATTCCAATAAATATTGCTCAAGCTCAGAACAATGAACGCTATCCAAGCTGAGCTCGTATATTTGATACCTATTTGAGCACCATTAGACTTATTCAGAAAACTAAACCGAACTTCGAAAGTTAAAAGTTCTAGAATATATTTATCCACTTAAAGGCATCTGTGGGTCAGTTCTCACTCAACTACAAATTGGAAAATGAAATACTCAATATTCTATGTGGAGATAAATACCACGAAAGTCAACTTAAATGCTGACAGTTTTGATCATAGACTTGATGTTTTATGGTTTTGATGTATCGTATTTTCCTACTCAGCACCGAAAACATTCCTGTTCTGTGAATCATGGAATATATTTAAAAAAAACATTTTCATACATAAATACGGTATTTTTATTAATATCAATCATCCATTGGCAAATAAAGCAATCAAAAAATTATAGTGTGTTATGCCCTAAGTCTAAGTCTTGGCTGATGTTTTAGAAGCAGAAAGGATATTTTCTTTTGTTCATTATAGTATTAAAGTGAAAGACAAAATATAAGTATCAATAAATAAACATATTTCATGTAGAACGTTATATACTTAGGTCGGACCGTTTTGCATTTCTAATTCTACGTGAGAATACAAAATTATCAGCACTTTTTTACTAATTTAGGTTTACTTTCTTGTATATAATTTGATTATTAGTACAGGTTGATAAAAAAGATGAATTAAATTCAAATTTAAAAAATTCAAATATCTTTTTTTAAATGTAAGCCCCCTATTTTTATAATGTACTAACTTTAGCCCGCGACTTTGTGCGTGTGGAAAACTACATTCGATTCCATACGGTAGTTCTTGCGTGATGCGTGTACAAACATACAGACAAAAATTCAAGAAACTGTTACTTTGACTTCTGTTGCTCTAATAAACTACAATTTTATTATATATGTATAGATGTACAGATATTCATATAAAGGGTAATTTTGTAGAGAAGTGCCTAATCCTTAAGTTTCCAGTTTTTTAAATAATTGGTTTTAGCATATGTAAGAACTCTACATAACTTTCATGATGTTTTAAAAGTGGGCAATGATTGTATCAGAAAATAATCACGAGTGTCAAAATATTTCAAACCAGTCTCACACAAATGGTAATATTAGATATACTACTTACTATTTAAAAATTTTTAGTACCGATCAAACAGGCACGATTGAATTATAAAAATAAAAGTTTTAAATATGAATGTGATAGGATTGTTTCAATAAAATGTAATCCCTTTCCAAGCGATATTCGTAAAAGCGAAAATAAACATCAACATATATTAAAAAATTGTAGACATTGATTTGGATCCGTTAGAGTTAAAGTAAAAATAAACATTTTTTTGTTAACATTGAAAATATCGAAACTGATATTGAAATTTTGGGTATTTTTCCGCATTTCAAAGAATTTCTACTTGGAATATAGCATTAGAATAAGAATTATCCAAGACATGAGTTAATAGGATTTCATAGAAATATTAACAAATAAATTTAAATTATCTAAATAGGTATTTGCATAGTTTAGTCCTCCCGACACTACAATTTTAAAAAAATTGCAAATAACAAGTTTACATATGTGTGACACTTGTTTGACTTTCTTTGACACTTGTGATTATACTCTTATGCAATCAAAACCCACTTCTAAAAACTTCAAATGCATGTAGTGTTCTTCCATAGAAAATGTTAAATCGCCAATTAAAAACAAAAAAATAGATATTTCTATGCAAAGGTATCCTTATTTTTATTTCTTCATATGATAAAATTATAAAAATAGGGGTTTCCATTTGAAAAAAAACTTTTGTCGATTCTCTAATTTAATTTTTATTCTTCATTTTGATCAACCGGTAGTATTTATAATAAAATATCTTATAAGAATATATCAAAAAAGTCAATTTTCCTCTTAAATTAAAAAAATCCCGAAGGCCTTCCTTATAGAAAAAATATCTTTTTATCTATTGGTAAGCAAACGTCATTTATAACAAAAAATATTTTAAAAAGGTATTTCAAATGAGGTTAGACTTAGGTATAGAACTTTATTCATGAAATGTGCTAAGAATTGAATTGAAATTGAATTGAATTGAAAGTGCCTACTAGCCCCTATTTACTTCATTATAATTCACAATTTGCAAGTTCGAGTCATACATATTATTTTATTATCAATAGATATACTTTCTGGAGGGACACGGTGTATATTATTTTTTTCTAAATATTACTATCTAGCTTACAAAACTGATAAACCATCATAAATTATCCAAAATAATAATGAATCTTGACCATAAATTACGCGTTTCCATTTTAATTCAAATGGAAAAAACCAACATACCATCTTACAAGTTCGGATCTTTCATTCTCGAAAAATAAACGATTTTATTCAGAAGTTCAGACCTTTAGAAGACCAACCTCACAAACTTTAGAAAAACGTAAGCCTTACCAGAGACTATTGACAAAAGACTGCTCTGGATATAATTTTTTTTTTTCCAGATTCATTGGAAGTATTTACCTACCTCGTATTAAGATGCCCACTCTAACATTTCCATTTATTTATTCCTATAATTAAAATCACTGCAGGCAGTTTGCCGAATACGGACTCTTTTTATCCACATCTCATTTACTAATGAACGGATTTGCTCATTT
The DNA here is from genome assembly GCA_958507055.1 of Crioceris asparagi. NCBI lineage: Eukaryota > Metazoa > Arthropoda > Insecta > Coleoptera > Chrysomelidae > Crioceris > Crioceris asparagi. The sequence goes on from OY293826.1 coordinate 42,078,694, forward strand.
GGCACCCGCTTCTGGCAATCTCAATTATTATTCTGTATGTGTATACGCAGGAGTTCATATCGAATGTTAGACAGGTATAATTTGGATTAGAAGTTATAATCAGAGCCGACATAACTTCGACATTATCAAAATAGTCAATAACAAGATAAGATCTATCCCGTAAGGCGCTCATTAACTTGATTCACGTGCCATGGCAACATGTTGTCAGAAATGCAGGGCAGAGCAAACAAAGAAAGCACTGGAAACAAAGTGTATGACACAGTTGATGTCTTGTTGTCCACGCTGGGGCATGTCCCTCAACTTGACACACAAATTTAGTCGAGCTCTTTCCTTGAGGTGGGTTCAACCAAATTTTCCATTCAAATACGTTTGTTGATGTCTTGTTGATCAACGAACTTGAGGAACCTGGTTCATGAACATGTTGAAGTATGTATGGGGCCCAAGAGAGAGACAGCAGTTTGACGACGATGTCCCGCATTTTCATAATTTTGTTCCCGGAGTATTTTAATTTGAATTTTACCGTGTCTCCAATATAAGGATCGGATGGCATTAGGATCTCGATAACAATAGCAGATGCGGAGTTGGTCAAATGGGAAAAAAGTTGAGGAATTTCATGGTCTTTTATTTCGTGTTTATAAAAACTTTACTGTACGATTTACCAGATTTGAAAGAAGAAACTGATGTTTACAATGTTAGTTCTATTTTCTTTCTGGAGATTGCTGAAAAGCCAGCAAAAATGGAAAGGAAACATTTGCAGCTACTTTTCCAGTATCACAAAATGACATACAAAATATTATCATGCGACATTTCGTTTCTTAGATTCCACTAATACCTTTGTTTTTTTATGGGCCGAAACCAAAAAAACACCCTCTATAATTTAAAGATCTATTGGCCAGATCAACCAAGTATCACATGAAATACCCTGATTTAGGTATTCTTACTAAAAAGGCCCTTTTCGTGTCTTTGCTTGATGCTTGATGCTTAACGAAAAGTGAAATAATCTGAGGGCAAAAACTAATGTGATATACCTATATGCGTTATAGTTTTAAGTTGTGAGCTTTCAAGAACTTGTTGAATATAGCCTGGCATCCCAGATCCTTAATTAAATTTTCAAATAAGTAGATATATCCAAAATTATGTGTACCTACGTATTTTTCAGAAGGAGAGAGTCAACGCCAACTGTTTTAAGAAATATTTCAGTGGATTATATCATATATACCGGGTGTCCCAGTATGAGAGGCTATCGGCTGCATATCGGAAACAACTCATTGTAGAGACTTATAAAAAACTAGAGCAGCCAAGAGAATATACTGTAAATTATCTTCAGATTACTGCGACGGCCTCTAGGGTGCAAAGTCTTTATCTTGAATAAAAAAGTGGTGTTTCTCGAAATTTCACCAGAATAAAGATAACAGAGAATCCATGCTTTTTCGAGCTGCGATTAATTCAAATAAATTCTTTTGTGTAGATTATTTTTTCTTTATCTCTTAATATAATGTGGTGGTGGGAACTCAAAAATTTTTGTAAATAAGTATATGAAACTTAAAATCAGATCGACAGATTTTAGCAAACAGGGTGTCGTTAGAAATAACTTTTCTTATTTAAAGAAGTGTACCTTACAAGTTGTGATTGTAATTGGGAATGTTTCACCATGGGGATTTTTTTATATTTAAAAAATATATATTCCACATCTTTTGGTGTGTTATTTGTCATCAAAATCATTGAATAGTAATTTATATGCAGAGATTTCAAAACATAATATACACAATTTCAGACTTTACTACTGTTTTAACTCTACACCACACTGTAATTTTTAAAAAACAAATTCCAACTTAAACATTGCCGTATATTTCTTCCCTTATTTGCCGTCTCAGATTGTCCATTTCAAAAAATACCCCTTTACTCTCTTTAATGGGCAATTTTTTTTCTCAATATAGTGAAATTTGGAGAAGTACCACATTTTTAATTTAAGATGATGATTACGGTTCTTGGTGGTCAGTTTAGCATCCTGAGAATAATTTCCAGCACTTTCTCTTGACTATTTTAGTTAACGAGTTTTTATCGCAGTTCTCTACAATGAATTGTTTCCGGTATACATCCGATTACCTCTCTTAATGGGACACCAGAAGATAACAATGATCTGATATATAGAAGATGTTACATATGTTAAGTGGTTGACTATCAGAATGTATTGCAATGTCACATTTCTGATAGTTTCTTTCAAGGTTCACCTCCACGCATCTCTCAATTGCAAGCAATTTTGCTTGAAAGACGCTTGGACAGCGGCCTAGCGCAAGTGAGCATTTGGTGCGATTCCCAAACACTCCAGCGCCTGTCCCCGTCGTGGTCTTAGAACCGTCAGTGTACCATTTAATGGTATTCTTTTTGAGAGCTTGGGTTGTGAGCCCCCTTTCCCAATCTTCTCTGCTACTTAGCACCGTGGTGAAAGTTCTCTCGATGCTAGTTTTCTTTGTCATTACATCACTGGGAAGGTTTGCTGATGGGATGTGTTTGGACAGAGAGAACCAGGCTCTCTGATTCCGAATTCCCACAATGTCTGAACCTTCCCTAGATAGTCTTAGAATGGCCTCATGGGCCAATCTATCTATCACTAGATGGAGAGGTGTGAGATCTGTGATGATCTCTACTGCCCTGGTCGGGCAAGTTCTCATGGCTCCAGTGATACAGACACAGGCTAGTCTTTGTATTCTATCGAGGGTTTTCCTCGTATTGCTCTGACTTGCCTTGCCATGCCAGGCTATTGACGTACATCCATCGAGTATTTTTGGGTTACATCCCCAAGTCTTAACAGTCAGATTTCTGCACGCCATTAAGGACTTTATTGCTTTGCTAGCAGTAGCCTCAATATGCTTGTTCCACAGAAGCTTGCTATCTAGTGTTAATCCCAGATATTTGACTTCAGCCTTCCAGCTTATTATGTCTCCACCCAAAGTGAGAGGTTTCATAGCTGGAAGTTTCCTTTTCCTAGTAAATGGAATAATTGTGGTCTTGGATGGGTTTATGCTAATCCCCACTGACAAGCACCATTGCTCAATAGTTCTGAGGCCCTCCTGCAATAATTCGCATAGGGTGTTCGCGAATTTTCCTCGGACTATTAGGACTATGTCGTCGGCATAGCCTATACATGTGAAGCCAAGCTCCGTGGAGTAACTTGTCTACTACTGAGCTCCATAGGAGGGGAGATATTACTCCTCCTTGAGGTATTCCACGAGTAGCTTTAACAGAGGTGGTATGATCACCTACTTGGGCCTCAGCTATTCTCGTCTTCAACTTCTCATACATCCATTTGATAACGGTCTTGTTCACTCCTCGCTGTGTGAGTGCCTCCCTGATTGACACATGTGTGGTGTTGTCAAAAGCCCCAGATATATCCAGGGAGGCACACATTGCGATTTCTTTATTGCTCAGAGAACTCTGAATGACCTCAGTTAGCTGATACAGCGCGGTTTCTGTTGAAAGCCCCGCCCGGTATGCATGCTGACATTTATGAAGTGGTTTGTCCTTCAGAATCTCTGTTTTTATGTAGTTATCCACTACTTTCTCCATCGTTTTCAGTAGAAACGATGTTAAACAGATAAGTCGGAAAGATCGGGGATCAGTCCCATTTTTCTTCCCTATTTTCGGTATGAAGATTACTTTGGTTCTTTGCCATATGCTAGGTATAAAGCCCCGTGCTAGGCAGCTTCTTGTAATCTTCAGGAGATGGAGAAGGATCTCCTCCATTCCTTTCTGTAGGAGTATTGGGAATATGCCATCTACTCCCGGCGATTTATAAGGTTGAAAGGTGTTGACTGCCCATTCCAACCTTTGTCTTGTGAATATCTTCTTAGCAATACTCTAATCTTCCTTGCGAGGATTCTTGGTTTGGATTGCTACGTCAATACTACTGAGGGGTTCACTTCCTGGGAAGAGTGTTTTGAGAAGTAGAGCAGATCGCTCCTCTTCTCCCTCAGTGTATGACCCGTCTGGCTTCTTGAGCGAAATTAAGGGTCTGATTGCCCCTTTTGCCATGACTTTTTGCAATCTGGCTGCAGTAGGAGTCGAAGTGATCTTTTCACAAAAAGCTTGAAAGTGAAGCCTCTTGGCCTTCCTGATCTCCTTATTGTATTGTGTGAGCTTCTCGGTGTAGCCCTGCCAATTATCGTCTCTTTTGGCACTGTTGAAGAGCCGACGGACCTCTAATCTGAGGTTTGACAGGTTTTTATTCCACCAAGGTGCTTCCTTGCTTGGTCGAGCTTTTGAAAGTGGGCTACTTGATTGGAATGCCTCCGTTATCGCCATACTGACCAGTTCGACCTCTTGATCCGGATCGCAGTGTGGGTGTTTGACCCCATTACTTTCGATCTGTTCCGAGTTTCGCTTCAGAAGGGTCTTATATTTAGACCAATCTGTATTTCTAGGGTTACGAGTTGGAGACAGTGAGGTTACTTCCCCCTAAACTCTATAATCCTATGATCGGAGAGAGAAGGTTCCTCCATCACTCTCCAATCAAATACGTTATTTCTGGCAGTAAGGCTGGCAATTGATACGTCCAGGACCTCTTCTCTTGGTCTCGTGACAAAAATGGGGGTTGTTCCCACATTAAGGGTTTCTAGATTATTAGCTAAGAGATATTCAAGTAAGCACTCAGCTCTAGGGTTGTTGTTCGTGCCACCCCAAATAACATTGTGCGCATTGGCATCACAGCCTATGATGACTGGCAGTTGTCTGCAATTGCAGTATTGCACTAGCTCTTGAGCTTCGACTGGAGGTATTGCAGGATTGTCTCCAGCGAAATAAGCAGATGCAATAACTATGTCTAGGTTGATGCCCCCAGTGTTGAGGTGTACTAGAATTGGAACTAGGTCCCGAGTCATGAATTCTGAAACACATGTGTAATTAATGTTGTTTCTTATGATCACACAGGCACGAGGGGACTCCTGCGTCTGGTCATAGATCAATTCTGAGTCTTTAGATGCCAAACCTTTAATTTGGCCTGCTTTGCCTGTCCAGGGTTCCTAGATCAGTACAAAATCCAGTTTGGATTTCGCAAATAGCCTTGCAATCACTACTGAAGCTCCCTTCGCGTGATGCAAGTTCACTTGCGCCATCTTGGAGAAAGGGATGAAGGTGCTGTAGTATGGGGTGTAGGGGCTTGGTAGTCCAGCCTCTAGTTCCCCCCTCCTCTCTTTCCTCCTGTCCCTCATCAAGATCCATCGGGAGGGTAGTCTCCTTGGAGCTCGAGCGGGTATCAGGGTCTCGGGTTATGGCCTCGACCCCCGCATGGGTTCGCCTTTCCCCCAGGACTGCACAGAATTTCTCTGCCGCCCCGGCTTCTTTGGCAGAGCCAGCAGAGGCCTCGACCAGACCTGAGCTAGCTGTTTTATCCTGCACACCGGAGTCCGTAGATGTGGAGGGCATCTCCGCATCTTTTGGACCTCCCGCAGGATTATTTTTCTGCCCTAGCCCCGAGACAGACACACGTCCAAACCTAAAGTTTAAGACGCATCCTTCTGCATTCAGGGCCTCTCTTGATTGGTGATCGATCCCAATCGGTTCCCTCCTTTTATGAGTTGAGAACTTTCCAGGCTCCGGTACTTAGCCAGGTGTTCTGTACTTCGACGAGTCGGAAGATCTTCTCCGTCTCCATATCGAAGCTTCTTGGGAAGTACACCGTTACAGTGACGGGTTTGGGGATGTTTTTCTCCTCCACCGCCACTAACTCGGGTCCTTCCCAAGACCTCAAGGCCGGCACTACTCCAATGAGCCAGTCCGCCGAATCCTGAGAACCGCAGTCCACCAGCAACATTCCACAACGGAAATGTATACCGGTGAAGTGCATTCCCTTCACCTCTCCACTGCACATCTCTTCCACTAGAGCATCCTCCAGTGTTGAGAGCCGCTGTGGTTCAAGGATTACTCTAGGGTAATCCTTGGGTATGATACCCACACGAATAGCCTTTACGGCCTTGGCAGCTGCAGCGTATCCAGTGGCATGCCCGGTTTTGCTGCAGTTGTTTTCGGCTTTTTAGGCTGAGGCCTTTCCGGAGGAGTGATATGCTCCGCGCCTCTCTTTCCTGTCCCTTTTCCCGTCGGTGTTACCTTCGGGGTCGGGACAGTATGGTATGGAGTGTTGAAGAGCCTGTTTTCTGGCCTCCAAGTCCCTGATGGAGGAGTCGCAGGTACTTCCGCACTCCTGCTCCGCTGTAACCCTTTCTCAGTGGATCGTCTCTGCCGCCCGGCTGTCCGAGTTTCGCCAGGTCGAACGGCAGACGATTCCTTTGCCGTTTGGCATTTCCCTTTTTTACAGGGAGCCCGGATGAAGAGGTGGAGGCTTTCTCCATCTCTCCTCCGGTGAGTTTGGGATTATGTGGTTTTTCCATAAAGTTCCCACGAGTAGCTGGGAACAAATCGGTCCACTCCTGCAGAGCCCCGCATGCAGGAGTAAGGGGTTAATACAATGGACTTCCCCTTGTGCTCCAAGGTGGAAACCAGTAGAGACCAGTCCTCTATCTGGCCATGCATCCCTCGGCCTGGTTTCCCGAGGTTTCGAGGTTAGCTCGAAAGCACACCTGGCATCGTTGTACCTGAGTGCGATTCCCTTAGCTACGACACTACAGCTGGGACAGGTGAAGTTGGTCCGCGGCAGGGTATTCGTGGCTGCCAATTGAGTATTTTGTCTCAATGAGCCTTATTTCCCAGCACGCCCCCTTCTCATAAAAAATCATCGTTAGAGGCCCCCTCCTATCCGCCACCTGGAGAGGCGCCGGGTTGGCAATTCACTCCTCCCAGATGCTGATTGACAACATCCGGACCGAATATTGTAACTTAAATGTGCTTAAAACATTTGGTCATGTACACAATTTTAATACTGGTCATCGCAACGATCTCTATGTTCCATTCTCAAAGGGAAATAATTTGTTTAAATCACCCGGTGTAATGGGCCAAAGACTTTTTAATAAGTTACCAACAAGCATTAAAACTTCTCAAACAGTGCATTGTTTTAAAAAGTCACTCAAGAAATATCTGTTGAATGAAGTATATTATACAGTGGAGGAATTTTTATGTCTCTACTGCTTTTCTTTTTTATGTTCTAGATTCGTGATTTTGTTTTGACCAATTCTACACGAACTATGTTTGTCTGTAAAGTATTATTATTATTATTATTATTATTATTATTAAGAAGATGAAAAAGTAGTGAAACAAACAGAACAAATACATATAACGAAAGAACCAATAAAAAAATACCTAATACAAAACGGAAAATTGAAGTAAATGTGCTATATGGCCTCCATTCTGAGCAATACAAGTTGTATAGATGACTTCTAGTTTTCTTCATTGATATTTCGAATTTCTTCCCTTACTCGATTTCTTAGGTCATCGATATCTTGAGGTTTATTTTTATAAACTCTATCCTTTAATGTTCCCCATAGATAATAGTCCAGAGGAGTCAAATCTGGACTCCGCGGAGGCCAAGAAATATTTCCATTTGGCCCAATGACCTCATAGTTTTCATTCAAATAATTTCTTACTTGAATGGTGTTATCGCAAGGTGCTCCATCCATTTGGTAAATAATATTGTCTATGTTACTAAGCATCTCTAGTAACGGTCTGATATTGTCAGTCAGTAGCTCCAGGTACCTCGCACCATTTAAATGGGTATCCAGAAATAGAGGACCTATTATTTGATTCCTGTAAATCGCACACCAGTAGTGAACACAACGGCGACCTTGATGTTTAGTTTTAATATTGTTTTTGTTTTCTTGAGACCAATAGTGAGTTTTCTTTCTATTAAATATCCCTGAGGTAGTAAATATCGCTTCGTCCGTCCAACAAATAATGTTAAAAAAATTACGGTAACGAAAATGACAATCCATCATGAAGTTACAATATTCCAAGCGTAGAATATGTTCATTAGGTTCTATGTGTTGTAATTTAGCGAACTTAAACGCCCTGTAATTATTCATTACCAGTGTTCTATGGATATCAGTTCTAGCAATATTTAAGTCTTTTTCTGCATCTCTGATGGAATTTTCTGTAAATTCTTCAAAATACATACATATATTCAATTGTGTTTCATCATCCAAGAAATTTTTAGGTTTATTTCTTTTTTCATACTTTAAAACACCATGCTGTTTGAGATCTTGCTCAAATCGCCCAAATATGGATCTTTCCGGTATTCTTCTTTCCGGATACTTTTGACGATATACTCTAATAGTCACTGCAATGCTTTTGTTATTTTGGAGATAGCACTGATATAAATTTAACCTTTCTTCGGCACTATAAGACATTAGAAGCTAAAGTTAAACTAAACGCACAACAAACCAAGATTATTATTTGATAGTTCTTATTTACGTTGGTTTCCAAAGCACTTTATTTATTTTCCATGGCAGTTTTGATTTTGATTACATGCAATATTTGGTTTAATTTTGTGATTTTTAGTGAATTATTCTCTCAAAGAATACAGACATATTAGTTGGAGTTCTAAACTACTGACTGACTTGAAATTCTGTTACAGTCAGCCCGTTAAGAAATATTTGAACGTATTTTCTCACTAAATTCAAATGAAAGGTATTTTTATTACATTAAAAATGTTTAATTGCGAATATATTCTAAACGGCTAGAGATAGGTATAGGGCATTTTATACAAAGTTATCTTATTTTTTGTGAACAATCGGCCATGATATATAGGGTGTTCTATTTAAAATTATCGACTTATAGATGATTTTATATATCAAGATCGGATCAATTTCTGAGATGACCCTGTATAATTTGTAGTCATAGGAAAAAATTAAAGTTATGTATTGGGATGTTGTCTTCAACATGAAAATGGCATATTCATCAAATATGATATACTTATATTTTTTTCGACTACCTTAAATAAATACGTTTTTAGCAAAAAAATAAATATAAATATTTTTTACAAAAAATTGGACCGACGTTATAGTTGATGCACTGAAAAGTATAAAATAATATTACTTCTATTGGTGATAGTACTTTTGAAGTTGTGCAGTTGCAGTTAGATTGATAGCTTTTGGCACCAACTTCACAAGTACCATCACCAATAGAAGTAATATTATTTTATACTTTTCAGTGCATCAACTATAACGTCGGTCCAATTTTTTGTAAAAAATATTTATTTCACACTTTTGAGTGTAACATTAGTCCCGAAAATCGTTGAACGTTCACTATACCATATCAATGAAGATAATACTTATTCTATTACCCACGTATATTCCTTGCATGTAGTGGTTATTATTGAGATCTCAGAACATCGCGGCGGAAATACGCTTGAATATTTTAGTTGTTACCATTTAACACCGATTTAACTCGAAAACCGTAATTCTAAGGAAGAAATGTTCATTATAAATGTTGCTACAAATAATTATATCTTTCATGTAGTATCGAAAAATTTTCAATTTTCGAAAGAAATTGTCCTCTCCACATAGCAATAATACATATTTAACATGCGTCTATCTCGAAAACCGTAACACTTTTGAAAAAATGTTCAATTTAAACGTTTCCGGATATTGTCCTATCTTTAATTATACCAACTCAGATTTTCGATTTTCGAGAAAATTCGCCCCCACCACCCCTTCGGGGGCGGTTTTCGGAGGGAAGGCGATTTCGGATTTGCGTTTTTATGAATATGGGACCATTTCTCAATCCCCTTCTTTCAAATGAATCCAAAATCATCAAAATCGGAGATCGTCTACTATATAAAAGGCGCGCACGAACCAAAAAAAAAAAAAAAAAAAAAAAAAAAAAAGCAGACAGTCGAATTGTATACCTCCTCCGTTCGGGGTTCGTCGGTCAAAAACTGCTATTAAATCCTAAACCACAAGAGATAGCTATATAATATCTTATTGAAAGTCATTCTTATTTTTTATGAGGAATCAAAATCCAAAATAATATACAGGGTGTCCCATCTCATTTTCAAGAGTTGAGTCCAGGCCATGGACAACTGAGCTCCCTGTATAAGTGAAAAGTGTATACTATAAGAGTTCCCTAAAAATCAATAATAATCTGTATTTAACTTTTTTTCCTAAATAGAATATCTTCCGAGATAATGGCATAGAGGATCTTATGTGGGACACCCTGTACATATAGGTATAGACGCTTCATAAACTAATCACATAATATTTACAATCGATAGATCCGAAAACAGTGAACGCACAAACAAAAAAACTTGATCCAGTTAGGAAGCACAGCGAGGATTGGGATCTTAAAACTTCAGGATGATAGATAAATAAAACGAAAATGAAAATCGTTCTACTTGAGGTAAATACTATCATACGTACCTATTCATAATCCAATCTTAGTTCGGTACTAGCTAGTACCGTATTAAAATAAAAAACAAAACAATATCCTACTCAAAAGTACCAGCTGCAATAGAATTAATATTATTTTGAATTTTTCAGTGCACCAACTAATAAAGTAAACTGTAGTTTTGGTAAAAAAAATATTTTAGATTTTTTAGTAAACTCATAGTCATCAAAACTGTTGAACGATTACTTATACACAGATATTTTAAGACATAGATAAACTACACATAATTCAGACATTACTATTGCTGTATGTCTGAAGTCGTATTTTTGAAGAATGTCTAATTGAAATTTTGCCGGAAATGGTCCGTTTTTAATATGGTCGTCTCAGATTTTCGATTTTCCAAAAACAAACTTCCAGTTTCGTTAGTGTATGTTAAGGAAATATTGAATTTCTCTGTCTCTCCTTCAATTAAAACAATCATCAATATCGATGCGAAAGACGCGATAGAACCAAATAAAAGGAGACAGTCGACTTGTATAACTCCTCCGTTTGGATAATCGCTCAAAAATAAAGTGTTGATATTAGATATAATTCTCGTATAACCCGTGATACTGATATTTTAAATTGAACAACCTGTATATTTGTGCATTTAGATATAGGTATTTTATCAACCGTTTTATAGGTAACTAAATGTAGATATAGCGTTCAGTAGCTATCTAAATTTATGTAAATATTGAACTCCAACTCCACCAATTTGATCCTATTGTTCTTTCAATATAACATACGGTTTAGCCAAAAATTAGGTATTTTCACGCATTTGTCTAATTCTGTAAGAGATTTTAACACTATATAAGGTAAATTCCACATCATGACCTCCATCTTTATATATATATATATATATAAATCTTCTGTGCGTGTGTATGTGACTAAACGTCTCCTAAACGGCTGAATCAATTTGATTGAATTTTTTACTATTCCAGTGTATTCGATAATGGTTTAGATTCACAATTGGAACTGATAGATGGCGCCGTTGTCGGTATGTCAAACGGCTGGACCGAATGGGATGAAATTGTCTATGGGTCCCTGGATGATTTAAAAACACAATTGAACCCGGTAGATGGCGCTTCTGTCGGCATATTACTTAAAACTTTTTCGGACATGACGACATCTGCCGGGGTTAGCTAGTTTTATATATGTTTCTAAGAGATGATATTTCACTTTGTATCAGGTCTAATTTCTGTTTCTTTCTTTCATTTCTGTCAAAATCTCAAATGAAAATGTATAAATGCAAGCAAACAACTCAATGATAGTTGATAATAAAACTTACTTAAGTAATCATAGAGAATAAATCTGTATGTTTGACCAATCATTCAACAACTTCTGGATCTAAGAGACCTCAGTAGATTATTTCATGTTTTACGCAGTTCATTTTGTTATATTCTGGCTTCCAGCAATTTCAATCTTTCCTAGACTAAGGAAAGCCCTATGCCTTCACAAATGTAATTTCCTGTCATAATATTTCAATTATAATGTCCTTCATTGCCAGAGAGCTGCTTTCTTTCTTTCGCGGTCGGGAAATGTTTACGTATATATAGGAAACCCAGGGACGCAATTTCCTAGGAACCCCTTCGGTTTAATAGGAAATAAAAATATTCATAAAAACTATTTACCTAGAATCACAACTTCATTTATCATAAAAGACTTATATTGCTAAGTGAACACTGAATACTCACCCATTACATACACAGTGCGTTCATAAAGTATGGTAACGCAATAACTACTAAAATATTATAATATTGAGAAAAATCTTTGAAAGGTCGACTTTTGATTTTGATTTTCTTATTTTATATGCAAACAGCATCATTTTCTCCCCTCTACTTTCCAAGTTATGACGTCATTATAGTTTTTTTTAATGGGAATACCATAATTTAATACTATAAACGGAAAACTGGCAATTTTCTATGTTCAAAAATACCAAATACATGGGTATTAACATAAAAAAATATTAGATACAGGGTGCTTAAAATTAATATACTTTTATTTGCTGCTTTCAATTTTATACAAATTATGCATAAAAACTAGTATGCGTTTGAATCGGAGTCCTTAGCAACAATTAATAAGTTCTTAGTTACCACTGCATATTAAAATTATTGTTATTATTGACAATTGAAAGCAGCAAATGAAAATATATTAATTTCTTAGCACCCTGTATTTCAAACATTTTTATGTTAATACCCATGTATTTGGTAGTTTTGAGCTCAGAAAATTGCCAATTTGCCGTTTATAATATGAAATTATGGCCTTCCCATATAAAAAAAGTAATAATGACGTCATAATTTGGAAGGTGGAGGGGATAAAATGATGCAGCTTGCAGAAAAAAGTAGAAAATCAAAATCAAAAATCGACCTGTCAGAGCTTTTTATCTATTAATATTTTAGAAGTTATTGAAGCGTTTCCATAATTTATGAACGCACTGTACACACATTTGACTATTGTTTCGGCATTCCTTCAATGCTATCAATCAATTCGACCGTATCAAATGGAAAACTTCAATGATCAGAGCCTTATATCTGTTATATTCGAAAGACATTTCAATTATGGTTTTTATACAATATAGGTGGTCGATAGTACCCTACCTGGTTCTATTGATAGATACAGCTCGAATTTTGATTCTAACCTACTTGTTATAATTTTGATATATAGCTTGAGGTTGATTAAGAAAGCTAATTGGTCTGTAGTTTTCCAGACTTGTTTTCTCTCCTTTTTTATGAAGTGAGGCATTTCATAATGCTGGGATATTCTGGTTTGATAGGCATTGATTGAAGATTTCTAAGTTTGTACTCATTAAACTGGTCCTCCCAGTTTTATAGCCTCTGTTACTACTCCGTCTTCTCCAGGTGTTCTATTATTTTTCATTTTATGAAGTGCGTGGTATAATTCATGATGAGAAAAGTCGTGTACTCTTCTATAGTGCCTAATAATTAATAATAAAATAATCTGTTACTGTATTGTTTACTTACGATATTTTTTGTCTTTAGGCTGAAATATTCTTCTTTTGCCATTTGTGGTTTTGCTTCTTATGATTTTCATACTTATATTTTCCTCATTGATTCGCGCTGTTTATTCATTTTTGTATTTTCTTATGTCTTTTCTCATGGCTTTTGATATTCTTCCTTAAAGTATGTTTTTATCTTGTGTGATTCGGTGTTTGGGTTAATTATTAAGTTTTTGTGCTTGCATCTTCATTTTAGTTCCTTGGCTTTTTTTGTTTTTATAGATATTTCTTTATTAACCCTAATTAATATACGGTCGCTCGGTGTAGTAAATCTGTTCAGTACCGTAGCGTCTTTAAATATACTCACATAATATATCGTTTGTTAATAATGGAATAATGTATTTCGTTTTGGGGTTTTCCATCTGGACATTTCCTTGTCCATCTTCTACAAACCTTTTTGAAGAAGCTTTTCATCTGGAATAGGTTGCTTTCCAGAAGGATTTTTAGTGATGTTTCTCCTCTTTCGTTTCTGCCTGAGATTCCGCAGTTCCCAAGCGCTGTTTAAGACTACTCTGGTTTTACTACAATTTTAGCATTGAAATCACTACTTACGATTTTGAACTGCACAATGGCGTTTAGTAAGTCTTCAGCACAATGTATCGATATGAATGAATAAGTTTTATAATATTACTTTTGCTGATCTTTTATATTCTTCAAGTGTCTGGGTTGTTCCTTATTAATTTGAAAGCCTACTCCACTAAGGGAACTATTATCGCCGTTATGATAGAAGATATATCCTGATTAAAAAATTTCTAAACCTTTTCCATGTCTTCTAATTACGCTTACCAGACCACGTTCCATTTTATGCTTTCGAGCACTTTTTCAATTTCTATGAGGCTTTCTTCTGGGAGTAAGGCTCTGGTGTTGTAAGTAGTGGCTTTGAAAGCCACTTTTTTCATATGTGTTCTGTTGTATTGTGATGTAGGTCTCTACTCCTTTAGATAGAACAGTTTTCACCGGGATCGTGAATGAGTAGTAGGTACCTATCTACCCACTACCCCAGATTGTTCATTGAATAGTACGGAATTCTAAGGATAGCAATACCATTCGTACCTGAGCTCTTTTATTTCTCCTCTATCTATGGTTGATTCCCCTCAACTAATTTGAGTGTAGATCTACTGAGAAATTCATAGAATAAACCTCGAAGGTCGCACCCACACTGCTGCCTCATACTGGTCTATATTTTTTGAATTAATAAATAATATCTATAAATGAAAAATAGAGACAATAGGAGTAACTAAAAATAAAACGTTTGTCAAATTATTTACATCCGTCAAAACTGTCCTGAGAGTGTTATCAGTAGTCTATTTACGTAATCAGATACATCATATCACAGGAGGGTTCCAGAAATTTCAAACGATGTGTAATCGTAAAATAATCATTGATATCAGATGATTATCTGTCATATCTGGTTAAAAATCTTTTGTAGAATTTATCTTTCAAAATATTTACATATTATGTAATCAAACGTCATTCCGTTAGCATGATGACAATAGAGATAATCACATTGGGGTTGATCGGTGCCACTAATACTCGAGCTTAATAAGGTGGTGGTTACTCAGTTATGTCCGTATCTCACTGACCGCTGTCAAATCATGATTCCGCCAATCAGCGCCGCTGTAACCGTTGATGGCTGTGCTCTGATTGACAAAGACTTCCAATAGAATAGCTAATAGTAATCGTCAACGTTTAGTAGGACACGGTCAATAAAGTAGTCTCAGGAGGTTCCGACAATACTGTGTTCGTAGTCCTACAGGTTTAATACATTTCAAATCAAACTTATATGTCATCAGAATCAATGCTGTTCAAAGGTCTATAACAAAGTTATGTAGAAGATGTTGAATAGACTTTTCACGTGACTGAGACCTAGGGGTGTATTGGACATTATTGATTGATAAATAACAATAAAATACACCTATCGAGGCCGGTAGAGAGATATGTCTGTTGTCAGCTACTGCTAGGTCATTGCAATGTAGCAAACAATAAAATACTATTGCGCTGCATTCAGCTAAAATCTTCTATAATATAAATATAGGTACTCTGAATGTAAACATAAATATTCACGAACCAAGAATACATATAGCCAAGCTTTGAATTGCCTCCTTCTATCTACGGGATGCCCACGAACAAACTAATTTGAAAGTATCATTCAGCTGTTGAAATAGAATAACTTATCAAAAGCGTAGCGCTGACTATCCTCATGTGGTATATTTCTGAATGAATTATGCAGTCGAATGTCTAGCGGGATTTTATTCTGTTATTCTGTTTATTATTGAATAGCTTTTTCATTTGACCATCTCAAAAATGTAGGTCTCATGGACTCATTATAATTGTCTCTAGTGCAAACGCCTGATAATTAGCTGT
The DNA here is from genome assembly GCA_958507055.1 of Crioceris asparagi. Taxonomy (NCBI): domain Eukaryota; kingdom Metazoa; phylum Arthropoda; class Insecta; order Coleoptera; family Chrysomelidae; genus Crioceris; species Crioceris asparagi. The sequence continues at coordinate 42,094,382 of OY293826.1, forward strand.
TCGTGTAAACTTCTATAACCATATGAATAATTTAGTTTGATATTTCATTTTTTCGCGCAAATTAGATCACAAGAGAGAAACTTAAAAATATCTCATAAATATTTACTTCACGCTAGGATAGCTTTCTTGATAACTTCTCCATTCCCTAAAGAAAAATACTAATTTTATCTAATAATTTCATATCCTTTCGATGTCAGCTTATTTGAAACAAAGATTTATAAAATGTGAAATATGGAATCCTAAATTATTAAGTGTATTGGGTGAAGAGCTCTTAAAAAGATCTAACCAAGGAAAATAATTTTTAATGGCAAAATAGGACCAACCTCATTTGATTATTACATATCAAATCCATTTAAAATTATGACACCGACTATTGCCATATTTTTTTCCAGTATTTTCATTCGGCAATGATGAGATTTAAGAAATGCTGGCGTCTGGATCGTATTCTATAGGATATGGCGCATTTATTTATAGGTGGCTTATTGCTTATTTCTGCATTTGTTTATTGGTGATCTATATTTTTTAGTTATTCTAATAATTAGAAGAATGGAAAGAGCGTTAGTACTAGCTTTTGAGCAGTTCGACCCTCAGGATAATAAAAGCTTTGTACCAACATTTCCTTAAGTGTCAACTCGTTATTGTTAACATTAGGGATTAAAAGTAGTAATCTAATAGTACTAATATTTTTGTATAGTCTTAGATTAACAAGACTGCTGAAAATATTCACAATAATAAAACTTGGATAGGTCTCTTATATATATATATGGAATAACAACTATTTTTCAAAAAGATGATAAAATAAAGTAGTTACTTCATTTGTGTTGATTATCATGTCTCAAAATGAATATTTTAGAGGAAATTAATTATAATGTATAAATCTAACTTGCATGTACTCGTATTATTAAATAAATGCAGAGGAATTATCAATAAAAAAACATGAATCTTTTATTTCCTAATAAACATTGATAAATAATCACCAGATTAAAAAACAACATATCAAACCATAGGCCATAGGCAGTAAAAATAGAAGTTACCTCAAAACACACATAAGAAACCTGTCTGTGTTTAAAAACAGGAAAACGCCACATATGAGTGATTAGACAAAATTTTAATTCGTCAATATTTAACAAAAAATTAGTTTTCGTAATCGCCATAAAAAAAGTTGCTGGTAAAAACGATTTCGTCGAAATAGCCATCAAAAGCGACATTGGAACTTGTTTCCGCTAATCTTTTTATCAAACTTTGTTTAAAAAGAGATTGGTGAAATGAGCCCTTAACAACGTATCGCCTGATCCAAACGGCTCAAGTTCCGCGGCTTTACTAAATATAATTATTATTCGTGGTAATTTTCCAATACTTTCCACAAGATGGCATAAGTATTGATACCTTAAAAATCATCACGGCCTGCCGTAATCATACATGGCAGTATGGCAGCCTGGCACGTTCCACACCTAACCACGAGGACCGTCCTATTATATTTTGCTATAAGCCAGGTATAATAGTTATAATTGGTGACGACATGACTTTGCCCACTGTCTAAAGTTAATGGAATATAATTGATAAAATATCTTTAATATATAAATTATCTGTTCGTGTGTATGTGACTAAACTCCTCCTAAACGGCAGAACCAATGATTTTTTTGTGAATATTCAAGGGGATTTGACAATGGTTTAGATTCACAATTGGCTCTGATAGATGGCGCTGTTGTCGGTATGTCAAACGGCTGGACCGATTGGGATGAAAATTTTTGTGTGTATTCGAGGGGATTCGAGAATGGTTTAGATTCACAATTGAACCTGATGGAAGGCGCCGTTTTCGGTATGTTAAATGTTCAAGAATGTTATGGGTTCCTGGATGATTTAAAAACACAATTGAACCCGGTAGATGGCGTTGCTGTCAGCATATCGCTTAAAGCTCTTCCGGGCACGACGATGTCTGCTGGGACAGCCAGTTTTTTTTTATAAAAAAATAGACCTACGTTATTAGTTCGTGCATTGAACAATACAAAATTATATTAATTCTATTGGTGCTGTTACTTTTGAAGTTGTGCAGTTGCAGTTAGATTGATAACTTTTGGCACCAACTTCACTAGTACCAGCACCAAGAGAATTAATATTATTTTGTAATTTTCAGTGCACCAGTCGGTCCAATTTCTTGTAAAAAAATATTCTTTTTGAGTGTAATATTAGTCAGTAAAATCGTTGAACGTTCTCTTGTACAAAAGAAGATAGTACCTACCTACTTATCCTATTATCTACGTATATTCTTTGCTTGTAGTTGTTATTAAGATCTCAAAACATCGCTGCGGAAATACTCTTAAGTATTTTAGATGTTAACACTTTACCACCGCTGTAACTCGAAGGAATAAAATTTCATTATAAATGTTGCTACGAATAATTAGGTTTTTAATGTAGTACCCACAGATTTTCAATTTTCGAAAGAAGTCGCCCCCTCCACATAGCAAAAATACACATATTTGAGAATTTAACATGCCTCTACCTCGAAGACCGTAACTCTTTTGAAAAAATGTTCAATTAAAACGTTTCCGGATATTGTCCTATCTTTAATTATACCACTTCAGATTTTCAATTTTCGAGAAAATTTTCCCCCCGGAGGGTAGGAGGTTTTGTATTTGTATTTTTATGAATATGAGACCATTTCTCAAGCCTCAAATGAATTAAAAATCATCAAAATCAGAGTAAAACGCGCTAACGAAACAAAAAAAGCAGAATTTCGAATTGTATACCTCCTCCGTTCGGGGTTCGTCGGTTAAAAATCTACTAAAAAAATAATATATATCGCAGCAAGATGGTGTTCTAAGTTCTACCTCAAGAATATTAGTTTTTCGATAAAAATCCCTTACACTTTGACGTAATGTACTACTTGGAACAGGAATTCAATCATCAGTTTATTAATATAGACGATTCAATTTATTTAGAAAGCTAAATATTAAATCCAAATCCAATAATTTAGCAACAATTTATATTTTTGTGTTTCCCAATAATATGCAATTTTCTTTGTGAAACTTAGCGTTAACTGCTAAAAACAGTTCAGTTGAATTAGAGAATAACCATCAAGATTGATTGTTATTTAGTAATTGTTCATTTTATATTTGACCTTAACACAAAAAATTGCACAGAAACAACTAGAATTTGACGAACAATTTAAATAGTGTTAGTATAAGATCTGACTTACTTGTTGACAAAAAATACATGGCTTCGAGTACACTCAAATACCGTATATAGTGATCGGCTTTATCGTTGTCACAACAAATCATTGAAGATATTCGAATAAAGATGAACTGAGAAAGGTTACCGACGGTACAGGTAGACAGTAGACGGGCATTTGATTGAAAATAACTTTTTAATTGTAAAAAGATTATGAATGTATCATAAATTTTCCCATATGCTCATATACAGGTAATGAATATTTTTCTACGCAAAATTTTTTCGCTCCTGTGATAAGGTGATGAGGTATTACTGCAATTCATTAAAACGGCCATTCAATTGTCCCATTTTGCTCTACTGATCATTATTACATTAACTGAGAAAAAAAGCGTTATCAAAATGAAAGATGTGAAGATTTCTACAAAGAAATATGATCATATACTTAAATAACTTTGATCAATAGTAGATAAATAGTCATATGTGTATCTGATGAGTTCTGATACGTTGGTAGGCACAGTAATAGTAATACCCATTTATCCACTGTTGATCAAAGTCATCTATATTTGAAAAAGTGATAGGTTAAACTACTACATAAACTTTATGTTCTGTGCCAAGTATATGTTCTTTGATTAGTTGTATTAATGGAATGGCAAATTTATTGAGCGCTTGTGATAAGTGATAACTAATCATTTATTCAATACGAGTACTCACCTTACTAATATTATATCGAATACCATGTGGATTTATCGCTTGAGTTGCAAGTATATTTCATAACTGGTCCAAAACACCTAAAGGTATATTCTTGTTTACCTTCACTTCAAACGGGTAAGATGCTCGTATTTAAGGGCTTTCCACATAGTTTTGGTGGTGGAATTTGGCGGCTACCCAGACAAGGCAAACAAATAATCCCTCAGAGCAGCCGGAAAATTTATTAGATCGGTGAGATCTTCAGAATCGACATGTCCACCGGCTGGTGAGTTATGATCAAGAGCACGCCGGCTCCGCAGTCACCGTAACAATTGATGGCAGCCGTTTGAAACAATGGCTAGCATTCATTTTGCACGGGACAGGATCGTGCTAGGCAATCCGCTTGATTACTGCCGTTCGATATCTATCAGGTTTATCGCTACGGATAATGTCCAAAATCATTCGGTCCGATAAACAGTTTGCTACATCTCGTAATGATACTTGTTCGGACACGTGCACTTACAAAGTATTGAAACCTTGCTGTCGAGCTCGGGTTGATCAACAAAGCTCACGCCTCTTTCCCGCTTTATTTTTTATCAGTGTGGATTTGCCTTGAGAAGTGTAACGTTACAATAAGATAGTTCAATAGAGATCCTCATTAATTATATTGTTGGTATATATATTTTTATAGGATCGGACAATTCGACTTCGCTTGAAGTAGCCATTAGGCAAAAATTGTATACAAGGAATTGTCATTGTTCATTCAATGCAGTTAATTATAACTGAATATTGTTGATACCAAATTTTGTTTAATTCATCTCAATATTAGATTATAATTGTTTTCTCTGTAACCAGCAAACAATGTTTCGAACATATTTTATAAAGGAACCTCATAAAGTAGACCTCGAAGGCTTCATTAGTACGGCTCCTTAAGACCTGTAAATAAAATATATCCTTGAAATTGCTTTATTTATGAAAAACATACGATATCAACACATAAAAATGTATTTATGTCCAAGTAAAATCCTCAAGTAGTTAATGTTCATTTCAGTGTGAAAGAAATTATATCGTTAATCTTAAGCAAAATGACACGCTCCATAATTCACCTATATTTGTTACCAAATTATGTATTCTTTTCTGAGTCTTAAGTTCTATCCGCCTATTTATTACTATAGAAGGCTTCAACTAAAAAATATGTTATTTCATTACCTGCCGCTGGCTTGTTTTTAAGATACCTACTTGTTGGTATTGAGTTATTGAATTTGAACATTCCAAACGCAAAGAACTTACATCGAAAAAGCATTTATACATTGTGTATGCTACAATGCAAATCAATGAAAAAAAATTGCGCTCCCAAAACTATTGTTACATCAAAAGGTTGTTGTGATCGTTTCTATTTACAGACTGCTACGATTTGTTCACGTATCCGCAATGAAGAGAATTCAGCAGCAAAATCGGGGTCGTATGGCATCCACTGCGGAAATGTTAGCCCATATATTTGGTTCAAAAAGTGCCAAGGCCGCGCTTTGCTGGTGACGGATAGGGGTAACAACATCCCTTCTAGACGTCACCTTAGTTATCGCTTACTGGGCCGAAAGTAACTTTCCAAGTTCTCTATCCACTCGTAACTTATTTGAACTCGTACTTGCATGCGCGGAAAGAGACGGTCTATTTAATTAAAATGTGAACAGCACTCGTCGAATATTCAAACTTTATTCACGATCAGATATTTCCATTAATTCGAAGAGGTTTTGAGAACGGCGAAGTGTTGCGATTGATCGCTTAGAATTTTTCAAAGCTCGTTGTGCTATTCATTTGCATTTGCCTGCCAAGCTTGCATTCAGAGCTGGAGGCACTAGGTATTTTGGGACACGTGCCAAATAAAAATATAAGAATTTTAACTTCAACTTCCAACTGTCCAGTCTATAAAGGCAAACTCACTTAAATTTGCCCACCACTGGAATATGTGTGATTGTAAGATATACAGTGCTGCTCATAGATTTTTTTATCTATTATATTTTAAGCACAAACATCGAAGTCGGTCACTGACCGAAATATCTACCCCGAAGTTGACGCGGACAAATCAAAATACCCAAGACGCCATCTGGTTATTTCTATTCGGTCAATTAAATTTATATTTTACTTAATCTTGGTTCATTATTCCCTCATAATGTATGACATTATATTACAGAAGCCACAAACATCATAAATTAAAGAAAGCGGAAAGGTAAATTTCTCAAAATTCATTGAATTGAAATTTGAACATGCATAGATTTTTTCCTTATTATTAATAATTTTTTTGTGCATTTTATGAAAAATTGCTTCGAATAAAAGTTTTAGGTACTGATTATATCTATAATCCAAAATTATTTTTGATAATATTAACACTATGGCCCTTTTTGATATTTTTTAAATGTTTGAACGCTCGCTATTTTGAAACTACCTTCCCGATAGTCCCCAATAACGATCTCTCCGAGATATTTTAGAGTTTGATTCTTGTAGCAAATTTGAACTGGATACTTTCAAAACTGCAAAAATCGTAAATTCACGATTTTTGCCCTGAAGAAGAGAATAAACATTCTCGAAAGCTCGGCTTCAATCAAAGAATTTTATTGAATATATGACTGCATCCCCAAGAACATCTTTTTATTTATTATAAAACCAGTCAAGAATATGAAATCAATATATATATATATATATATATATATATATATATATATATATATATATATATATATATATATATATAATATAATATAATTTTAGTAATTCACTGCCGAGAATGTATAACCAAAGTGACAAACATTCATAGGGTTGCGGCACTATGGGCTGTAGGATAATGAAAACTCTTTTTCAATTACCAACGTTTCGATAGCGGTGGCTATCTTTTTCAAGGCTGTATTCAAATAAAAGAAGGTTACAAAGAAGTACTTAAAAGGATATAAGAATCATCGAAATAATAATCAAGAAAATAGTTATATATAAAAACACGTTATACGAACTCCAACTTACATTGATTTGAGTGTTAAATATAGTTAGGTACATCATTAATTCTTATGTTATCAAAACTAAATTGAATTTCTACATCTCATATTAAAATACTGAACTCAAATGTACGAGAATAAAGGTAGAACAGAATATTATGGTCATAAATAGCAAAAAACTAGAAATACAGAAACAGGGGAAGATTGTGTTTTTACTTTTTATTTAAAAAAATTTTAAATACATGGAATTCAAAGTTACTGTCTTTTATTTTGTTCTTTGATTTGTGTGTTCTTTGTTAATTTTATCTATAGGTTGCATGTCTGAAATCTAATGTCTAAGCTGTCAATTAGGAATTAAATATTAAAATAAAAACAAACAACAAACGTATGGCGCAAAGTTATAATATTTGTATTTTAGTTTCCTTTCTAAACCAAATAATGTAGGAAATGACTAAAAACAACAACAGTCATGTATGGTCTAGGGTGCAACAAGTTCAAGTCTGGTGAGTTATCTATGTTAGAATTGTATATTGCAATTGTTTATGCATGTTCATTCTCTTCTAGTGCATTTTCTCTTCTTTGTAGTTGTGGTCTTCTGTGAAAAGACAACAAATAGGAATAAACCTGACTCAGACCATGGATGTCAGTTCTTTTGTTCATGCTGTTGCACTCCTTGTCTATTTCCACCATTTCAAGAACTACTAAACTCAACTAAACATCTACCTGACCTGGATAACCCTAGAGTGCTTCACATAGAAAAGAACTGGCATAAGCGCATCTTTCTTGAAATGGTGGAAATAGACAAGGAGTGCAACAGCATGAACAAAAGAACTGACATCCATGGTCTGAGTCAGGTTTATTCCTATTTGTTGTCTTTTCACAGAAGACCACAACTACAAAGAAGAGAAAATGCACTAGAAGAGAATGAACATGCATAAACAATTGCAATATACAATTCTAACATAGATAACTCACCAGACTTGAACTTGTTGCACCCTAGACCATACATGACTGTTGTTGTTTTTAGTCATTTCCTACATTATTTGGTTTAGAAAGGAAACTAAAATACAAATATTATAACTTTGCGCCATACGTTTGTTGTTTGTTTTTATTTTAATATTTAATTCTTAATTGACAGCTTAGACATTAGATTTCAGACATGCAACCTATAGATAAAATTAACAAAGAACACACAAATCAAAGAACAAAATAAAAGACAGTAACTTTGAATTCCATGTATTTAAATTTTTTTTAAATAAAAAGTAAAAACACAATCTTCCCCTGTTTCTGTATTTCTAGTTTTTTGCTATTTATGACCATAATATTCTGTTCTACCTTTATTCTCGTACATTTGAGTTCAGTATTTTAATATGAGATGTAGAAATTCAATTTAGTTTTTGATAACATAAGAATTAATGATGTACCTAACTATATTTAACACTCAAATCAATGTAAGTTGGAATTCGTAAAACGTGTTTTTATATATAACTATTTTCTTGATTATTATTTCGATGATTCTTATATCCTTTTAATTAAGTACTTCTTTGTAACCTTCTTTTATTTGAATACAGCCTTGAAAAAGATAGCCACCGCTATCGAAACCTTGGTAATTGAAAAAGAGTTTTCATTATCCTACAGCCCATAGTGCCGCAACCCTATGAATGTTTGTCACTTTGGTATATATATATATATATATATATATATATATATATATATATATATATATATATATATATATAAAATTCTTTGATTAAAGCCGAGCTTTCGAGAATGTTTATTCTCTTCTTCAGGGCAAAAATCGTGAATTTAGAATAAATTAGCCAAAAACTGGAAAGATTTCATAGCCATCAATTACAAATGTCATTATTTATATATATATATATAGTTTTTTATGTAGATTCTTGAGCTTGGATATAATTTTTTGCTTAGGATTTCTCGGGATACAGGCTCAGTGTTTTGATTAATTTATTTTTATTTATATATGTGGTTTTTTTCAATTGTTAAAAATTAAGATTAGCTGTAATATAAAACAAAAATTAATGTAATTTCTTGATTGATTTGAAATAAACTTACCTAAAATGCATAGTTCGTAGAAACCAGATATATAATAAAAATATAATATAATTCTGTTTGGGTCGACCATTTAAAAATTGAAAATTAAAAATGTTATCTTTATAAATGTTGAAAGTTATATCATTTTAGCATATTCTTTCAGTTTCTTTTTTTATTTTTCTTGTTCATTTTTTGGAAAAATCTTTTTATATTTACTTTTATACTGTTGTCTTTCAGCGTGTGAATAGATGTTTAGTTTGGAGCACGTTGCGAAAATAAAATGGTGTTGCCGGAAATATGTGGCAGGAAATTAAACTTAATATTTAGTTTTAACTTTTGACATTTGAGTAGACGAGAACATTTTGTGGATTCATCTCGTTTTAGGTTTTGTGATTTAAAGAATATTGTTATATATGGCACTTAAATTTTTAATATCGGTTTCTGAATTTATTGTGTTTGAAACACGTTTGGGCTGCTCGGAAAGGCAATAGGCAGGTCTTCTGTGGATGTTAGTATCAGTGCCATGTTTTCACATAATCATACATCAGAATTAGTGTGATGCCGTCAGCAGCGGCTGTCGACGGCCGCCGAAAAACGCGAAAACGGAGCCATATCTAATAACTATCGTATTAAGTGACATTAAATTTAGGTCTGGCGATGAGTTAATGCCTAGTTAACACGTTATCTTATCTCTAGGCCGCGACCTGTACTACCATCTAATGTTTAACACAATAATTATGCCAATAACTCGTCGCCAAACCTGGATGTAATCATTTTCCTACTATAATAAAAAGAATAAACAAAATAATTACAATAATTCGGATGTGTCCGCCATTTTGGTTCAAACATTGAATAACTCAGCCATGCACTCCTTGCGAAACAGACCTACGGATTTCGTTTGGGCATAAATTAGTAAACGGATGGTTAACACGGTATAATAACTCGTTCCTCGTACATAAGTAGAGTACATTAGCTCTTTTATACGCCCCCAGATGTAAAAATCCAGAGGCGTCAAATCAGGTGACCGTGGGGGTCAGTTCCAAGGTCCATGTGGACCAATCCAGCGATCCAAACATTAACGTCAACTGCTGGTGCTCGGCTCTAGCAGAATGTGCGGGTGCGCCGTCGAGCTCATACCAAATGTTTTCTCTATTACGTGGAGGAAGAGCATTTAAAAAATCAGTTACGAACCCTCTAAGTATTTCCAGGTAATTATCCCCATTTAAATTTTCATCGTATACTTGAAAGGCCACTCTATTGTCCATAACTAGGCAAAAGACATTAAAAGTGAATTGCTCCTGGTGATTATTTTCTGTTACAACATGTGGGTTTTCGCTTGCCCAGTAATGATTGTTTCGCCTATTTATAATTCCTTGTCTGCTAAATTTTGATTCGTCTGTCCAGAAAATATTATGAAGAAACCTTGGATCTTCAGTTATTTTTACACAAATAAACTCACAAAATTCGACTCGTCTTGCTTCATCGCCAGGATGTAATCCGTGAACAGTTATTTCAGACTAAGGATGCATTTTATGTTTTCTCAATATTCTGTGGACTGAAGCTCTTGAAATACCCAAGTCCATCTCGGCTGCTGGAGTCGAACATTGTGGATGAGCTTGAAAATAACCCAGAACATTTACCTCGTTTTCCTCATCAACTATGGGCTTTGTGTGTTTTCGCGTTTTTTATACTTCCAGTTGCGATAAATCGAGCTTCAAAACTTGCAAATTTTCCGGGGTCATTGCTGGTAGATTCGGGTATCGTTCGTTAAACATTCTGCATGTTCGTCTGACAATTCGTCCACATTCACCGTGCGTGAAAAATAAATTGAGCAAATCATTATTTGAATATTCTTCAATATTTTCCATTTTCAGCTGTACACAATCAACAAGACTTCGAAATAATATTGTTTTGACATAAAAATCAACAACATTAATTCATTATCTGTCAAAATCAAGGCTTACTAGGTAAAACTGTTAAAGTTACATCGGCTTCTGATAATAAAATCTGGGATAATAACATAACCGTTGAAGATAGGTATAGGGAAAGTTATAGCAAATCGATGCAAAATAAAATTCTGCATCCTACTATCCAAAAATATACAAGGTGTCTCGTTTGAAAAAAATGTACCTACTTTTTAACTTTGAAAATAATCTAATCGGTTAAAAAAATTTGGACACCTCGAATGCGATAAATCAATTGTCAATATGGATTTCCAGATTATTATTCTCCTTCTTCAGTTTACCTACAGAAGCATTTATCACCTATCAAAAATGGATAAAAGGCCATCTGTTAAAAACAGGGGTAAATCTGTAAAATTTGTCAAAAGAATCAAGATATCTGAGAAACAGTTGAAAATGGGTATAGGGACACCTAATGAAACACATCATAAAATTTCCTGAGAAATTAAAAAATGAATAATATACAGGGTGTTCTAAATAAAATAAGGAAGTTAATGACGACTTCCGGTGTAACCGGAAGTCTTGTGACTGAAAATATTTTAGAATGAAAGAAAATTTTGAAAACACCTAAATCCCAAAGTATCAAACATCTAAGTTTTTTGTAACCCCAAAAACTTCCAACGAACGGCTGCGGTGAGAAACCCTGTATATACGAGTAAGGACTTTTCATATGACCACGAAAATTTCGAAAACTACTTATCGGATTTCAATAAAAAAAGTTATTGAATTTTCTATATCTGCGCGGGTGACATAGGCTATTTTTTATGTTTTTGTAGTTTTCTAAAATAAATAAATAAATAAAGATTGAGACTTCTTCTCAGCGGCCTAGATAATGCCTAGTCAGCGTCTATCGACAGCTGATAAAAATCGTGATTGCTCTAGCAAATAATGGCTGTTAGGATTTCTTTCTTTGTATCTTACTTTGTTTATTTTAATGTACTGAAGCTGGAATCAAAAATTAACTACTTGAACCATAATTTTTGCTCTAAACTTTTTTTTTGTTGAATGTCTTTTATAATATGATATGTACGAGTATTTACTATACCGACTGTTGCAGCAATCCTCATAGTATTACGTTAATACCATGATGTAAAACGATACCATGATTAATACATTGTATACACCATAAAAATATTGAATTTCCAATATTTTGGATTGAAAATTCTACAAAGTTTCAATAATCTTACATATTTTGCACACGTGTTTATCATACCAAAGTTTACAGGTAGTATTCTATACCTACCAGTAAAAGTACTGTTAATCTATCAATGTAGTCGGTTCCGTATCTGAAAGTCTATTGTATATTTCGGAACTCTACGGCGGGATTTTGACGGTGTTTTTACCATGTAAGTACGTAGAATGTTATTGGACTGATCTGGTAGTGGCTGGGCCTACTAGGTTGAGGGTTCCATAAGTGTAATTCCCAAAGAAGTATTATTGAGCTGTATGTCTGAATTTTCGTGGATTTTTCACACATGTAGGGAAAATTATCATGCTGTTCGCTCTTGGTGCATGTCTGTGGATGGATATGGGTTGGTGTTTGGACTGATTCTACGTGCGAGTAGGTCTCATAGAAGGGTTCCATAGTCAAGACTTTTGATGTTTTCGTACCACAATCTACGAAATTATTTGCCCAGGAAGTGCCGGGTAAAACAGCTAGTATATATATATATATATATATATATATATATATATATATATATATAATATATATATATATATATATATATATATATATATATATATATATATATATATATATATATACATAAACTTTTGAACAGTTTTTTTGGACTTACAAATACCAATGCTGTGGTATCATGATATATTATTACACAATTACTGAAATACTAAAATTAAATCTGACATCTCCTGGTTCCTTATTATCGAAATGTTTTGAAGGGTAGGCTCTATGAACATTTACGACGGTATCTTTCCTTCCAGCGATAAATGCCTAATAACACTTATTTTGAGAGCCTGAGCTGCTAGAATTAATTCCTTTCCATGTTTATCCATTATAATAAATAAAACATGAACATCTGAAATGAAACCCTTGTTATGGTTATGTAGATTATAGATTACTAATTTTATTTGATAGTCTAATATCTGTCATCAATTATATGTAGCATTTGAATTTTATAGTCAGTTATAGTTATAAGCAAGCGTCTACGGAACAACTTTCCTGGGGTATCATGTAATTGGGAATTATCAGCCTGTTTACTCTGATACCTATTCACCAGTATTTAATATTTAAATAATGTGTTCAGAACACAAAGTGAAAGAGAGTATGTTAAAGCCTCGAGAGTATAGTTTCGTTATTTGTTTTGCGAAACTGTGTGGAACGTAACGGTGCGTTTCTTGTACAAATATTAGTTATATATAATCAGAAATATTATTGCGACTTACGGAGAAATCTTCAACAAATTTACGAACATGATCTCAACATTTACTCACAGTTTGTTTGGAATAATTTGTATCCAGATAATAAGAATATCTAAAAAAAGCTAAATTTTTCAATTACATTATCAAAGCTCAGTGTTTTTCTTGCGCTTCATAGACAAATGAATTATAACAAGGTCTCAATGTGAATATACGAGTAGGTACATAGGATTAGCACTTAGTTATTCTCGATTCGTATTCCGGTGTCAAATATTTGCATAAACTCAACTATTCAGAACTTGAACAAAGGTACATTTCTCAGTCATGACAAACAATTCATTGTTCTACTACACCTGCTCTTAAAACAGATAGTGGGAGTGCTAGAGAATTAGTATGTAAGTGGCTCTTGAATGAGAATATTTTATAAGTATTGATCATGTATTCATATCCTGCAAGTGCGTTGAAGTACATGATAGTTTTAGTCTCTGTTAATTCTTAATATCTGGTGACCGAGCTTTGCTCGTGTAAAACAGGATTAAAGATGGGTCCATAAGAGTTACTAAGGATATTTAAACTTATTAAAAAATGTTCATATTTCTAGTTAAAATGTATTGTGCTCGGTAAATACTGCTTTTAATATTCACAAATTCTATGAATGACCAAAACTCTTGAAATAGCTAGTGTGGAACACGAGGGTCACACCGATTAAATATGAAAGTATCGTCAATCGATTTCTCGACTCCGAAAATCCCATTTTGCTATTTTTTACCAAAATCTGCTAACCCTTCGTTGAAATAGCTAATGTGTACCTTAAGGGTCGCAATATATTAGATATGTACAAATTTTCACTGAAAATTTTCGATTAAATTATTAGAAACTCATATTAAACACTCTCACTGCCGGCATTCAAATTCGGACCTGATTAATTTGGCGTTGTCAGCCATATTGGACTGACGGTCTTATTGCACGGGAATGCGCCATCAGTCGTTTTCGACTGACAGTAATAGTTCCAGTTTATGCCGTGTCAGACGTTTATGGCTGACTATGTATTGGATTTCTTATACAGATTTACATCACCGCACTCAGTTTTATAAGCAGACAAATTTTGAGCGGCGTATGATGAAAGGTACGAAAATTAAATCAAACTAAAATATTTATTCAAAAATGTTGTTGTTGTTAATTGTACCCACTAAATAAGTTTCCTTTTTAAGGAGAATCATAGCTAACATACAACTGGTATAAAAATTATCAGTATATAATATTCTTCCCTCATGTAACAACCCTTCACATAGTCTTAATACTACTTGTTCCCCTACTCCCAAGCCATCAGCTGTTTTTTCCGTATTTCTACCTGTATAAATCTCACATTTCCATGTGTAACCGTCAACACTACAGATTTTAAATAATTTGACTCCGTATTTGTGACCTTTTGAGGGTATGTATTGGCGAAAATTAAGCCTACCTCTCCAAGGAATTATGCTTTCATCTGTAACCATTTCCTGACCTACAGTATAAGTGTTTTGAAAGCTGCTATTTAGCATATCCAGAACTGGTCTAAGTTTATAAAGCCTATCATTTCCGATTGTATTTTGAGGATCATTGAACTGAATCATACGAAGTAGCATTTCGAAACGATTACGTGACATTACTTGAGATACTGAATTTTTATACCAGTAAGCTGCTAAACTTGGTCGGTGGTTCAAACCCATCCAAATATATATACCAATAAATTTACGAATTTCTTGTTCATTTGTAGGGTATCATTGATTTAGTCTAGATTTACGAGTCACATTTGTATTTGAAATTATATATGTTACGATAAATCGCAGCAATTGAGGAGAAAGAAAATGCTCCAAAGCTTCCAAGGCTGTTAATTGCCGGGATAAATTAACTTGTATTGCTTCTTTACCAATGAATGGAAATTTTTGCTGGTTACCAGAATATTCTTTCCACGAAAAATACTGGTCAGTAGAGGAATCCGGAACAATATTTTCTTCGCTATCACTTGAATTTTCATCTGATAGATCGGATTCAGAGGATTCATTTTTTGAAGAACTTTCTGAATTAGAATAGTCAGAATCAACATCGGAAAAATCGTCGTCACTAAAACTATCTGCTTCTGCTATCTGCCTTCTCTAGTTCTTGTACTGTAAGTTTTCTATTTCGTTTTTGGTCCCTATTAGAACAAAATAAATATATGTTTGTATGTATGTAATACATGCCTGCAAGTGCGGAAAGTTACTTACATTATAGGATGTTACTAGGATTCCAGGCCGTGTCAGTCGTTTTCGACCACCAATTTTTAATAGGTTGTACACCACTTGCCAGCTAGTTGGATACTGCCACAATGCGAATTTAGCGTTCTATAAGCCCCCACCGTTGATTACGGTACATGGCCTGAGAGAGGGAAACTTACGGAAACAGTCACGGCGCTATCTTAATTTATCATGTGAGTCGAAAACGACTGACATGGCAGTAAGAGTGTTAACATATTTTATTTAAAAAATGGGTTTTGTTAAAAAAATACTTAATGGTTAAGATTTCGAACCAAGGAACTCTAGATTTATATTCCGAAGCTTAACCATAGGACTATTTGTTCCTATGTTAATATTGGGTTCATATTGATATCTGATATATAATCTGTAAAACTCCTAAAATGGGAATCATAATTGCAGATTCCGAGATAAAATTTGCATATATATATATATAAGAGCATTTCTTGTTTAATATAATTAGATATCAGGGCGACCGAGCTATGCTTGGGTAACACAAAATTTAGAGTGGATCCATGATTTAATTCTACTATAATTATAATAGTTGTATTATTAGATTGAATATGATTGAATAGATTTACTAAGGATGTTTGATCGTAGTTCGAAAATGTGCGTATTTCTAGTTAAATTTAATTTAAAATAAATTTGCCAAAAACAGGAAAGATTTCATAGCCATCAATAAATTCACGATTTTTGCCCTGAAGAAGAGAATAAACATTCTCGAAAGCTCGGCTTCAATCAAAGAATTTTATTGAATATATGACTGCATCCCCAAGAACATCTTTTTATTTATTATAAAACCAGTCAAGAATACAAAATCAATATATATATATATATATATATATATATATATATATATATATATATATATATATATATATATATATATATATATATATAAATTTTATCTTGAAAACGGCTCCAACGATTTTGATGAAATTTGGTATATAGATAAGGTTTTGATATCTAAGGTTATCTATATAAGTCGTTTCCCTATCAAAACGCGAAGGTGTCACCTTCGAGGTCCATAAACTTTCTCTTGAATGGTTCGGCAGATTTGGATAAAATTAACAGAAAGGGGTTTTATGACCCGAGAAATCGATTGGAGATACTTGCATTCTCAATGGGTGTGACCCTCGATGTCCACGCTAGCTATTTCGGGAATAGCTCTGCAGATTGCGATAGAAATTTCAATATGGGGTTTGCGGGTTGAGAAGGCGATTGGTGATAAAACGGAATTCTGGTATGTTTCACATTCATATTTATTTTGAGATCATCTGTGAATTATGAGCTATATGAACGATAAAAGCAATATTTACCGATCTACCGATCGCAATACGTTTTAACTAGAAATACGCACATTTTCGAACTACGATTAAACATCCTTAGTAAATCTATTCAATCATATTCAATCTAATAATACAACTATTATAATTATAGTAGAATTAAATCATGGATCCACTCTAAATTTTGTGTTACCCAAGAATAGCTCGGTCGCCCTGATATCTAATTATATTAAACGAGAAATGCTCGTATATATATATATATATATATATATATATATATATATATATATATATATATCGATCGGTAGATCGGTAAATATTGCTTTTATCGTTCATAAAGCTCATAATTCACAGATGATCTCAAAATAAATATGAATGTGAAACATACCAGAATTCCGTTTTATCACCAATCGCCTTCTCAACCCGCAAACCCCATATTGAAATTTCTATCGCAATCTGCAGAGCTATTCCCGAAATAGCTAGCGTGGACATCGAGGGTCACACCCATTGAGAATGCAAGTATCTCCAATCGATTTCTCGGGTCATAAAACCCCTTTCTGTTAATTTGATCCAAATCTGCCGAACCATTCAAGAGAAAGTTTATGGACCTCGAAGGTGACACCTTCGCGTTTTGATAGGGAAACGACTTATATAGATAATCTTAGATATCAAAACCTTATCTATATACCAAATTTCATCAAAATCGTTGGAGCCGTTTTCAAGATAAAATTTATATATATATATATATATATATATATATATATATATATATATATATATATATATATATATATACCTATATATATATATATATATTGATTTTGTATTCTTGACTGGTTTTATAATAAATAAAAAGATGTTCTTGGGGATGCAGTCATATATTCAATAAAATTCTTTGATTGAAGCCGAGCTTTCGAGAATGTTTATTCTCTTCTTCAGGGCAAAAATCGTGAATTTATTGATGGCTATGAAATCTTTCCTGTTTTTGGCAAATTTATTTTAAATTCACGGTTTTTGCCCTGAACAAGAGAATAAACATTCTCGAAAGCTCGGCTTCAATCAAAGAATTTTATTGAATATATGAACTGCATCCCCAAGAACATCTTTTTATTTATATATATATATATATATATATATATATATATATATATATACAATAATTGCTCGTATTAATATACTAGATTAGATATCAAAAAGTGAATGTCATAATGGCGGTTATGTCTGAAATTATGATATAACTTCTGTTAGTTTCTCTATATATATGCAATACAAATATCCATGTCAGCTGATCAATCAAGTGTAGGATGGAATAATCCATAAGTGAATGTTTTGTGTAACTTAATGTTTGATTGACTGGCTTTTCAGACGTTGAAGGTATAAAATTAGAAGGTTTATTTGCCTTTTATTAAATCTAAACATGCGTTTTGCGTGCTCCGATCTTAAAATTTTTCAAACTGATGGGAATGCCCTTTCAGGAAGGGTAAAAAGTAATTTCATCGCAGATTATATAAGTGGGAAGATCACTGCAGACTAGCGATCAAGATTGATATACAGCAAGGCTAAAGCTTTCAAGAGGGATACCGGAGACAAGTCGAGTAGAAAACTACTAAGACTGAACAGACGCCATCTCAGGACTGCAGTAGAATTGGTAACATCACATGGTAACCTGAAGGGTTTTCAATTTAAAACTGGTAAAAGTGCATAATCAGAATAAGCGAGATTTGATGAGAACTGTGAGGAAACACCGATACACGTCCTATCGAATGCCCAGCTCTATCGGTCACTAGACCGAAGTGGTAGGGATAAATTGAAACAACACCGAGGGAAGTCAAAGAACAGAGCAATATAAAGATAATAGGACTAGCATCGTAATGCAACTCTAAGGAAGGGAAGGTAATAGGGCACAAAGGCTAACTCAGCTAAACCGCAGGTTCCTTGCGATACAATTTAACCCAATATATATCTGCACATCTTCAAAATTATCTGTACCAATAGAATTGATATTACTTTGCATCTTGCACTGTCCCAACTAATAAATTATATTACTTTTTTTGTAAAAAACATTCATTTAATTGTTATGTTACTGAGATCTACTCATTGTTAATGCATTATTAATACAATATTGGTATATAAAGATAATGATTTCACATATTTCTGCAGAATTATGAAGATTTTATAGGAGCGACATTGAAACGCAATTAATTTTCAAAAAGCCTCAACCTACTACCTTGCATCGGCGTATTCTATTTCCTCCCAAATGAACTCCCAGTAATTCTGTGCAGATTTCACGGCAATTGACATTATCTAAACGTTAGTCGTCTGGTAAATGGTAGCGCAAATAGGCCAGCTTATCCACTCTATTCAGATTTTGCAAACCGCATGAACATGTGCATCTAATTATTCCTCTAATTTTTGGCCAGGCAGCATATACCTATGAGCCGCCAGTTATCGCCGACAGGCTTCACCGTAGGTGCACATCATTCCAAACACTGGATTCATTGCAGTTGTATATCTTGACCTTTCGACCTTTCTTGATTGATTGGCCAACTGTTTCGTGACGATCACAAACAGCCAGATTGCCAGATTTATGCCGAAATAGATAAATATAAGCCATAATGTAGAATAAACTAAGTTCCACCAATGTGAGCTACTTTCGAAAAGAACAGAATTTTTGGGCACTTCAGAACTTAAACATAGAATATTTTATAAACAAGGAAGTACGCTTCAAATAATTGCATGAACCAATACTAGGCAGCTCATATTTAATCAGATTATCGCTCTAATTGTGGCTTCATTATCGAACGTACCCTGAGTGGCTCAACACATGCATCGACAATTTTCATCTAGTAAAAATACCGAACCCCATTAAATCACACTTGTGTATGTCTTTATTTCGATCTGTCAATGTCTTGTTCAAACTTTGTTCTTTTACAAATTTAGTTAACCGCATCACAATTGAATCGCTGGAATAAATAAATTTTGATTTCTACTGGTTTTAGATTTAATGAGACAAATTATAAATTGAAAGAAAAACAATTAAATTCTTCTAGAGACACATCAAATGAAATGAATGAATAATTGAAATATACTCAATTCAATGTTTTAAATGAACAGCTTAGAAGATCGATATTTTGAGCAATTACGAATTTGACCGTTTTACCCACATATCTGTGAAACTAATTCAAGTAATAATATAAAAAAAAGTTGGGCTTAACTTAAAGTTTACAGAATGATCTTCAAAACGCGAGACTGACTAGCAATTGACCGGTTCCCACGATAGTTTTATATATTTATGGATCCCATAATACTTTTTTTTACTACTTTTTTATTATACCGAGGTAACCATTGTTGGGTATATTGAGCAGACTGCACTCAGTTGATAGAGTGAGGGTATTCAGTAAGCAATCCCAATCTAGGATATGGACATAGTAATGTGTTTGGAGGCTGGGGCACTGTGGCCAATAGGTATAAACACGATACTTGCTGCTTGGTTGCTGCGTTTAAGCTGGTGGCCTAAGCGGGCGCACTACACCCGTACCCATACTCAGTAAAACCAAGGAAGTTATGTGATTTAAGATGATTATAGTACTCAATCCATTTAAACTGTACATTGTACAAACCCTTGCTGGATATGACTTGAGTAGTGCTGGGTCACCTTTTGGTAGATCAAATATTTCTTTTTTTTTGATGCTCCGCAATCGAAAAGCATGTATGGAGCTGTCTCTGGTTCTTCAATACCTATTCGGTATGCTTATTTCACAATGTTCATACCCATTTTGTTGAGGTACTCTTTGACTGGTGCATGACCAGTAAGTATGCACATTATTGGCATAGGTTTTTATAGGTTTTCTCAATGTTTCGTAATATGATAAAAATACTAAATTGATATTGGTAAAGCTGGCCATTCCGGTAGTTTATTTCCTGTTTTTACATAATTCATCAAAAAGAAGTCTTAGACTTAAATTGAAAGAGGGGTAATGGTAGCGACATCTGTCGCTGAATAGTTAACCCGGGAGTTCCCAAACAACTAAACATAGGTTCACAATACAGATTATTAACTAATTTCACACTTCACATATACATGGAGACAAACTGACAGCGATTAGATTGACAGATTAACTTTGTAAACA
This sequence comes from Crioceris asparagi, assembly GCA_958507055.1. Taxonomy (NCBI): domain Eukaryota; kingdom Metazoa; phylum Arthropoda; class Insecta; order Coleoptera; family Chrysomelidae; genus Crioceris; species Crioceris asparagi. The sequence goes on from OY293826.1 coordinate 42,115,302, forward strand.
AACAACAAGCGTAACAAACAGTATGCCTGGACAAAGTCACTGTCACATATGCTCAGTAGAATTTTCTTTTTGGTTTTCCTATAACTTATGAGTGAATCGGTATATTAATTTGTTTTTCTAAAGTTTCAGACTCTTTCTTATAAAAAAATCGATTCCTATTCTAAGAAGGTATAACTTATCGCATTTAACCGTAATAATATTCAAGAAAAAAATCAATGTAATAAAAATAATATCGTTAATCATCAATACAATTGAGGACTTATCAAAATGAGACGAATTATAAAATTAAACAACCGTGTATACTTATAATGACAAGGAATGTAATAACTGCATTGAAGAATACATTATGATACTCGTTGGGTTTTATGATGGACATTACCGACCATTCATAAACTAAGCATTCAATTATCGATATAGTACCGCATCGAGAGTGCAGAGGTTTATCCATCACAATTCAGGAATTTCTCTTTAAACGATTTCGTACGTGTCGTATCGCTCTTGTGGTTACCCTAGAAATTCGACTGTGTTGGAGAAGGTAGTTAAATGCGGCAGTACTGCGGATACACTAGAATTTTCCTCTATCTCCCTATCTTTTACCTCTGTCCTTTTAAACAAGAATAATTCTAGGGTCAAATTAATGTATACGTCCTTTCTCGGAAACTCATGAAAAATACACATACTCCGCACACGTGTAGAACGTGTACGGTTGTGTTGAGCTAGCACAGGCAGAACATTTTCCTAACTTTTCTGAGGGTGGTAACAGTAACAGCAGCCATAGCACTTTTCGTTTTGTCTTTCACTGTTGACGACCCAGTTTTCGACCCGACCATGTTGTACTAATTCGTGCAGGTGGATAGACTGTTGGGAGCTCTTTATATACAATAAACTTCGGGCGTTTCCATGACTAACATATTATTGTCATTCAAATAAACTAAATATGAAGCTAGAGGATTTCTCAAATAAGCGTCCATTCTCCAATAAGAGGATCAACGGGATGATTATGGAAAATTCATACATGTCTCTCTATTCGGTGTTAGATTTTGGGAGACTGAGTTCTTCATTGATCTAGAAAGAGAGCTACTTAATAGAAACTATAAGAGAGTCAAGCCTGGTCAAACAACTGTAGAATCTACGTCGAATTTTAACCCTTTTTATCATTGACAGGTTGTTCTACGACTTCACACATTTTGTACGCTCACAGGCTCAGGGCCAAAGAGTATAATATGTTTCGTGCAGCCACACTGTAAAATCAATGTTACAAATTAAAAAAGAAAATGTGATCTAACTAAGAATTCTAGTCTTTTTATAAAGTGCTAACAAGCGACTGGCTACATTATCAAATACAATTATTATTCTATTTACAGGGTGGTCCAACAGTGCGTACAAGTAATTATAGGAGCTGCGAAAAAATGTTTTATAGATAAGCTGTAGGGACTGTCGAAAGCTCCGAGTATACAGGGTCGTGAATAAGTTCGTTACAAACCAAACTTACTTTTTCCAACGTACCTAGCATCCCATACATGATTAAATTTTTGAACGACCCTTTTTTGACAATTCGTTCAATATAGCATTGTTAAAATTTTTCAGGATTTATGGCCACTCTTCTAAAAAATCAGAAGTAGGTACATCTGACGCCCTGTATAATAATGATATTGATAAATAAATAAATACAATTTAGTCAACAACTGAAATCTAACCCACAAGGTACATAGGTACCTATCTAACAAATTGTATTATAACTACCTAATGCTATACCTAACAGCTTTAAAGCTTAATCATCATTTTTTTATTATAAAGGTAGGTAAAGGAGTTATTGTTAATCAGTTGATAGAAATAATTTTTGGCGGATGCTTATAGTGAAGAACTATTCCAAAATAAAGTTGTTTAAAATTTTTGAAATTTTCTAAAAACTGTGAGATCTATCAACATACTTTTACTTGCTCTTTCTAAATACATAAAAACTAGTTAGCCCTTACGAATATATCGCACCTTATTTTAGTTACTGAATGGGAATACAATTAACTAAATTAAGAAGCTCCCATTTATGTTAGTTAAGCAGAAGTTAAGAAGTCATCAGATGTCGACTTCTACATTTAGCTTTTTAAAAACCTTCTTAGAATAGTGGCCAGAAATACCCTGTATAGACCCTAACAACCCTACATTGGGCGTATAGACAAAAACAGGGTATCCGAAAAGTGTGATAATATTCGGGGTGTTCCATTAAAAAAATAAGTTTGCAACAAACTTATGAGCAGCCCTGTATATTCAAAAATAATTTTAGCTCGTAGCTCTCGAAACTCATTACAACTTTTTTTATAAGAAATTTTCTTGTAGCTCCTATAATTACCGAGCTATTCCACTTGTACGCACTATTGGACCTCCCTGTATATTGAAAATTTGAAACTTTTTATGTTTGTAACCCGATCATTCAAAAATGGCGGAAGGGATTTGGATTAAAGTGGGCACACAGATAGTTTATTATCTGGATTAACACACTGGATACATTTTATCTGGGACAATTATTAGGTATTTTTCTTTTGAAAATTGATTGAAAATTTTGAAAATTTGAATTATTTTACAATAAATCCAAATAATCAAAATATGGACTATCACACATCCAAAGATAAGGAATATTTTATTCTATTTATTTATCAAATAATTTACGATTAAAGGACTTACCTGTAAGGAAGTTCAATCGTAATTATACGATTTAAACCCATTCGGAACACACTGTTTTGTAATAATATTTCGGGACACGAACTGACGACACTGTTTAAAAATCGAATAGCACCGGTCATCTCGCCGCACCAACGCACTACGATCCATTAATGTTTTGTGTAATATACACTAGATCGCTTGGTTGTAAGGGTGATTCAGCGGTAAGCGATGCAAAACCGGATGGATTTGTTCCGAATGAGTTTAAATCGTATAATTACGATTGAACTTCCTTACAGGTAAGTCCTTGATTCGTAAATTATACTTCTTTAAACCCATTCGGAACACACACACTGTTTTGTAAGTTGTTGAAAGTTTATCGCGATCTAGTGACTCCCAATATTAAGAAAACACTCTAACATGGAGATCCTATTATGGGTACACGAGGTTAAATTCGATTGAATTATTCACCATTGACTTTATAGATATTTATTTTCATAACAAATATTTTAGAAGTATACATAACTGTAAATGACAAGCATCTAATGCTCAATATAATAAATATATAATTGTAAATAAGAATATTTAACTTCAAACTAGAAATACTTTCCCTTAACTTATTGCATACCTAAGATAGATTTAGCAAACAATTTAGTAGCATTTCTTATTGTTTCTATACTAACACCTTGTCTGCTAGCAGCCGAAACCGCTGAATGTCTAATACTATATCCCTTAAATTTTATCACATCTATACCACTACTCTCCAAAGCCTTTTTAATCCATCTAGATAATGTTTGAGTAGTTGCGATATGGTAAGGCTTTTTATGTGTTAAAAGTAAGTATTTATCATTATTAGAACGTTTAACTCGGGTGGCGTCTATATAAAACAATAACGTTTTCGCCACACATAACTCTGGTTTTCCTTCAAAGAACGGGAATCTTAAAACCGGTGAAGTCTTATTATGATAAGAAGTCTTTAAAATATCGGTAATAACAATTTCTACCCTGTCCTGATAGTTATGTATATTATCGAGCTGTATTTTTGAGAGGGTCTGTATTCTATGAGCAGATGTAAGAGCTAAGAGGGTAACTAGTTTTATCAAAAGCATTTCAAATGAAATATTTTCTAAAGGGTAAAGTTGAGACAAGTATTTTAAAACATCCTCAGGGTCCCATGTTTCCTGATATCTGGGAAAAGAAGGCTTAAGCCTAAAAAAAACCTTTAGGAACCGTTTTAATATTTCCATATCCCCAGTAATATTTGTTATTAGCTTTATCGCTGATAAATGTGCATTTAATTTATTGAAGGAAGCGCCTTCAGTTAAACAAATATTTAGGAAACTTATAACTTGCTGACTACCTGAATTAAAAACTTCTATGTTATTTTCCAAGAAAAATCTCCACCATTTTCTAAGGGATGCATTGTATTGCTTGATAGTGCTCTCACTAATGGAAGCCATAATGGTAGGAATACAGTCTTCTGTTAGACCTCTTTTTCTGTATGATTCCCGGATAGCTTCCCTGCAACCAGGGTAAGGTGGTCCCAAATTGGATGGCTCTTCCTAAAAGGATCCAATAATAAATCAATCACTCTTTGGCTCAAAGTAAAGGGGTTCACAAACTAAGAGTTGTGAAAACTTTGGATACCAATTTTGGGAAGGCCAGAAAGGTACTACTAGTATACCTTCTGCTTCTTCGGCAATAATTTTTGTTATAACTTTTCCTATTATACAGACAGGTGGAAATGCATAAAAGAAAAATTCGGACCATTTTAAGATAAACACATCAACTCTAAAGGCATTGGGGTTTCTTGTCCAAGACACAAAGATCTTACATTTTGTATTAAGCGAGGATGCAAACAGATCAATCTGGGGAAGTCCAAAATCCCAAACAATTTTTTGAAAATTTTTGATATTTAATGAGTACTCAGTCTCCAGCTTCAATGACCTAGACTCTCTATCTGCTTCCATGTTTTGACGAGTATTAATATATGAGGCAAATACGTAAATATTCCGAGCCTCACACCAGTTATAGGAGCCACAACGCTGACGGTATGAAAATCATCGTCCGTTCTCACACTAGAAGTGCTGTATTGTTCCAAAAACCGTTACATCTTTCATTGTTACAAAATATCCCCCAAACCGTGTTTGAGGCATCGCTAAATATCTCTAGCTTGTATTCTGATACTGCCTGGCAATTCTTTAAGCCACCATTTTAAATCATTGTGCGATTTCTCTGCAATGTTTAATCTGGCGTTATAGTTTCCGCCGCTATATTGCACAGCAATACATTTCTCCCTTTCTAATTGTTTAATGTATAATCTACTGTATTTAAATGCGAAAGACATCGAGTTTAAAAAGCCAACTAATTCAGCAAGTTCTCGACTTTTAATTTTTTGCTTAATCAAAATTTTATTAATTTTAAGACGTGCTTTACATATCTTATCTTTAGTCGGTCGAACACAGGTCTACACTATTCCATATAAAGCCTAAAAATATACATTCTTTCATAGGTACCAAGGAACTTTTTTTAAAATTAATAATAAATCCTAATTTATAAAGTAAATTTACGGACTCTATAACGTTAAGGGAACATTCCTCCTTGGATTTCCCCAATAAAAAATAATCTTAAAAACATTCTATATTTTTTTGATACCTACAGGTATAGAAAAATAGGCGTCTTTTAGATCAATGCATGCTATATAAGAATCTTTTGGTATCAAATTTTTTACAGAGCATAATCTTCAAGCTGAAAATGAGGAGCTATAATGTATTTATTAAGGCGTTTTAGATTTAATACAAATCTGAATCCACCATCCGATTTAGGTACTAAAAAATATGGTGATAAGAATTCCCCAGGTTTGTGTTTACATTTAAAAATTGCCCCAATTGCTTCTAATTTTAAAACAGCACAAAATAAATTATTATTTTCTTTTTTAGAAATTTTTGCAGTTTTTGGTACACTTTTCTGAGTAGGTTTCTTAATGAACGGGATTGAGTACCCAGAAACCCAACTTAAAACGGTTGGATCTGAAGTGATATTCTGCCACACACTAAGAAAAAGTCTAAGTCTACCTGCATATTTCTTAGGTACCTTTACATGTGATATCTCCTCGAGCCACTCTGAGGCTGAATGGACCGAGTGCTGCGGCGCCATTGAAGTTGTTTCCCTTTCCTCTTCTTGTCCTCGTACTTCTCTGAACTTGGGCCTGTTGTTCTGGCGCTTGTAGTTTAAATGATTCTTATTCTGGTAACCGGTAGGTCCTGCTTTTAAGTCCAAACTGGTCTTCTTTACTTCTTTCGCCACTTTGTATTTTTCCTAGAAATCTTCTCCAAATAACAGCGAGTCAATCTTAGATTTCATTGTTATCTTCTGAACTTCTACGTTTAACGAAGAATATAGCTCATGCTTAGCTGCATCCGCTAATGCTGTTTTCATATTATCGTCCATCAACTGAGGGGCTGCATCGGGTGACAAAATAACATTTAGTACCAAACCTTGTGCAGATAGAGCTCTTCCTAATTTATTCTGAATGCTCATAGAAAATTGATCTCTTTTCACCTGAGCTGATGTCAAAGATGCCTCTATTTCAGGGTTCAATTTTGGAGCGTCTACAAGGGGACAGTTTTTAGACAATTTATATTTTACAGTAAGCGCTTCCCTGGTATCTTTGTCTAGCACTACGCTTAAATAGCTTGACCATCGAGTTGCTAATGCCTCACACAAGGGAGGGCCCATTTCCCCCAAACTAGTTGGATCGTCTCCCAAAATAGCCGTTACAGCTTCTTTCACCTCTTCTACACGAGATTCTCGTTCAGTCGAGGAAGAAGACTCTGATTCTGATACTGAATCTGAACCCTCACTGCTCTGACCTGAAAACATATTTTGTTGCTGACTGTTTATTTATTTTCTTTGTTTATCCTGCAACATGTAGGTACCGTTTTTCTAATAGTTGCCTAAGAGCAAAACAACTATTATTTTGTAATTGAGGCTGCTCACAATAGTGAGAAAACAACCACTACTAGTACATATTTTGATCAGTTTCCCCAAAAAGGAGGGAAACGAAACTTGCAAAAAAGCTCTTTGTACTTCTTATTAGCTGAACTTGGGCCGTTCAACCGATAACGGTGCTATCGGCAATTTTTAGAATAAAATCTTCATAGTATATATAGCAAAATATTCAACTTTTAATTAACTAATAAATACGTTGTTTTAATAAGAATATTTATAAATATCTCCTACTTCTGATATAAAGAGCGAAAATGGACTTTCCATATATTTTTCAAATTTTTCCATCTTTTTCCTCAAGTCATCTAGTAGGCGTTTCTTGGCCCTCTTTTTCACTTCTTTAGTTTTCCGCTTCATCGTAATAATTCCAAGCACGCAGAAAAAAAAAACAAATTTACAGAATCACAATAAACAAGCTTGTTGTCGTCGTGCAACACGAAACATTAATGGATAGTGGTGCGTTGGTGCGGCGAGATGACCGGTGCTATTCGATTTTTAAACAGTGTTGTCAGTTCGTGTCCCGAAATATTATTACAAAACAGTGTGTTCCGAATGGGTTTAAAGAAGTATAATACACAGTATGTTTGTTGTATTTCCGAAAATAGATTTACAAACAATGTTTCAGTTTTGTCTGTTTTTGCGGAGAAAAACTATTCGGTAAATTGATATTTTAAGAATAGTTTAATATGGGTTTAAAACATTATCAACAAAAGTACCTTATAATTCTATATTCTATTGAAAAATGGAATAAAATATAGGGTATACCACCTGACATGATGAAGATGATACCAGATAATGGTAGATTTATTTTATACTATTAGTTGATTATGGCTACATACAAAATTTAAAATTCGCATGTCTCGTAGATCTCCATAAACGTCTAATAGTCCATCGACTTTGAAACACCATTTATAAGGGTATATTTGTTTAAATATAACTTTCATTACAAATACATACTTAATTGTGTTATGCCGTAAAATGTATTTACTTATATGAACAAGGATCAGCACCATGGCAACGACTTTTGCGTTTTATTTTTGTTTTATGAAAAAAGAGCGCTTGGAGCCACAATGAATTTTGATTTTTTACTTCAAATCCTTGTCTGCCTAACATCGGTTCTCTGGAATCTGCTTTTTTCAAGGGAATAGTTCTCGAAGTTACAGATATCGGATGTGTTACCTTGCTCAATGCAATTTAATTTCTGGTAAACCAAAGGTCTAGATACCCAACTGCAGTACCTACATATTTGATAAACTCTGGTATGTTTATCTAAGATTCCGCCTAAAATATTCTTTTAATCTAAATTCTTACGATCAACTTTTAAAATTGCAGTTGTTACGTATGTTCGTATTTGCAATAGCTTCAAGACTTAAGGGGCTATTCTTTAAACAAAACATTAATTCTTAAATCCGTTAATTTTAAGGCTTGTTTAAAATCCATAATGTTAGTTGCTATTCTTCAAGAGAAAACCAGGTCTTCAATTTAATGTTAGTCATTAAATTTAATATATTGAGAAACATTTTTATGGCTTGCATTTTTTTAGGTCTTGGAACTTTCAAGGGGCATCTAGAGATAGTTTTTTACGTATAAAATACAAATTATGGTGTAAGAAGAATTTAATTGAACTTAACACATGGTTGAAAATTTATCAGAATAACCCATTTATCAGAAAAATTTCATTATAGCTTTGCATCTCTCTGATTCGCATGTATATATTACTGAAGTATCCTACAAAATTACTCAACACCTAGTCATTATAAATTAAAGATATAAAGAAATGATTTTCTGTTTTTTCTCTATATTCAAATTCATTGTAACGTTAAGAAACAATAACTATTTAATAATCTTCAATAAAAGAGAGACGTCCAAATTAAAGACCAAATTTTTTGTAGCAACATTAAAACTGAACAATTTTTTCCATAGAGTTACGGTTTTCGAGTTAGAGCAGTGGTAATATGGGATAATTTAAAATACTTATGCGTATTTCCGCCGCAATTGTTTGAGATCTCTGAATATCAACAACTACAAGCAAAGAATATACGTGGGTAATAGGATGAGTACTATTTTCTTTGGTATTAGTGAACGTTCAACGATTCTCATGACTGATGGACGGATTTGGTGCATTGAACAATACAAAATAATATTAATTCTATTGGTGCTGATACCTGTGAATTTGGTACCGAGTCTTCCATTACAATTAAACAACTTCAAAATTACCCGTACCAATAGAATGTATTTTTCTGTGCACCAAGTCGGTCCAATTTTTTGTAAAAAGTATTTATTTATTGCATATTCTTTTTTAACACAAATCAGATATTGTCATGGACACATTGTTTGCTGAAGGAGCAATAATTATGTTGCAGAATACCTTGTACACTGAACATCTTTATTTATTTTCTGGCTTTCTATTTTTCTTGTTCATAATATGAAAACGTAATGACTATTATTTATAAGCAATTGTAGTCTATTATGATTATAAATAATTACGACTAAAAGGTCATTTATATCAAATCCATTATCTTCTGAGTCTAGATGCGTTATTTCATTATCTTCAAAGGACCTACTACTATCATAATCATGTTCTCACTAATTACACGAACATGTTCTTCGGTATTAGAAATGCAATCCAGTTTCTCGTGGACAGTTTTCTTAACATAAATGAGGAGATCAAAGAATTAACCTGTGGTTGGGAGTTTTCCTGCCATTGTAGAAAATAAATCCTGGCTGAATCTTTCAATAATTTCTTGGCTTTTTGGGTGTCCAGCACGGCTGTTCAGTATCGGAGTAGCGATAAGGAGATGTCAGTCTGTTTAAATTATCAGATAAGAGATGATATTCAAGACGTTTCATTCGATAAGAGAAATTATTGTAATAAATTGTTAATTTTTTTTAGCCGTATTCATAAACAAAACTAGTTTGGCACTAGCTTAGTATAATACTAAAACTGTACCATAGTAACCAAATTCAGCTATTGGTATCGAACTTATGGATACGGTTGTTTATCTTTAGATTATAGGTACTGTGTACTTTTTTGCCATAACTGCCTTGAAAATAGAATAGATTCTCAAAATGTGATGAAAACTTTATAATTACTTTTGTATAAAAATGGATCAATGTCTAGGGTTTTTCGGGGCATTCTATATTATAAAGCGAGACTGGTTGCGAATTAAGTCTTGAGGATTTATTTTCTTACATCAATGTTCATTTTAGCTGGTTGTAGCTAGAGAAATATTCAGCATTTTCAATATTTAGCTAGTTCATTGTGAAACGTGGTAATGTTTAATTTTATTCACCTTCCTACCACTACTCTATATAGTTGTAGTCTGTTAGAAAAGTAATGTACCTATCTGTGTAAAATTTTCGGTGTCTAGTTTTCAGCAAAAGTTTGCGTTTTAGGGTAACAAAAAACATATTTCTAGCATTGGCCTGCATGTCTGTTCATCTGTCTGTCGATTAACTTGCCGATTTTGATGCTTTCTTTTTTGTTTTGTTGGGTATCAATACTGCTCACCTGTTTCTTGCAATGAGCATCCTGGTCGCTCTAGTTGCTTGTCAATAGTCAAAAAATATGTTTTGCTCAAATCTAATGGTTCCAGAGATTTTGATCCTCTTATGTCAAAGTGAAATTTAATTGTTTTCTATTTTGTTTTGACACGTTGAAAAAAAATGGATGGTAGCACGATATGATTCGATGATTTTTAATACCGAAGGAATTAGTTTGAAACGGCAGAAATGTTGTGTGGGTGGACACACCAGACTTTTATATTATTTAGTTACGTCGAAGGTAAGGTATCCCATGAGATTATTTAATACTACAAGACTATAAAAAAGTGTAATTTAATATACAAAAGTTCATTGTTTTACCGCAGAAGGCTGGAAAGTTGACGTGATAAAGTTGAACGAGAGTATTAAGATGAAACAAACAACACTCAACATGTTCATACATTTCTTCCCAAAGGATCGCTATATAGTAAAAATGAACAGCATATTCGATGAGAATAAACGAACTTTATGGAGAGATATGCTGCATTTTTACGTACCCTTCGCACACACCATTGTCTCTTCCATAAATATTTGAATTTTCCATGACATTTATTCCGTAATATTTTGTTTATAGCTACATGGGTGCACTAAAGAATGATCTCTTGGTTTGGCCTTATTCGTTTCTTTAGAATACAGAATGCACATTTCGGCCATCAACCATTCTATTCTGCTAGTTTCCTTCTCTACTACTTGAAAATAAAAATAGTCAAGTGAATTATACATGGAATGGGATATTTTGAAAATGCAGCTATTTATTATCACAAAAGGGAGTTTTACCCAGGAAGCCTTATTGAAGGTAGGTATATTAACACTATTCAAATAAATTCTGGTTATTTATATCCCCAAAAAACATTCCCAATGTAAGACTTTTGCTGGTGAGAGCTATATTCTGCAAAACTCGACAAAAAAATCTCAAATATTTCGCATACACTCAGTAAGAGCCTTAATGCTACATTTTCATCAAGTGATTTTATCGCTTCTCACCGCCCCCAAAATTCCGTTCATGAAGTTACAACTTGACGTATTATATTCATAACCCATAGTTACACTAAATATGGACTAGCATTTCCAGTCTCTTATCTGCTCACTTCAAATGATAAAATTGTCACTACCTTGCATACATACTTGATACTCCGTCTTGGAAAAGAAGATGAAATAAAACAGAAATAATATTGTATTTGACCTTTTGCTCTTTTTTCGAACATGTGTATATCTATATGGTCAAGTTCTAAGGGTTCTATTGGGAGAAAAAATCAACTTTGTTAGTGATCTACAATATTTTTACACACACCAAACATACAAAAGTGCAATACGATCTATTTCTTAATATACAGGGTGTTTCAAATATATTCGGAGGACTTTAGGATGTGATAGCTCGTCCAAAAATATGAAAAAAAGTTTATATTAACTTACCCTCTGAAATGTGTCATTTTTGAGATACAGGTCGTTAAAATTTAAAAAATAAATATTTTTTTGTGACTATCTCCTGAACCGTTTATCTTACAAGTTTTGACTCAGAAAAACATTTTTGTTAAGTCATAATTGGTTAAGATTTTGAAGGAGTATTGGGTGTTTTTATCCACAATTTCTACGCTAATGGAAAAGTATGATTTTGAGACCCCCATTTGAACCGCTAGTGTTTTCTACACCAAAAAGGTACTGTTGTACTAAACATACAAATGATTTTTCTTGAAAACGGTCGACTTCAGAGCTCACGACCACTAGTCACTACTCCTACAAAATCTTCAACAATTATGACTTAACACAAACATTTTCTGACTCAAAACTTAGCCTATTATGAGTGGAAAATGCTTACAAAAACTGTTTACTGCAAGATAAACGGTTAATATATTTTTTTTTTAATTTTTTTGGATGACCTTTCAAATCCTCAAGTCCTGCGCATATATTATAAAACATCCTGTATATTTAAACCTAATGAAAATAATTGCTAACACCGTATTAAGGAGACTTAGAAAGGCATGGAGTATCTATAAAACTTATTATGAGATGAAAAAAAAAATTAACAACTTATGTTTCAACGTCATGGAAGGAATTTTGGGGGCGGTGAAAAGCGATAGAATCAGTTGATGAAAATATACCATTAAAGCAAAATTCGTAAACAAAGAAACATAAAAAATTGTATGGGTCTGGAGCTCTTTTCTGAGCGTATGCGAAAGATTTGAGATTTTTTTGTCGAGTTTTGCAGAATATAACTCTCACCTCCAATCCAAAAGTCTTACATTAGGAATGTTTTTTGGGGATATGGATTTTTTTTGGAAGTCGGTTAGCTGTCACGAACTAACTTTAATTTTCAATAATCATATTAATTTTAAATACATATATATATATATATATATATATATATATATATATATATAGAAAAAAATGAAGGAGGGAAATAAGTATTCGAACGAAGTACTAATGAAATTGTTTATTCCTCATAAAAAAGTGAGGGAATTATGGCAAGAACGTGCAGACAATTCAATGAAACTTACCCTGATTTACATCCAATGAACAAGAGGAAGTGAATTAAATTAATTAAATAATAACATCTACCAAAACCTATAACAACTTCAGATGAAGACAACATAATAAATGTTTTGGTCTATTTCCGTGCTGATCCCCAAGCTTCCACTAGAAGGCTTGGATCGTGCGCCTTTTGCATAATCATTATATGCGCCCATACAAGTTTACTAATGTTCAAGCTCTAAATCCAGAAAATCATTAAAGTAGGGCTCACTTTTACAAAACAATCCTTTTTCGCATCCAAGAAGATCCTGAATTCTTAAAAAAAATATTTAGGCAGACGAATCAAAATTTTCCAGAGAAGGAATGTTTAATAGAAGGAACGAGCATTTCAGGGCTTATGAAAATCCAAATATTGTCAAGGAAATGGGATTTCAGGGGAAGTTTAGTTTCAACGTATTTTGCCTTATAAAGGATCACCGAATAAGTTTTCTTATTTACGATGAACCGTTGAATTCTGAGAAATATCTGGAAATTCTAAGGTCAGTTGTGAACGACTTCTTGGTCAATCTGTCATTGGAAGAGTATCGTAGCAGTTGATTTCAGCTGGAGGGAGCACCGGAACAACGGAGTTGTTTGAAATGTTCGACGATCGCTGGTTCAGATGTTTGGGTCCGTGGCATTGGCCTGCGAGATCAACCGATCTCACGCCACTTGATTTATTTTTGATATATATATATATATATATATATATATATATATATATATATATATATATATATATATATATATATATATATATATATATATATATACAGGGTGGGGCACCGTATACGACACGGTCTCTCAAGGGGAATCCATACAATATAATGTTTTTGTGATAAACGAAATAGATGCAGAGTTTTTCTGGCCACAATCTAAAATTATTTTTATACATACAGGGTGATTCAAAAAAAAGATACATATCAAAGTTATGTTTTCTTAAATTGAATGTCCTATATTTTTTATTATTTTCGGATATAAGAGTCAAAATAAAAGTGAGTTTCTTCAGTATTCCCTATACCTATCTCTTTCCATTTTGAAAATATCCAAAGATTTGTTGAAATGTAAGGTATGAACTATTTTTCTATAATTTCCAAAGTTGCTCATTTTGAACTTGAGCTAAAGGTTTTATCATATTGATAAAGGTCAAGGTTATAGCCTGTATCATATTTCAATATCAAAAATCATACAGGGTGTTGGAAAAATATGGTTGTAAAATTTCAATATAAGATATTGAAAAGCTTCGTTATCTTAAATGGAACACCCTCTATATTATTACATATTTTAATGCAGAATTGAATCCTCTTTCGAATTGTATAAGGGTTCCCTATAACTAAACTCAAGGCATTTCTTGAATTTTGCTTCTTTATCACAGTAGGAACATTACCCAATTAATCTGGACAGCTTTGAGGCTGTTACCATGGAAATGTTTTATAACTGACAGTTTTGAAGCGTTTAATTTATAAATACAATTTAAATCAGTGTACTATTCAAATAAAGCAAAATGAAGACTTATCCTATCGAAGAGAGAATAAATATGCTTCTAATAATTGGTGAGTGTCATGAAAATTGCCTATTGGCTTCAAGAGTATATGCTGAAAGATATCCAACCGTATCACATCCAAATAGAGCTGTGTTTGAACGGTTACTGAGAGAATTTCGGAATTCTGGTACTGTATCCTACAAACAAAAAACTACGCTAAAACCTATTGTAGATGATGAAGAAAATGAGTTTGTGGTCATAGGATCTGTTATAGAACACCCTCATACCAGTCAACGCAAAATAGAAAGAGAAACAGGTATTAGTAGGAGAAGCATTTCAAGAATATTGAAAAAATATCGGTTTCATCCTTACCATATTCAGATACACCAAGAACTTTATGAAATGGATTTTAATCACAGACTTGAATTTTGTGTTTGGACTCTAGACAGATTAGGCGATAATGAACTCTTTCTAGATTCAATTCTGTTTTCTGATGAATCCACTTTCCATAATAACGGCCTGGTGAACAGACATAATTTCCATTATTATAGTGATGAGAATCCTCGAATTTTTCGAAATACTAATTACCAACATAGATGGTCAGTTAATGTATGGGGGGGTGTTCTAGGGTCCCAATTAATAGGTCCTTACTTTTTTGATGGCATTTTAAATGGACAAAAATTTCTAAGATTCTTACGTGATAAACTACCCGAACTTTTAGAAAATGTGCATTTGAATATCAGACAGCAGATGTGGCTGCAGTTGGATGGTGCTCCAGCCCATTTTCAAAGGAATGTTAGAGAATTTCTTGATAGGCGTTTCCCAAACAGATGGATAGGAAGAAGCGGCTCGCAAAATTGGCCACCAAGATCTCCAGATCTAACATGTGTGGACTTTTTTTTATGGGGATACATTAAAAACATTGTATATGACACCCAGCCCACAACAGCTGAAAATATGAAAGAGAGAATAAGAGCCGCTTTTCGATCCGTGACACCACAGATGTTGAGGAAAGTTAAAAGATCTTTTGAAGAGAGAGTTCAATTATGTATTCAAGAAAATGGACGACATTTTGAACATTTACTCTAGTGTTTCTTATTTTATTATATTTTTATACTGTTATTATTTTTATATCATTCAATAAATGTCTTGTTCTTAATACTTTTATACCGCTACGCCTAGTAGCTGTGTAAGGGAAGTATTGTATTCGTGTAAAATTTTCGGTACTCTGTTTCTACGTTCCAGGGCTTTTTGAGTCCAACAAACATATGTTTTGCTATTGGTCTGTCTGTCTGTATGTTTCTCATATTCGTCAGTATTTGTTTGAGAGAGGTAGAAAAGAAGTGTGAGTGGACTTACCACATTTTTCCTTGGGCTTTCATAATAATACGTTATCAATAAATACTTATAGGTATTTCTTTACGTTTCACAGTATCTATGTAAATGTAAAACGCTGATATTCCAAAAAAAAATATATTAATGGAGTAGTTGTCTTTTAAGGGTAAAACCGACAGCAATAGAATAGTATAGTATCATTACCCGTCAGTTAATTATTTCATATGAGTTTTGAAATTCTAGGAGATTGGATAATAATCGTGAATCAATTAGTACTGTAATAATAATAATGGAATTTAACTATAATAATGATTATTTTAAAACGTCATCCCAATCATAATGGCATTGGGAATATAAGACAGAATTATTAGAGAAGTGCGAAATTGAAGAAATTCGTTGAGTTTAGTTATAGGGAACCCTTATACAATTCGAAAGAGGATTCAATTCTGCATTAAAATATGTAATAATATAGAGGGTGTTCCATTTAAGATAACGAAGTTTTTCAATATCTTATATTGAAATTTTACAACCATATTTTTCCAACACCCTGTATGATTTTTGACATTAAAATATGATACAGGCTATAACCTTGACCTTCATCAATATGATAGAAGGTATAGCTCAAGTTCAAAATGAGCAACTTTGGAAATTATAGAAAAATAGTTCATACCTTACATTTCAACAAATCTTTGGATATTTTCAAAATGGAAAGAGATAGGTATAGGGAATACTGAAGAAACTCACTTTTATTTTGACTCTTATATCCGAAAATAATAAAAAATATAGGACATTCAATTTAAGAAAACATAACTTTGATATGTATCTTTTTTTTGAATCACCCTGTATGTATAAAAATAATTTTAGATTGTGGCCAGAAAAATTCTGCATCTATTTCGTTTATCATAAAAACATTATATTGTATGGATTCCCCTTGAGAGACCGTGTCGTATACGGTGCCCCACCCTGTATATGCCGCATCTTTCTTTTCAGCGCTTGCCAAGAAATGAAATGCAATGTTACAGATTTTGAAGCATATTTGCAGAACATTGATAACGGTTCCAACCATACCATTATTGTTGGGGACATGAATATAGATATACTAAAAAAATGTGAAATTTCGAATAACTACATACTGACTATCTCATGGTTTGGATTAATAATAATTAATATCTCATAGAATATTAGCTATAAACATAAAGTCATATTAATAAATTGACATTATTTTTCCATTTTAATCTGAAAAATAAATTAAAATCACCTATAAACATTCCATAAGAAAAAACAAAGTTGTGTAGAGTTCCAACTATTTAGAAACACCCGGTATAATTGAAAATATTTTTATGTTGTAGAATGTTTAAAATACGATTGGGTTAGTTATAAACATTTTCTCCTAATCTTTACAATAACCCCGTAATCGTTCGAATACCTGCGCACTACTAATCTCCCACCTTATATTTCATAACTTGAAATGTACCTAGATATTTATCAACAGCGGGCCGCGTCTAATTATAAAAAAGCTATATCGTGTGCTCTGAACCAAAAGCAAAAACCAGAAGAATTTATGCACGAGTAGGCAATGTTAGAAAAAATATACCTAGGTATATGGCAAATATTAATAATAATTAATAATCTTTGCCTATGGGTTGGCGAGTCTCTCCCTTACTATTTACATTTCCCATGTTACAATATTATAATTATTGTATTTCAACGATTTGATTGAATATACAATAATAATATGAATATAGCATCATTATAATAATACATAACATTTTTCAAATGTTAAACAGTCTTGAAATTAATTGGGCAATTTCAATAAACTATTTGAATTTTAAATAGATAATTTATTTTTATTTAATGCAATCCTTGTTATTAAAAAGAAAATAGTCCTCTCAATCACATTAATCGAAACAAGAAGAACGTCAACATGTTGTAATCTACATTCTTAAAGTAAGAAATCATAGATATTTTGCCAAGTCCAACCCAATACGCTCAAGAATAGATTTATAAAATCTTACAATTTTATCCACTTCGAGTGCTACCTACCTAGGTTCTTTAATTAACTTTATTCCCGTAGCCGAAATATAGCAAAGATTTATTATAATCTTTGCCTGAATCCCATCCCACTCCTCCTTCTCAACTCCAGCAGATTGAATCTGGCTCCACCCACACCGTACGTAAACGTCAAATTCCTGATCGCTCTGCCATCTCTTAGTAAATAGATGTATTAAATGTGATCAATTTTATCGGCACACTTGCTGCCATAAGGATTGCAGTTCTCTGTTCTCTGTTACTGCTACCGCTACTTTATTGTTGCCATTTAGTTGGAATACTGGAATATACGTTTGACAAATATTATTAATGCGTTAAAAATGTACCACTTTAGAATAAGAGTGAAGTAGTTTGCATGATCTTTAAATAATAAATGATTTTACAATCATGTTCATAATTAATTTGTTATTTTCACTTGGGTATTTATCCGACATTTATGTTACTTATGTATTTATAAGCAGGTAAAATTTTTAGCACCGGCAACACCGTAGAGTCTTGAAAATAATAAATTGTGAAATCCGTCTATTTGGTTTTACATATATTGATAATATAATTATTACAGCCTTTTACGAGTTGTAAACATTTTCAAATGATTACTTATCATTGTATGATTGTATTAAATACAATATCTTTAATTTGAAGCCATATTTTTAAATTAATCGGTGACCTTGAAAATTCAACATTTTTCTGTAAATAATGCTTCTGTAGGCAGAAGTGAGAGATACCGCTCTCACCTTTGCAAACTACAATTTGCATTGATAAGTAGTGTATCTGTATCTATACAGGGTGGTCCAAATGAACGTATTTCTCGCATAACTCCGTAACCCTTGAAAATATGAAAAACTTTTTTATACAAAAGTTGTCCAGATTCTTGAACTGCATATTTTAAAAATAATTTAAAAGATAATCCACTTCCGGTTATAACGGAAACCCATACCAACTTCGTTATTTTATATTGAACACCCCGTAAATTATTGCATTTTTGAAATCCTCGAATAATTTTAGGGCCTTTTTAGTAAACATACACTGTGTCTCAAATGCACCGTTTTCGAGAAAATGGGCACTAAATAAAAAAAATCAACGGTTGCAGTAGTCTGCGCCATCTTGATTTTTTGAAACTAGGGCACTTAAAAAAATGCGGTTTTCGCACGTCGCTTTGTTAAGGAATCAAATAACTTTTGCAGTTTTAAACGAAGCTATAACTTCTGAAATTTATCAAAAACACTACTTTGAAAATGCAAATTTTCCAACATCAAAAACTTTTTATTTTCAAATGGAACATACTACTTTTTTGCAACACTGAATGCAAAATTCAATTTCCTTTCCCCTGATATAACATTATTGCTATCTGTTATCGCGTTAGCCATGACTTGTCTTGTTATGTGACAATTGCGTGTGCAGAAAGAAATCCAATCAATAAATGGTGCAAGAGGAAAAGGGTGATGAACAAACATCCATAAGTTATTAAATTGAATTTTTTGTCCCAAAACGCTCATGCAGAATTTTTTCTTGTGAATATCATTACAGTGCAAATGACTGATAAAAACAAATTTAGACACTACTAGTAGATAATGACACAAAATATGTATTTACTTAAAAACGCACATTTTTAGCACATCTCTCACATTTTAACAATGGCATGCTTAGGTGGACACTAGGCTAAGGCCCACCACCAAAATAATGTTTCGGCCGTAGAAATGAAATGAAGTTTGAATAGGCAGAAAAATGTTCAAAATGAGCTCCATTTTGTTCAATGCACAATCGAAGTCGCTTTTGGAATGACTGCTCAACTCTGAGAAGAATCTGAGGAGTGACACACTGAAATGCCAATCTTATTCTATTACGCATACCATCAGCAATTGTTGGAGGAGTGCGGTAGACCCCTTTTTACAAAGCCCAACAAAAAGAAGTCCAACTTGTTTATATCTGGAGATCTTGCTGGCCAGTTTACCTCTTCGACCTATCCATTTTCGGGGGAAGTTATCGGTATAGTTATCTCTAGAGGAACATCCATTAATAAATTGTCGAATTAATTTCGTAAAAATTCCACAATAAATTTCAACAGTTAAATGTTCGTTGAAGAAGTAGGGGCCTATTAAATGAGTGCCTATAATTACTGCCCACACGTTTAAGGACCATCGGTGGTGACTTTTTGTTGTGAATAGATGTTGGTTTTCGGTGCTGTAATAATGGAAGTTATGACTATTAACAAGACCATTCATCCGAAAACAGAACTTTAGAAAAAAAGAATCATCTTTAGTCAGTCTGTCAAGGGCCCACATAAATCCTCATTCTGTAATTCTTGATGCCGTTGAATGTGGTAAGTCTGATATTTATTTTTCCGTAAGATTCTGTGGACTGACGTTTTGCTGAGGTCATACGTACTACTAATTTCCCTCTGGCTCAAATTTGGATTTTCCTCAACTGAACCGAGCACCAAGAATTCAGTCTCTTCAGTGATAACATTCTTAGGTCCACCCTTTCATTCATATCTCACAGCTCCATTTTTAACAAATCGTTGAAGTAATCTTCGAAAAGATGTTTCCTGTGGATGCCGCCGGTTTCTGAATAAATTCTTGACGCCAACAATGGATTTTTGTGGCATTCACCCAGTATGAAAATCGTGTCGGTCAATTGTGTCTCTTGTGTCAAAGACATTATCATCAATTTTCTTATAAGAAACTAACAAAAATTATCGAACACAGGAATAAAATGACAAAAGTGATATTTGTTTGAAATTCAAACAATACTAGACAAGTCATGGCTAACGCGATAAAGATAAATTAATCGAAATAAACATAAAAGTGCACATTTCACGAGAACGGTAGTAAACAGATAGCAATAATGTTATATCAGGGAAAAATAAATTGAATTTTGCATTTAGTGTTGCAAAAAAAGTAGTATGCTCCATTTGAAAATAAAAAGTTTTTGATGTTTGAAAATTTGCATTTTTAAAGCAGTGTTTTTAATAAATTTCAAAAGATACAGCTTCGCTTAAAACTGCAAAAGTTAGTTGATTCCTTAACAAAGCGAAGTGCAAAAACGGCATTTTTTAAGTGCCATAGTTTCAAATAAAATCAAGCTGGCGCAGACTACTTCAATCGTTGAATTTTTTATTTAGTGCCCATTTTCTCGAAAACGGTGCATTTGAGACACAGTGTCTGTTAACAAAAGTGGCCCTAAAATTATTCAAGGATTGCAAAAATGCAATAATATGCGGAGTGTTCCATATAAAATAATGAAGTATGGGTTTCCGGTATAACCGGAAGTGGCTTATCTTCTAAATTATTTTTTTAAAATATGCAGTTCAAGAATCTGAACAACTTTTTCAAGAAAAAGTTTCTCATATTTTCAAGTGTTACGGAGTTATGCGGGAAATACGTTCATTTGGACCATCCTGTATATAATATAATATTTGTATAGTCAGTTTTGAGGACAGAATGTGCACGTACTTATGATGTCTGTTTATTTCTTTAGTAACTTATCTTGCCGCATGTATCTGCAAGAAAATAGCGTACTAAAAAGCATTGTAAATACATATTAATAATTTCACACGAGTCGAGTTTGAAATAACTTTTGGTGCTTGAGACCGCACAATCAAAGTAAAAAACTTGTTGGAGAAATTAGTCTTTCGAATAATAAATCTAATGGACATAATCGGTCAAATTACATTGGAATTATAGGATCTTCGGATTTTTTCTGTTCGACAAATTTAACATAATATAATGGAATGTTATCGATTATCGAGAATTACGGATCTCTTCTTATACTAGTTGTGCACATCTTTGTTTGTTGGCATGTGAAACATTATTTTCTTCATAATTTTTCAGAATTACACATATTTTCTACAAATTTATCTACAATAATAGGAATGTTCATATTCTTGGATATTCTAGGAATCTGTGAATTATGAATAGTGATTTTCTGTTTCTTAGCTATGAACGCCCGTGATGCTGTTCGACGGCACGGTAGTCTGCATCTTCTACATTTTTTGTCAAATAATACATCATTTTTCTCTCAGCATAGGTATTATAACTGAAATTATAACATATACTTTGAATAGATATGTTGAGCGTTTTCTCCATGGTCAGGTACCTACTTCGTTAAAATGCTTCATGGATTTTGATAAAACTGTTCACATACTCTGTCACGTTCTAGGATATTTTTTATTGAAGGAGATAGGCGTTGATGCAAAGGGATTAAAAACAACTCTCAATATTAAATTTATAGTATATTACCGGCACATCCATTGAATAGTCCTCACAAGCTCATGAAACAATAGATCGCAGCTGAGTGTCGGCTCACACCAAAGATTATTAACTACACATGGATGAAGGAAGCAAAATGTTTACGATAAGATTGACAGATTCGCTTCGTTCACAGGCTTTACAAATAATATTTGTGGACGAAGTAAATGACGCCCTATCTAGTTTTGGAATAAAAATAAAGATTCTAATTGAACTTCTAACAAATTATGCTCTGTATAAAATAGTACTGATTCTTGCATGAACCATAAGAACAAGAACCAGAAGTACATGAACAGCAGTAGCTTGATCTAAATGTTGCTCTATACCTTCATTTTCATCTTTACTGTATATTCCGAACCATGTCTCAAAACAAATCGTATTACTACAGCCTCACTCTCACTCTGATCATCGCGCTGCCATAGGCAGCCAGACACTGCTTTACTCATACTCACACCATAGGGAGCAGTAAACAAGTCTACTTTTTGACCGACGAACCCCGAACGGAGGAGGTATACAATTCGACTGTCTGCTTTATTTTTTTTTTTTTTTTTTTTTTTTTTTTTTTTTTTTTTTTTTTTTTTTTTTTTGGTTCTTGCGCGCCTTTTACATAGTAAACGTGCTCCGATTTTGATGATTTTGGGTTCATTTGAAAGAAGGGGATTGAGAAATGGTCCCATATTCATAAAAACGCAAATCCGAAATCTCCTTCCCTCCGAAAACCGCCCCCGAAGGGGTGGTGGGGGCGAATTTTCTCGAAAATCGAAAATCTGAGTTGGTATAATTAAAGATAGGATAATATCCGGAAACGTTTAAATTGAACATTTTTTCAAAAGTGCTACGGTTTTCGAGATAGACGCATGTTAAATATGTATTTTTGCTATGTGGAGAGGACAATTTCTTTCGAAAATTGAAAATTTTTCGATACTACATGAAAGATATAATTATTTGTAGCAACATTTATACTGAACATTTTTTCCTTAGAGTTACGGTTTTCGAGTTAAATCGGTGTTAAAATGGTAACAACTAAAATATTCAAGCGTATTTCCGCAGCGATGTTCTGAGATCTCTATAATAACAACTACAAGCAAGGAATATACGTGGGTAATAGGATAAGTACTATCTTCATTGATATGGTATAGTGAACATTCAACGATTTTCGGGACTAATGTTACACTCAAAAGTGTGAAATAAATATTTTTTACAAAAAATTGGACCGACGTTATTAGTTGGTGCACTGAAAAGTATAAAATAATATTAATTCTGTTGGTGGTGGTACTTGTGAAGTTGGTGCCAAAAGTTATCAATCTACCTGCAACTGCACAACTTCAAAAGTACCACCACCAACAGAATTAATATTATTTTATACTTTTCAGTGCACCAACTAATAACGTCGGTCCAATTTTTTGTAAAAAATATTTTCACACTAATTGACGAGTGTGTGGCTAAGGGGTAGCACATAACCTTCTAGAGAAGCTGTACTTGACGAATATACTTGTTACAGCAAAAAAAACTCATAGGCTAGGAGATAGGTAGGTACACCGAGAACCGTCAAAAATTCATACGAAATGTTTGTCATGCTATCGAGTTTGCTTAAATGAAGTAATTGGTCCTTCTCTCTTGAGTCGTTACCGCCTCGAATTTTGCGTGTCTTTTGGTGATTCGAAGACAAACTAAATATATAACAGAGATTTGTTCAGAGCTAAGCTAAATGACTTGGTTTTACATGTGATCTCACAACTTTTTGCGTTGGAAGGACTGTGTTGCGAGACGTGCATTTTTTATATTTTATTGACCGACTTCCCAAAAGGAGGAGGTATACAATTCGATTGTGTGCATTTTTTTTTTTTTTTTTTGGTTTGTGCGCTCCTTTCATATAGTAGACGTACTCCGATTTTGATGATTTTTGATTCATTTGAAAGAGGAGGCTTGAGAAATGGTCCCATATTCATAAAAACGGGAATCCGTCATCTCGTTCCCTCCGAAAACCGCCCCCGAAGGGGGTGGAGGGGGCAAATTTTGTCGAAAATTGAAAATCTGCGTTGATATAATTACAGATAGGACAATATCCGGAAACGTTTAAATGGAACATTTTTTCAAAGGAGTAACGGTTTTCGACATAGAGACATTTTAAACTCTCAAATATACCTATTTTCGCTATGTGGAGAGGGCGATTTCTGTCGAAAATTGAAAATCTGTTTGCAGTACATGAAAGACATAATTATTTGTAGCAACATTTATACTGAACATTTTCCCCTTAGAGTTACGGTTTTCGAGTAAAATCGGTGTTAAAATGGTAACAACTAAAATATTCAAGCGTATTTCCGCAGCGATGTACTATATACTACTATATAAGTACTATTTTCATTGGTATTAGTGAACGTTCAACGATTTTCGTGACTAATGTTACACTCAAAAGTGTGAAATAAATATTTTTTACAAAAAATTGGACCGACTTTATTAGTTGGTGCACTGAAAAGTATAAAATAATATTAATTCTATTGGGGCTGGTACTTGTGAAGATGGTGCCAAAAGTTACCAATCTACCTGCAACTGCACAACTTCAAAAGTAACAGCCCCAATAGAATTAATATTATTTTATACTTTTCAGTGCACCAACTAATAAAGTCGGTCCAATTTTTTGTAAAAAATATTTATGTTTTTTAATGTATTTCAATTTCATTCAATACATGGCACACAAAACACATCACTATCAAATATAGCATAACGTTCAACTATGTAATCTACTTATATTCCAGATGGATCCTATCTTTTCTCGACCTAAAACAAAGAATATCATATTCTTCTTCTCCGAGATAAATACATTAAGAGGATTCGTTTTTTGTCTTGTTCTACTTTTTACTCAACTTCTTTATGACTCGAATATATGTGCAGATTGTATAATTTTTTTCGACTGTCTTTTATTTATGGGAGGGTCTCCGAGACCGAAACAAGCAGGCATATAAAAATTCTCGGAGAAGAGGTCAATTTACATATATATTTCAGTTTCGCTTGAAGGTATAGTATAATGAAGAGCAAAAAAAGAACTCCCACAGGGTGATGTCACATGCAAATAATGAGAATGCTTCGAAACATTTTAAAATGTATCATTATTAGTTAACTACATTTCAGTAAGCCAGGTAGATTGATTGATTGATTGAAATAGGTCTGATTATCATAAAATTAATGTTGGCATAGCTTATAGTTTCCTGACAAATACACAGTTAAAATATATAACAGAAATATTTCCGTTATCTAGAAAACTTTGGCGTTATTAAAAACTCAGATGAATAAAACCAAGGCTGAATAGCAAGAAAAAAGTGAAGCAAACTCTCTGAATTAGTTGTGTGGCTGACATCTGATTCAGAGCTTACGTTATGTCACTTACTTTCCGGACAAGAGTGGCAAAGTAACGCAAGGTTCTGAAAAATAAGCTACTATAATTACAAGTTTAATAAAATGAATCATTATATTATAGTCAAGGCTATGGTTTAACGCTCTCTTTAACGCCACTAGTGCTCGAAAATTAAACTTTCAAGGTAGATAGTATATTTATAGATGAGAACATCCCTAGTTTTACGATGGTACGAAAAGTCAGAGCTCAAAAACAGTTTTAATTTGAAACTTCTCCATACAATAGTCGAGACTGGGAAAACTCAAACTTAAATCTAATCAAGCTATTCTATTTCTTATTCTATCAAAATATTGTCCAATTATAAATTGACAATATGAATATAAATACCTACTATTATATTCCTTGTTCCATATCCTCTAGATCTTCAAAAATATCATCTAACCCTCTATTCTTATAAAAAGAGACTCTTCATACATCATCTAATTTATTTATTTATTTATTCTTCTACATTTCCACGGATGGTACAGTACCAAAATATTTTCAATATATAGTAAAATAAGCATGTGATCACGTCTTCAGCTAGGGACTTTTTACTGATTTTTTTATTGGCCTTCCAACATCATTTGATATTGAGAATGCACATATGTATAACGTAGTTACTTGTCTATGAAAATCAGGTTACTTAACGTTGAAGTTAACGTTTTATTTCAAAATATTACTGCAACATTGATTGATTCCATAACAGAAAAAAAATTGGTTAGAGCGGGTCAATAACACCTCTTTGTTGTAGATGCACTGGTGAAATATGTAGATATGGTGAGAATTCTCAATGAGTAGACGAAATCGCCGGTAAATATCTTACTACATTACATACCGCAGAAATGATCAGTGCCCCTCCTATGTCATTACGGTTTCGAATTAAATGATTATGTCAATCACCGGGAGACAAGAACTCGGATATGTTTTCATTTATGTAAGCAAGACAGTGATAAATATATAGGGATGGAAAGGTGAGTATACTAAGGGAGGCAAATTACTGACGACAACAATCACGGTACATCAGTCCAGTCAAGACACGTATGCATTTTCGTTGGAGCTTAAATATTATTTTGGCATGGGAACTATGTACCCAGTTTAGAAAACCATAGGACATATGCAAGGAGAAGTAAGCTTGGTAAGCTGCCATAAGTGTAGGAAGAGATAGGTACTTTGTGTAATAGTGCTCGGATTATATTTGATAGTTTGTCACATTACTGCTGAAAATGTTCTTCCCGAGTAAGACCAGGATCAAGTGTAACTTCAAGGAATTTAACATGTGGATCACAGGACAGGTCAGCATTATTTTGACGAAGAGTGAAGTTTAAGTTTTGAGTCTGGGATCTGTTAAGGCTAAGTTGATTTGTAACAAACCATTCAAATAGATTTGACTGTTTCATTCACAGTATTAGCCAACGGTTCTGTGTCTGGAATGATATATAATTGTGATGGTTGTATCACCAGCAAAACCAGCTGTTTTTGTGACTTTTTATTGTTGAAATAGAGGTATTGGTGACGCTTTGATGATTGAATTAAAGATACGCTCTTGATGTCAAGGTTGTAGTGTGATAGTTTTTTTAAGCAAGATTGAGTATGATACACAATCCAATGCTTTTTTAAGGTCATGGAAGGAAGCTATGTATCAACCACAAGATACAAAAGATTATTAATTGCAAGAGTTATTGATTTCTGGTTCCGGAAGCCATATTGTCCAGCAAGAAATAAATTATTCTATTCAAATAAATAGTATAGTTGATCTTTTAAAATTGCTTCAAAGATCTTGGAGAACTTTGGCAAAAAGGGGGTTAGGACGGTAGTTCTACATCTTCATCTACAGAACCCTTATTTTTAAATAAAGATATAACCTTAGAATTTTTGAGGGCAGTGGGGAAGACTCCAACGATGATGCAGTAGTTTATCAATTTAATTATTAGGTAGATTATAATATTTCTTTGTGAATTGACAATTTTTTCCCTAACATTATTGAACGTAGTTAAATGAAAACTAAGAATATCAATTTGAGGTTTATTTGAGAGGTAGTTCTCAAAAGATTTTTAGTAGCTGATAGATCTTTGACAGTTTTAGCAACAAGATTTATAAAAAAAATGAGGAAAGTCTGTGCGTTTAGTGAGTAAGTATATGTCGAGTTTGATGAAGAACAGTTATTTTTTTTAATTTTCCACATTTTAATTTGTGGCTTATTAGAATTTCTTATGTAAGAGTCACAGGCACTCTTTTCAGTTTTATATATTTAAGCCCTATAAGCCAATTTATATTTTGTGTTAAGATGCTTAGGAACTCATTCAGGATATTGCTAGGTCATTCCAACCAGAGTATGAAGCCACTCTCGACTCCCTCAACTTATCATCATAACCCTCAACTTTAATAAGTTTAAAGGAACACAAAGCTTTATCCAATATGTGATCACCTCAAGAAATTGTCCAAAACGTTATTCTGGGGAGATGCAATCATCATTGACAAACTTCCAATCCATCTTTTCAATTGTGTTATATAGGTGAAAAAGACCCTAAGTAGTTATGGGCCTATAGTTTGTTCTAGTTTTAGGTTTTTTGGCTGTGGTAATCTCGTCAAAATTCAAACTCATAAAATTATCAATATTTGAGAATACATTATTAAGACAAGCATTCTTACTTGTAGCGGATTTGACTGTAATATGCAAACCATAAGATTGCATGAGACAGTACGAGGTGGTGGGACTTCCCCGGAAGAATCTTCCAGAATCTCAAAAAATGGCTACGCAAAGACTGTTACGCCAAAATTGTTCATAACCTTGTCATAACCTATTATATGAGTTTCAATTTTTCGATTCGACAAAGTTGGGAGTTTCAGGCGGTCTTACTCGACCATGTTGGTAATATATTTGGTTACTTAAATGGACTATATGTATATGAAGAAATTGCCTCAAAAATAGACGTAGGTACAAACATAACCTCTTAATACATTTAGGAACCCAAACATTCAAAAACTCACTTTATTACAGTAACAGTACAGCTGAAGATGTCTATGCAATGTATATATTTGTTATGAATATCACACCATTATATAAGTAATGGTGAGAATTTCATGACGTTATCTCTAGGACCACGCAAATAGCAAGTAGGCCGTTGTTGTGGATTTAACTTCGGAATGAGAAAATTTAGTTTCTATTAGATGATCATACAATCAATCTGGTTGGGCACAGGTTTGTTAAGAAATAATTGTGAAAAGCATTGCATGTGCGTTTCCAACAGCTGACTATTATTCGCTGGAAAAAGCTCAGCGTAAGGATAGCCTTGGGGAGCGATCACTGTTCTGGTTGCGATTATATATTGGTACTTCTTTGTCTTGATTTAGGTTATCTGTTACAAGAATATGGTAACCGTGGAATGCTTGTTTAATGTATTTGAAAATGGAACGTTGCTTAAGCGGCAATCGCAATGGACAACGGTCAGAGGGATGTGGACATAGTTGCCAATTAACTTGAATGAAGAAAACTTGATCCGTTATTCAGAGGTTCAGTTATGGACACGGATATCCTTGAAAATGACAAATAATATTCAAGATCGTTAAGTTACTACTTATTGTAAAACTCGACGATTTAAATCGTCATCGTGACTATGGTCCAGGATAAAGGGACTATTTATCATAATTTATGCAAAGAGCGAAATTAACGAAAGCTCATGTGGTACTGTTTTGTATGAAGTAGGTAGATTGAGTATTGAAGGAGAGATGACAAGACGTTATATCCGGGGTAATTGTAATAAACTATTTGTGATAAATATTGATCGGCATTATTCGAATGAAATCGAGTGATATTGATTCTAACAACTGAATCAATGATTCTTTACAAATTTTTGATAAACTCGGGTTGTAATCGACAATTAAATTTTCAACTATTCCGGAAATGTTCAAAAAATATCCTAATTGAAGTTGTTTTTACATGAATCAAGCAGTATATTTGTGTAGTCACTTTCAAGGTTTTTTTTAATATAATGGGGCAATTTTTTTGTAAATACCTTTCATCATAAAGTAATAAATATTACTAATTACTAATAATCTTCTCAAGTCAATATTTAAGAAACAACACATCAGGCGACCATTAAACCCTATTATTGAAAAATGACTACCTGAAAATCAAATTATGTACAGGGTGTTCCAAATAAAAAAATATCCATGAACATATTTCGATAATTAGCGTAGCTTTGACCATAATGTTATTACAATACAGTTGGATTATCAATTTCAAACTTCAGAGTAAGTTTGTAGGATATTACAAATTGGATAGAGTCCTCATTATTTAGGAATGCACAAGGTTGCCGAGAGCATTTTCAATAAGAAGAACTGGCATAGTTATTGTATTAATACTAATGTTGAAACTGACAATATTTACTTATCTATTATTATTTTATTTATTTTCAAGTATCCTTAAGTGATGAGGTGGGCACATCAGCTTTGCTGATAGCTATCTGGTACTGAAGAATAAGCTTTTTGCTGCTTCTGTAGAGTCAATTATTCCAGGAAATTAGGTTGTGAGGTTTATTAGAGATTTTATAATATAGAAATATGTGGGCGAGACTCTTAACCTATATCAAGGAATCTTCAATTGTGATATAGCTCTCTAGAGTTATTTGAATAGGTAGGTACATTGTATATTTTGAACTTGATTCATCTTTTTATATTAATCTATATTTCTATCTATCTATCATGTATCTCAAATATCTCAGATCAGTTGTAAATATGCTCATATTCTGGAGAATATCCACAGATAATTACGGACATCGATCAAAACGTTATTAACTTTCCTTACACATAATAAAATCAATCATTAACTGATGTAGGGGTTATTTTTGCCGAAAGGTCCATCACCCATAATAATGTGTTACTTTCTGAATCTTTCAATTACATGAATTCAATCCTGTTCCAATAATAGGTACCTTTGCGTAAAATCCTATGATCTCGCAGGTAACTCAATAGCTAGTTGTATCGGTAATTGATTATCATTCTTAGTTACATTTGAATATAAACTTGGAGACTGTAAGTAAACGAGAATAAAAAGATTTTCTCAATTCATTTTTAAACTATTGCCTTCATTTACTGAGTGAAAGTCGGTAGCTACCCCAGATATATCATGTTTGAAAATCTGATTCAAATGTTCTTAACTAATACTGTATGAAATTCTATTGGAAAGAAATTAAAACAAGTTTGTATTACTTTCAAGAATCCCCCAACAGGTAGGTCGAGAAAGATTGAAATAGCTCTGCTCTAAATTAATGTAACCGCACCCTTTCCGTTCTCGGTGGAGAATGAGAGGAAACTTTTCAGTTTTTCTTTTGTTTTTTCTCTTGTTAGAATCATGATTTTGTAAAGAAGTTTGTAGCAAGCTTATCTCGAGCTAAGGAAGAAATTTTGGCTCTTATCATCAAGTGATTGCCTTTGTTTTCTCAAAAATTTATACCAATGAATCCATATCTATTTTCCTGAATTCTGGACTTTTATCAGATTCCTGTATCAGAATGAAAAATAACAATTTGTAAATAGGTAGGTAGGTTTATTTCTAAATAATGCAACAAAGCAAGTAAAACGAATTTCAACTGAATTTAGTGCATTAGTTATGAAAAGAAGAATTTGAAAAAGGTCAGATGTTTAAAAAAATAAATTCGAGCGTGTTATCTTAAGTGAGTATGTACCTGTGTCTTTGAAGAACTATAATTTTCTTTTGCAAATTTTCAGATTTCTCTATCTTCAAATTAAAAATGGTTTCGTTCGTTTTAGAATGTAGAATCCTAAAGAAATGTATGAAAAAGCACTCTTTAAAAGAGAATACGATTAAGAGCCTGCGATTCTGAAGCTACTTAAAAGAGCTTCATGAAGAATTCGCCCGGCATTTATATTATTCACTTAGTCTTGTACCTATTTGAATTACTTTTTTTATGACTCACTTCATAAAAGTAAGAAGTAGGTATATAATTTGATTGTATTTCTCATTTCTATGTTTTTACGCCTTTTCTAGTGTAATCGAGCACAGATTTTGATGTTTAGATTCAAAGGAGAAAGTATACAGGGTCCTGCAATAGTGCGTCATGCTCTAGGTATAGCTCATATACCAATTAGGTTAGGAATTTCGTTAGTACTTAATTGTGAATGTATTTCAGGATAATATTCACCCATATATGTACAGGGTGTTCCAAAAAAGTGTGAGGACTAAAAGTTTTTTTTTCAAATGGCATGCCCTGCATTTTTTGAGTATTAAGGTTAATTTTTATGTTCTTTCTTATTTTCCAAAATTTTATTTAATTAGCTCTATTAGTTTATAAAATTTGTTTCCAAAAATGTCAATTCTCAAACCAATTTTTCTTAACATTTTCAAATGATACACCCTGTATATAATTTCAATGTGTAATTCAGAAAGTAAGAACAATTACTGTTTGTATTTAGAAGTGTATTGAAATTCTAAACCGTTTATAAAATATTTACTAAAAACCATAAATATGTCCGTTTTATCAGTAAAGCAATATGTAAAAACATCAGAGAAGCCATTTATTTAACAACAAAAAAACAGCTTTTTATAATGGAAAACTAAGATATCTATTTATTCTTACTTGAAAGGACCTTTCCACATCTCGGAACATTGCAGGTGAAATAGTTTCATATGCGTCGATTATTTTTTATTGCATGTCCTGTTCAGTTGTTGGAGGCTCCTTACATACCCCCACGGGAAAAAGTCAAGCTTAGATAAATCGAGCGACCTTGCCGGCCATCAAACTGGTCACCCTCTTCCAATTCAGCGATTTGGGTAAACGTAAAAGAAAAAACGCAAAAATAGACCTAAATATCAAACAGTAACGGATGTCCCATTTGAATAATCTTTTTTTTGTCACACTTTTTTGAGATAAAAAGAGATAATCAACACGTTTGAGAAGAAAAATACCTCAAAAATCTCTAAAAACTAACCAGATCCTAAAGGACCCTCAAGACATATGTAAGATGTGGGAAACATATATACAGGACCTGTAACACCTAGCAAATGCCCAAATGAAGCTACGGGACCACCCATACTAGAAGCAGAAGTCATATGTGCACTATCGGCACTCAAAAACAAAAAGGCACCTGGCACAGATAATATAAACGCTGAAGTGCTAAAACTAATAAACACTAAAGCACTGTGCAGAATTTTTAACAACATATATGAGAATGGCGAGATCTCAAATGACAGGCTAACATCCACCTTTGTTGCTATCCCCAAAAAACCAAATACAAAAATATGCGAAGACCCCCGAGTTATTAGCCTTATGAGTCATGTACTAAAGGCATTTCTAAAAATAATCCACAAGAGAATAACCAAAATTGCGAAAAAAGGTCTGGCGACACACAGTTTGGTTTCAAAAACGGTTTAGGAACGCGAGAGGCCAGCTGCTTACACAAAAATGCTACGACCAACGAAAAGCCGTTTTTATGTGCTTTATCACTACCAAAAGGCTTTCGACAACGTGAAACACGACCTTTTAATACCCATCCTACGAGAAGCTGGCATCGATGAAAATGATATTCGAATAATACACAAACTATACTGGAATCAAACAGCAACATTATGAACTCATGATTTACATTACACGGACAACATAACCATAGCTAAGGGAATTCGACAGGGATACGTATTGTCGCCACTTATGTTCAACATATACATGGAAAAGATATTTTAATTAGCACTGGAAGATAATTCAAGGGAAATAAAGGTAAATGGTATTCCTATCAATAATTTAAGATAAGCTGACGGATTTTGACGGATAATATTGATGATCTACAGGTCATCGTAAATGCCATAAACGTAAATGGAAGGGAGTTTGGCCTTAATATCAACATGAACAAAACCAAACTGATGATATTGAGCAGACAACCCCACGATAATGCAGAACTCTATATCGACAATAATCAGATCGAGAGGGTGAATATCAGTTTAAATATCTGGGCACAACACTGAACGACATATGGGACAACGACGAAAAGATAAAAATACGCATAGCCATTGCTCGAAACACGTTTATTAAGTTCAATACCTACCTTTTGCGACAAGAGGTATCACTAGGGCTCCGCCTTCGTGTGGTGGAGTGTTACGTATGGCCTATACTCCTATACGGAGTAGAAACCTGGTCACTTAAGGTCAAATCCCTTCAAAGGATAAAGGCTTTCGAAATGTGCACCCTGAGAAGACTAATTCCCTGGATAGAACACGTAACTAATGAGCAAGTCTTACAAAGAGCAAACACCGACCTACAACTGCTAGACATCTTAAACAACGAAAAACATCCTACCTAGGACATATTCTCCGAGATCCTAGGTATCATCTATTAAAAACTATAGCTGCTAATGGAAAAAAATCGAGGGGAAAAGAGGACCAGGACGAAAACAACACTCTTGGCTACGCAATATCCGCAACTGGTGCAATATCGCTGATGCCGCCACGATATTCAGAAGAGCCGAGGAAGGAACACTACGTACGTACAGCACCAGAAGAAGAAGAAGACATTTTTTAGAGCACTCTGTTTATGTAAAAATATTTTCCTGATATACACTCCCAAAATTTTACTTGTACTGGTATCTTCAATTTTCTGTTTACTGTTAATTCATATTCGGCTACACGGTTTGCCCTACGTCGAAATTGAATATGACTATTGTTGTTTGCCTTGACACGCTGAAAGAAATGAATGGTCCTTATAAGTCATAGTCCAAATAAAAGGATGTGGTCTGATTCCTCTTTGGTTTCGAGTAATTTCTATTTTTATTTTTATTAAGAACTTGTTTTCGTTGAAGAAAAAATTATTGTGGAAAACCCAAGTACATATTTAATGTATTTTTTAGAAGTATGTAGCAAGAGTTCTGATAGTTCATCAGCAGTATGTTTATGAAATTTTAACTGTTTTTTCCAATAATCTGAACTAATTGAAGCTCAGACAGTCAATACATGTACCCCTTGTGGTAAAATCTTCTACATATATTATTGTTACTTAAAATAAGGTATTATTCTACGCAAGAAAATCTGTCATTTTTTTAAAGCAATTTGTATTTTACTCAATTATTTTTTTAACTCTAACCTTGAATTCGGGTAGAACAATAATAAATGTTAGTTTAATGATCATAACATGGTTTTAATAAGAATGGCAAATATGTACTGGTATGATAATTTTACAATAAATTTTCTAAGTGTCTCCCTCCAACTCTTATGTAGGTAGAGCCTGCAGCGTCTAATAAAAATTTGTTTGCTTTATTACGTTCACGTTCATAGATACGTTCTAAGTGTTTGTTAAAAACTACCGGGTGTGGTTGAGCACCATCTAACTGATACCATATATTTATGTGCAACGCCGGCAGATCATCTTGCAAAAATTGTAAGAAAATGTTTAATCTTTCAGGTAACATGAATGGGCCCAGTAATGTTCCATTCAGTATACCAAATTGGTGGTGAAAGCGATCGTTTCTTAATATATGTGAGTTCTCTACTGCAAAATAGTGTGTGTTACATATTTTTGTGCTTCTTCCATCCGTCCAAAAAATCGAATTAAAAAAATTGGATCAGCTTTGATATTCAAAGCATTTCTCTACAAAAAATCTATCTTTTGATACAATCTTGTAGTAGAAAAGATTGTACACGCTGAAAATGGCAAGGAATAATTGTCTGCATAAAGGTTGTGCAAATGTGGCCCTGGGTATGCCCGTATTAAATGATAAGCGACGTATACCACGTGTGGGAACCTCCGGGTTTTTGGAAAACTACTTGGTTTTGATCATAAAATTAGAGTATTCGTTCTCGGTGTAGTTGTCCAGCTTTCGAAGTACGTATAGTGTACGAGGCTAAACAGTCGATGGTTAGGATGATTGTCGCTATTCGGGTACCACACAGGAAAGCTAGCAAAGCAGCCATTTCTAAAAAACTACAAGAGCAATTAATTTTGGAATACAACAATCAATTAACACTTGAGTAGCCGTAAAAGCACTAAAAAAGAAGTTTGTTTTTTTTAAGGATTACTATGCAAGCTTTAGATCTAAAGCTAGCAAAGCAGCCATTTTCAAAAAAACTATAAGAGCAATTAACATTGGATAATTAGCTAATTAGCACTTTATTAAGTCTACAAACACCAAATAAGATTTGCTCAAAAATCTTTTTTTTTAAAGCAAAGCAGTAATTTTCCGAAAAACTATAAGAGCAGTAAGGTTCTGAATATACCACTTAATTAGTTCTACAAGCACTAAAAAGAAGTTCTCAAAAAAGTTGATTTTTAATGGTTGCTTTGCTAAGAGCAATTAATTTCGGAATACAGCACTTAATTGGCACTTAATTAGCTCTACAAGCAAAAAATATGTATTTTGGATTCCATTCACTTTGCTCTACTAGCCTTAGGGACGTCATATTTGTAGACAAAACATTGCAGGATTATAGAAATTTTGAAAGGGTGATAGCAATATTTAATTACCTACAAATGATACATCGTATTTTGCACAATTCCAAAATCAGTATAACGTTCATCTGACCTGTAGGTTGCAGATAGATTTAGTTTTTTCTCATAAAATCAAATTTTAATCCTTGGTATCGCCTGGATCAGATAGATACATATTTTAAACTAATATATTTAACCTTATCGTTAATCCTTTAAATGGTTTTATATGTTCGTTATAATATTTGGTAATCTATTATTTATTTAATCTATATGTTTGAACGCTTTTACTCAATTAATCATTTTTTAATCAATTTCTTAGATTAAAACAGAGATCAGTTTTCTGATCAATATATAGTAATTGACGTAGCTTAATTCTATCGTATTCGTTGAAAAATTTCAATAAAAAATAGGATTCTGTTAAAAATAACAACAAGAAATTTAAATAAATTTGATTTATTTCATATTAACTGGTTAACATTTGTTTTATTTATAATTGCTGAATAATTATATATATATATATATATATATATATATATATATATATATATATATATATATATATAATGAATTGTAAATTCTTGACTGTCTAATTAATGATGAATTTTTAATGATTGCGGTTGCAGTCAAAATACCAATAAAATTAAAACTCTTTAATCAATGTCGAGCTTTCGGTAACGCTTGTTACCTTCATCGGTACAAACTAAAATAACGAACAAATTAATTATAACAAAAAATATTAATAATATGAACTACTTACAATCATGAGATTAATGAAATTTACCAGCTACAAACATTTGTTATTATGCATTTAACTTTATGATTGAGTTTTCTATGTTTCATAATTACAAGTTACTATGGAATTACGCATACTAAGGTCATCAATCTATGTATGTAGCTAATAAAAATGGAACACACTTCAGAAGTTAATCACAGGAAATATCATTTAAAAAATGGATATAATATAAAAAATATGGCATTATCTTGTATAATATGAAACAATATATTAATTTAGAGAAACATCAGATGTTTCATATTATACAAGGTAATGCCATATTTTTATATTATATCCATTTTTTAAATGATATTTCCTGTGATTAACTTCTGAAGTGTGTTCCATTTTATTAGCTACATACATAGATTGATCTTAGTATGCGTAATTCCATAGTAACTTGTAATTATGAAACATAAAAAACTCAATCATAAAGTTAAATGCATAATAACAAATGTTTGTAGCTGGTAAATTTCATTAATCTCACGATTGTAAGTAGTTCATATTATTAATATTTTTTTGTTATAATTAATTTTTTCGTTATTTTAGTTTGTCCCGATGAAGGTAACAAGCGTTACCGAAAGCTCGACATTGATTAAAGAGTTTTAATTTTATTGGTATTTTGACTGCAACCCCAATCATTAAAAATTCATTATATATATATATATATATATATATATATATATATATATATATATATATATATATATATATTATACCATTTCATTGTCATGGATTCTTGTTCTCTAAAAAAGTTGTATAATGATTTGTTTAAGGAGTTATCAAATTTAACATATTATTGTTGCTGAAGGAACGATGCCAGCAATCAATTTCATTACTTACATTTATAGCTGCCTGAAACACACACAGAAACCAAAGATTGTACCAGAATATATGTGGTCTCATTCTTGTTTGCCTATGCGGGATCTTACAACAACGAGTACCATCTTCACCTGCAACGAACAAAAAGAATGTGGATGCAACTAATACCAAACATTATTTTTGCTAATACATAACACATTTAGTCCCGCGTGTACCAGGAAGTTAAGGGATCCTTAACTGGAAATAATAACTTGAAATTCCAGGAAACTGCTTGAAACACATTACCAATATCACAGCCTTACCTTCGATTTCTTGAAATCTACAATAAATAAAGCCATGAAGGTATCTATCAGACCCACGCGTGACTAACGGAGGCTTTAGTGTTGTGTAATTATTAGGTATACATATTTAGATGAGTCATACGAAAAAAGCTCCTTGCATTCATATACGGACTTTTGAGCAGGTCCATGACCCAGCCCCTCACTTTTTATTTTTCTTAATATTATATTGCCATAGTTTTGTGTTAGTTATGTGCCGTTTTGTGCAGCAGAGAAAAAGTTTTGTGCTTTAAACCAGAAAGAGTTAACGTAGAAATAAAATGGTGGGGCTGGAGACGCGACAACCTCCCCATTTAAATTTTTGTAAAATTGGTTTTGACTGAAGTTTTGTGCTGGTTTTGTGCCATTTTGTGCCATAAACTATAATTTTTGTGCTTCAAAATTCCGCCCTCTAGCGCGAATTCAATGTGGGGGGCTGGGGACATGATTTAGAAAAAATGACTTTAGTTAGAATCTGACAATGCTTGAGCTGTGAGCTAGTTCTGTGCCGTATTGTGCCACATACCAAAAGTTTTTAGCTCCAAATTCCAAGGAGCTGTCGTAGAAATGAAATGATAGGTTCATTTTCCCAGCTCCCCACTTTTTATTTTTCTTATTATTTTGTTGCCATAGTTTTCTGCTAGTTTTGTGCTTCAAACCTGAAAGAGTTATCGTAGAAACAAAATGGTGGGGCTGGAGACATGACAGCCCCCCTCTTTCACTTTTGTGAAATTTGTTTGGACTGAAGTTTTGTGCTGGTTTTGCGCCCTTTTGGGCTGTAAACCAAAACATCTTTGCTTAAAAATTCCGCTCTCCTGCACGAATACAATATGGTTGGCTGGGGACATGATTTTGAGGAATCTACCTTTTTAAAATTTGATAGCGTTTCGTATTGGTTTCGAGAAATGAAATTCTAATTCATAATTACTGAGTTTCTTCTCATTTGGTTCATGGTTCATGAAACACGCGTTTACATATAAAATGAGAATCTTGCACGGTATTGCCCATAATCGGTTTTAACCAAATTTACCTATTACGTAGAACAATACAAATAAATATTTTATAAAAAAATTGGACCTACGTTATAAGTTAGTGCACTAGAAAATACAAAATAGTATTAATTCTATTGGTGCTGGTACTTTTGAAGTTGTGCAATTGTAGTTAAATAGAAAAGTCTTGGCACTAACTACCAGCACCTATAGAATTGATACTATTTTGTATTTTTCAGTGCACCAACTAATAACATCGGTCCAGTTTTTGTACCAAATATATATTTCATATTTTTGAGTGATCTTGCACTTTCAAGGTGCTGTAACGCGAAAACCTGTGAAGATTTTGAATAATGTCCAATTTAAACGTTTTCGGATACTGACTTTTCAAAAATTGCCCCCACCACCCCTTTGGGTGAAGTTATTCAGGGGAGCGGTATGTATTATTTCTTTTGTCATTGGGACCAATTCTCAATAATCCTCTTTCAAATAAAAAAAAACATCAAAATTGGACAACGTTCACTATGCAGAAGACGCGAACATACGTTAGAAAATACAGACATACAGTCAAAATGTTAGAACTTTATTTGTTTTAAGACAAAATAATAATTTTTTACTTAACTTTCATGAAAAATTTGTGGCATATTTTATATCGCGGAACCTATGCACTGTATACACAGCTTCTAGACCAAGAAAAATTAGAAAATGTTTTTAGAGGGCTGTTGTGTATCCAGTGCCACCATTTGGATTTTAAGATAACTCCTTGAAGTATAAAACTAGCATCAGGTCGATACTCCAAAGTCAAGTCCTCTGTCCCTCATATTGAATTCGTGCTGAAGTGCTAAATTTTAAAGCAAAAAACTTTTGGTTAACGGCACAAAATGGTACAAAACCAGCACAAGACTGCATTGTAAACAGAATTTACAAAAAAGAAAATGGTGGTGCTGTCGTATATTCTTCCCCATCATTTCATTTCCACGATAGCTCCTTGGAGTTTGGAGCACAAAACTTTGGTTTTGCGGCTAAAAACGGCACAAAACTTTAGCATTGTCAGATTGCAATTAAAGTAGTTTTTTCGAAATCATGTCCCCAGCCCCCTCTCATTGAAATCGTGCTGGAGGACGGAATTTTGAAGCAAAGATATTTTGCTCTAAGGCAAAAAACAGCACAAAACTAGCACAGAACTCCAGTCCAAGCAGATTTTACAAAAAGTGAATGTGGGGGAAGGCTGGCGTGTCTCCAGCCCCACCATTATGTTTCTTTGATAACTCATTCAGGTTTGAAGCACAAAACTTTTTCTCTATGGCACAAAACTAGCACAAAACTATGGCAATATAATATTAAGCAAATTAAGAAGTGGGGGGCTGGGGACATGGATCTATCATTTAATTTCAACGATAGCTCCTTCGGGTTTGAAGCACAAAACTTTTGTTTTGCGGCACAAAGCTCTAGTCCAAACAGAATTTACAAAAGTGAAAGTGGGGAAGTTGCCGTTTATCCATCTTCACCATTTCGTTTCTACGATAGCTTCTTGAAATTTGGAGCGAAAATCTGTTGGTATGTGGCACAAAACGGCACAAAACTTTAGTATTGTCTGATTTTAACGAAAGTAAATTTTTCAAAATTATGTCCCCGCCCCCCCACATTGAATTCGCACAAAACTTCAGTCCAAACAGATTTCACAAAAGAGAAAGGGGGGCTCTCGTGTGCACAAAAATAGCACAAAACTATATATATAAGCTCTCTATTAATGCTGCCCTGACTGTTCAAGAATTATATCTATCTATAGACTGTATTAGGGTTTACAAAGCTCAAATTTTATTCTCTGCTAATACCACTATAGAAATTATTATTTCAATCTTCAGTATATCATCTAGTGCCCCATAATTTTTTAAAGCTATTGACCGACATCTCGAATAAGGAGGTATACAAACCTTGTTGAACGTGACCTAATTTTGATTATTCTTGAAGAAGATCGAAAGATTGTCATTTTTAAATTTACAGGGTTTCATAAAGCTTATCTCTTCGAATACTAGAAAAAAAACTTTCTTTGTTAGGTCTTGTAGAACAAATGCTACCAGAAAACTTCTCGATGATTCTGAGGGTTTTGTAGTTAGGGCTTTGAGAAGTTCGAAAAAGAATTTCACTCATTTCACAAACAGCTGCTTACAATTTAAAATATTTTTATAATAAAGTTGAATATTAATATAAAAGCTATAAATCTGAAGTAATAGCCTTCACATATATAACTATTGATTTTCTATGATAGGATTCTTTTACAGAACTGAGATTAAATTATCTCTATATGGAAGTAAAACGTGCAACCTATAACCTCT
The DNA here is from genome assembly GCA_958507055.1 of Crioceris asparagi. Lineage (NCBI taxonomy): Eukaryota > Metazoa > Arthropoda > Insecta > Coleoptera > Chrysomelidae > Crioceris > Crioceris asparagi. The sequence continues at coordinate 42,156,181 of OY293826.1, forward strand.
ATGGTTAAGTGGTACAGGTGCCTGCTTCATATTATGCTGGATCGAACGTTCCATTCCAATTACATTGTTTTACGACAATGTGTACTTATAATTTATCTTAATAATCCATACCGTACAATTATATACCAAACTAGCTGGCCCGACTGACGTTGCCCTGTCTTAACTATAAATATTGAATTCGAAATAATATTATTAAAAAATATAGTGTTTATTATTTTAATGCTCAATGATATACAAAATTCTTAGTTTGATTTTCTTGTGCGTATATAAATAGGTAGAAAAACATTAATTCTCCAGATTTATACCACAAAGACTTAGCGACTGCCCTTGCAATTTATTTATCGACATTGTAAATGCTAGAATCTGTCCCATTTCGAGGAACCAATGAATGCAGAGGCCAATGGCGTCAATTTGACTTTACCGCTCCCGCAACACAATCCAGGGGCTTCATTTTTAAACTTAAATGTTTTACAATATTGACACACAACGCTCATTCATCCAATAGCAAAGATTTGTTTTGAACTGTAATCGATTTTCATGTTATAATTAAATGCAGCTCGATAAGAGTTAACAGCAATATGCTGTTGATTTCGATTCCATCGATTCCGCTAGACTTCATTAAGCGTTTCGACATGCTCATCGTTCTCTTGTATATCTTTGAGTTAACAGCATTGCGAGTTAATTCTTAGCTTATATTACTACGTCTGAATGCTGGAATTTTTAAAACCAAAAAAAAAATACTGAAAATTAAAAAACAAATATTCTGTTGTATTCATCAGTATATCAAGTTAATCAAAACAGTCTATTAAAACCTACCAAAATCTGTATATTAGATTGATCTTTCAATATAAGGCTTAATTGCTCTTAACTTATCGACATGAATAAAATCTTCTCAAAAACTTACTATGTAATTAAAATAAAACTATTATTTATCAACCGATCCATCTGTGTTAAAAGATATTTCCAGCGCGCATTGTGTCAATTGCTGACAGTTATTTCAAACAACTGGCAGCTATGTCAAACAACTTTATGTACTGAATGTAAAATTGATCTTATTGTTAAGTTTTCTTAAATTTTTCTCTCCGTAAGAACTATCCTCGTACTTCAAGGAATATTATAAAAAAAGAATTAGCGAAATCGGTTCAGCGGCTCTCGAGATTTGCGCTTAGCAACACATTCAGCGATTCATTTTTATATTATAGATAACATTTATTCTACTGACAGTGACATTTTTCATGTTGTGCAAGTGATAGAGTACATGGGAGACCTCCTCATCTAATAATATTATAAACAGATTCGCATAAAAAAATCAGTAAATATGTAAAATGATTAACAAATTATTCAAAAACCTTTTTGGGGAGTAATTTTGCCAGAAAAAAAGATTTAATTGCATAGATTAATAGTTTATTTTCCTCAAAGAATATATATGCTGTGCGCATATTAAGTTATTATTTCATTACTTAGATCTTCTTAGATTTAACAAGAGCCCAGAGCAAAAAATCTAGCGTAGTATAATCCGATGATCTTCGCCTTTTAAGTACTCATTTATTGCAAGTACATACCTGAACAGCTTTATTTTAGTTCAACCTAATAAAGTAAGCTTCACCTGGAAGAGCGTGAATCAATCTCATTTGAGCAATTTGATTTAGTTCCAGTTGTGGTAGGTAAGAAACATCTTCTGGTGAAAAATATTGACAATATTTTTTGTTGAAAACGTCACATGGTACTTATTATAATTCTGATGCCAATAACATTGTTATTTTGGCAAGTCATTTAAAATTCTTAAAACTTTTTTAATTTGCCGGTTAATTGAACACTGTCTGGCTCAACTTATGATAATCGTTTTTGTGATAAACCACAACAGAATAGCCGATAGATCAACACTCGAAATTAAATTATTGTAAGCCATCGGTGTGCTCGCTCTTACGCAAATGGTAGTAGATTTTTCCATCGCAATATGTATTTGTCGCATCGATGGATATGCTTAATTGTTTCAGGTGAAAACCATCGGAAAAAATAAATGGAGTAGGTATGTTGTTCGATAGCAGGAAAAGGGTACGGGTAATTAAGAGCTTAGTTATACGGAATGGTATTTGGGCCTAATAAAGGACAATGTCCGTGCAATTAATCATTTTAATATCTGTCGTTGACAAATTGCTCTTGGGCAACAGAGCATTAACCAACCAGTTTCTGGGGTTAGGAATACCCCAGTAGAATGGAGTTGGTGATATTCGATATTTGTTTAATATATGAGCGTTTTTACATACCTACCATTTTTGATTTTTTACCAACTTTGGATAGTATCACATCGTGCTTATTCTACTAATAGGTAGATTCCCTCCATACGGGATAGAGTGGGCAATATTCTTCAAATTCATAAAATTCGGCGGATTCAGAGTAAACGCCTTCAGGAGAGGATGTTTCCGAAAAATGTGTAAATCAGTGTTAGGTACATATTTAATGAATGTTGTATGTGATTCTGTTGACACTCAAAAATATGAAATAAATACCTTTTTATAAAAACTACGATGGAATTAGATTAGATAAGCCACTAGAAAATACCTAATATAATAATATTGATAAATAGGAAGCAGGTACCAATAGTCTTCTATCCAATTTAAGCTCATACTTATTTTCTCACACAACTTTAGAAGTACTAGTTCCAATAGAATAATTATTATTTAAATGCCTTATAGTTTTTGTAAAATGTTATGTATAGCCGGAAATAATTATCAATGATTTCTGCACATAAAGTATATGATATTTATTACGCTATTTTTAACAATCTCCAATTATACTTCCTAATAAATCAAATCAACCTTAATCAACTGAATTGCTGAATTGTTGAGGGCAAAGTTGAATCATTCTCAAAATTGAGTCTTATTTTAATATTAGATTTAGGTATAGCAGCGAAAATAAACAACCGAATAGCAAAATAATCTTTTATTTAGCTTAAGTTAAGTGATCCCACTTACGCATAGAAATTAAAATATACTTCAACTCAATTTTTCATATATTTTAGTCTATTAAGTTGTACGTAACGCCTACATATATGCAGCACTTCAACTCCCTCTCCGGTCTGAACCAAACTACGTACATATAAAAAAATGGCGATGACGTCATCACACGAAGGTGGTTCACCCTGTAGGGGAACGGCGGGTATTGGCGTACACTTAAGCATTAAAATTAATTACACAAAAACCTGGGCAGATATAGTTTCAAAATTTGGTGTGGGCGTAGCCTAAGCTTCGCCGTAGTGATATCCGGTGGAAATAAATAAATTGATGTTAAACCAGGAATGTAAAAATGAAGATTCCAAAAAACGTTCCATGTGCGGCATTACCCTCCATTGCGGGTATTACCGTACATATATAAACTACTTATAAAAATTGCAAGAAACTCAATATATTTGTTATAAAAATAATGACATCAGTAGCATGCAACAAAATAAAGATCCTTCAGCTTGAAAATAAAACAGAATAAAAAAATGTGGTGCATACTAAATATTCAGTGCTGTAAACCTGGGCAGTAGTCGCAAATATAGTGTTTAGGACTATCATATCCGGTGCATAACTTATGGGCCCAGTGTCCACAGGAAACGCAACGATACCATTCTTCATCTTTACCATATTCCCGACAAATAATACAGATTTCATCACCTTCGATATTTTCAGCCTCGTCTAGTTCATCGTCATTGCAAATCTCAGATTCACTAACATCAGTATTGCTTGATGATTCTACTATTCTTCTTTTAACAGTCTTGACTCTCACGTTATCCTTTACCAACTTTCCCTTTTTTTTCTTGCATGCCGCTTCCATTTTCTTCCTTTCATTTTCTCTTCTTTTGAGCTCGGCAATTTCTAGCTGTTCCTTTAAAGGCGTTGATGTGAGAATTTCAGATCTCTGCTTTTTACGATTCTGTTTGGGGCCATTCATAGAAGAAACTTTCTTTGGAAGCGGAGTTATATCATGAAAAGACGTTTCTGTTGGTGCTGAGAGACCTAATTGATCAGATGAAGAATTTGGTTGGTCTTTTGAGATGCTTCGTTGAGGAGGCGATCTAGAAAATGACGCATTTTCATTAGATGAAGTATAAAAATCCTCTTCAGAGAAAACATTGCGGTTGATTGGATATATTCCAGAGACTTCAAATCCTTTAATTGCCTTAGAAGGGTTAGCAACTCTCATATAAGATTTAGAAAATAATTGCGCGATGTCATACATTGTTATTTTTTCATATGCGTTTGATTTCATGAATAGATCACACTCTATATCATATGCTTTCTTAAGTGGTCCGAAGAATGTTAGGTCAAGCGGTTGCATACGGTGTGAAGAATGTGGAGGTAAAGACAATAACACGACACCATTCTCCCTACAGAAGTTGTAAATTCTGAGAGATATGTGGCTGCAATGGTTGTCCAGAACTAATAGGACTGGATCTTCTTTGGTTGGTTTATTTGTACTAACAAAATGCTGAAGCCACATGTGAAAAACTTCCTCGGTCATCCATCCATTCTTCGTACATTTGTAGATAGACCCTGGTGGACCATTTCTTTCAAGAGAAGGAGCCATTCTGAGGCGGGGAAATATGAATAAAGGTGGTGTAAAACTGCCACTTGCACTCATGCAACAACAAACGGTGACGTTCTTTCCCCTTTCCCAGCTTGTCACAATACCGATTTGCTTAACTCCTTTGCCAGCAATAATTTTTGTAGGCTTGTGGACTGTAGTGATGCCAGTCTCGTCTACGTTAAATATGCGAGTTGGTCCAAATTTGTACTTTTCCATCAAAGAAATTAAATTTTCGTAAAATCTGTCAACTTCGTCCTTGTTGAAACCTGTAATACGGTTAATTGATGTAGCCTCAGGTTTTCTGCAGCTGAGATTGGGATGCCTTTTAAGAAAACTAGACATCCAGTCTTTACCCGCCATCTTCCTATCTTTATTAAATTTGTTAGGTATGGCGTTCCTTGCAGCATACTCGAAAACAGCTTGTCGAGTCTGGATGGGAGTTAAACCAAAAAACATTTTTGACAAATGCAGCAAATGTTGACAAATTTCGTTTTCTTGTTCTTCCGTAAAAACTGTTCGAGCTCCCATCCTTGCAGGATAATAATGACCTTTCTTTATTCTATCTCGTAATGTGTTTAAAGGTACGTTGAAACGACGTGCAGTCTCTCTTTGTGCTGCTCCATTTTCGACAGCTTCCAAAGCCGACTTCATGGATTCTTCTGACCATGAACATTTTTCTGTAATCCGTTTCCTTTTATTTGGCATCTGTAACAAACAACAGTGCTCTATGAGATGTTCATAGCCAACGAAAATATAGTCGTACAGTGCCGTACACAAGAGGACAATACCGTACATTGGAGGGTAATGGCGTACGTGCGTACGGGAATACCCGAATATGCTACGTAGATTAAAATATCTTTCTACGATGTTATTTGTAATATTTCAACTTACCTTTCAATGTAAAGTCAACGCCGACTATTAGTTGTTCATACACTGACAGCAATGTTTTGTAAAACCCATTCAATCACTGTTCGTAGTAATTAAAAAGTCACAGCGGTCATATACGGCGCCATGCTATAAACTTTGTTTTGCTGTAGAAAGTTTCTGTTAATAGGTAGATCTCCAATTCTTGCAGCTATCTACTAAACATCTAAGGATGCATTCGTTTTATATTTAAGCTTTTATAAAATAGATGGCGTAATGGAAAATCTGTCATGTACGGGATTACCCGCATGTACGGCAATACCCGCCGCTCCCCTATATTAGATAATAATTTGAAAAATCATTGAATTAAAATCAAAAATCGACCTGTTTCGGGAATTTCTAATATTATTGTTTATTTAGCTAAAAATAAGTTTATGCATTACTTTATGGACGCACTGTGTGTCAGTCATTTCAGTCAGTTTCATTTTTTCTTCGATGCGTAGATTAGGCGAAACTTTGCTGTGGCAAACGGACAGACAGCAGAGAAATTTTATAAGAGGTAATTCTGTTTCTTTATCGGATGTACGTAAGATTTGAATAAAAATACATTTCGCAGTTTCTCTAAAATGTTACTCAAAATTAGAGTAGACAACTTCCAGATTTAGATTCAGAACCCCAAGAAACATGAAGATTGTAAATAAAACAGTATTCTAGATTTTTTGCGATTGAAGGTTCCCTTCTCGACAAAGATAGTCCAGTTTTTTAATCTTTGCAATTTTCTGATGATGGAATCTATTTTAAAACCGTTAGGAAAATAAAATGTCTGTCAGAATAATTTTAATAATTCATTGAATTTTTCTCAAGTACACTGATAAAATCAATTCATACACGATGTGCTAGGGATAATAGACAATATTCACTTGTTACCTTAAAATGGAGGATTGAAGGTAAAAAAATATTGTTATAGATAGATCATTGCCCCTTTCGACGACCAACAATACCCCCGCAAGAATAGCGGCGCTAGTGTTCTTGATTAAAATTTGAAGCTACTAGCGACAAATGTCAATTTGATTAATAGGAAAAAAGCAATTTTGTCGGTTGTGGCGATAGTTTGTAAAATGACCGCATATGTCGCATGCTAATTTAATTGTCTCAATACCTAACAATTTACATAAACTAGAAAATTATTGTACGTAAGTGTATGTGTATAATGAATCTTAGTTGTCTCATATTCCATTCTCTTCAACCCAAAAGCAACTTTCAAAGCTCATAGATTTAATTATTTATTTACGCGATATCAACCAAGTTGGCTTTGAGGTCACAAGCTGCCATCAGCAACTGCTATGGGAAAAAAACTACAAACAGCTACAATATACGAAACGCTTCTTTTGAAGCTATAAAAGCTCCACTCGACCTATACCATGAGCTCTAATTAATCACAGTGATCGTGAAGCGCTATCAATTTTTCAACTACACAATTTCATGTTGTTATGTATCCCGTGTTGAGTTTACCTATTTGATTAAAATGGACGTTAGCTCTCAGCCAGACTACGCTTCGTGCTCCTGTGAACTTTCCGGTAAAGTTGTTATATTCTATAGAACATGCTAAGGTGATGACTTTTATTATGATACAAACGTCCTCTATGTTGAGATGATTCAGTGACACTACTACTGATAAATGTTACAGGAAGCATAAGCTGCAATGGATTTTTTTACACAAATACTATGTGAAAGTGGGTTTGGGTAACACATGAAATAGACATTGTTATTTTTTACTTTTATCGCTACCAGATTTATGGATGTATGTATATATGGAAAGTATTCATCTGTTTTTATCGGGACGAAAATACATCCATAGAACTCAAAAATCTCAAACTCATGGAACCCTTCACCTATGAATCGCCGTCGAAGTTAAACACCATCACAAATGCTCCCAACATACCGAAAAGTCCACAAAAATCTATCCAGAAGCTCCAAAAGGTATAGTTATCCACCAAGGAGTCCTATAACTCACTTTCTTTCACTGAACCTCCCAACAACTAGTGATGAGCAAAGCAGGAACAAGAGCGATATGGTTGGGAAATGTTATTGAATATTATTATTTCCTCTTAAATTTCATATATGTGACGACGGTAATTATTTCAGTATGCATCTGCAAATGACATCAGCTCTGTTCGTAGAGTGAAATCTTTGAATTTTTTTGTTTTACAAACTCAATGCAGAATGCACTACTGCTACCTTCTGGATCTTGAACAAAATAACAAATTTAATATGTTTGTTTTGAATTTTTGAAAGATGAGTTCCTAACCTTACTTAGTTATATTGGTTTGTTCAGTGAAGTGTTCGTGTGATCTAGTCTCCGTTTGTTTACGATGTTTATCAATTACTTATTATATTAGTGTGTAGTAGGGCACTGAATAGAAATGCAATGGAAGGTATGTGGTCTATTACATCTATTACTAACAAGGAGAATATTTCATTTAATTAGAATAGGACAAACACCCTTATTCTTCTTGAATTATATAAGAAATATAGGTCAAAAGTGGGGATCTTACAAATCAGAACATTGGAAAAACTGTGAGACGTTATCAGTAATGAATTTATATGGCTGCACAACATTTACATAACTTCAAAGTGTGAAAACAGATGACGAGTACTGGATAGAAATTTAAAAAAATCATTGAAAATAAAAATGAAACCGTTGCAGGCAGAAAATTCTTTGAATATTCCACGGAGATGGAGGATATTTTTGGGAAAAAAGAACATAAATCCAGTAGCGATCTTGTCAACCAATACAGTGACTAACATTCCTTTCCAGAAACGGAGTCACGCCGATTCAGAATCTAGAGAGCCAATGGCAGGACACTCGAAACGGCTAGAAACGACCACATTGAAATAGATGACAATTTGGAGATAACAAACCCAAAAACCAAAAAAATAAGGTCCGATTACAAGACATCTCTAGAGCGTAGAGCAAGTTTAAGAAATAACAATCTTCTAGAAAAAATCGTATGGAAAAGCAACAGCGATATACAGAAATAACTGAATTGGAAAACAAAGATATGTTAAAAATTGCCAGATGGAGTTGAAGAAAGAACAGCAAAGAGAGACACGTTAAAACTTGTTAAAAGAAAGTGTAGACTTGCAGAGGAAAGCAGCTCTCTCCTTGAACAACTTCTACAGAAATTTGATCAATAAGTAATATAAATTAGTAGTATAGTTTTTATGATTTTACATGCCAAAGAATTTGTTTTACAGTTTTATTAATATTTAGTTTCATTTGTATATTTATTTATGTAGATATAATATTTCTTTGATTTTGAGATTACATCCTTTTGCTATACCATAAAAAAATTCTAGAACTTCGCTGTTAGAAATAATCTCCCATGGCTTTTTTGATGTTTTCATTCTCCCCATTTTTGATCTAAATTTCTTGTCAAGTTTTACGAGTTGTCTTTTTGTATATAGCTTTAGATTCTGTTTTTCCCTTGATTAATATATTTAGGTATTTAGAAATTGGTGATTTCACAAGCCAAATAATTCGGTTTTTTGTTTTTGTATGTAGTTTCGAATATTGCTTTTCTCATTTAATAGTTTTAAATAATATTTTGTTCTATTTATACATTTATTTAAAAATGGGTGATCTCAAACCAAAGAATTTGTCTCTTAGTTTTGTTTTGTATGCCATATTATTTTATTGATTTATAAAATAAACAAATGGTAGTACAAAATTTGTTTACTCTATAAAAATCTAATTGGGTAGAATAGGTGTTGCAACAAAGTTACGCATTTCTGCACCTCCTCTATCATCCTGAACATCCTCCGGATACGCAATGTTGAGATCTGGATGTGCATTATGGTTGGGGTCTTCATGGAGATCCCCTTCATTTTGTGGTTCTACATCATCAAGACATATATTATGCAGAACACAACAGGCTCTAATAAAATTTGCTATGTCGTGCTCATCTCTCAATTTATGGTGGTATAATAGTTTTTATTTCAATATTCCACAACATTGTTCGACTACATATCTCGTTCGTGATAGTGTGAAATTATAATTTTGTTGCTGCCTTGTAAGATTGTCTTTAAATGTGTGAGAAGATGCCTGAGGCAAGGGTAACTACTGTTGCCCAAAATATAACTTTCTCTACATAAATCTGGAAGACTCGATGATAATGGAGATGCCCGAAGTACCCTGCTGTCATGGACTGAGCCTGGATACCCTACCATGATGTCCCTTATCTTTCGCCGGGGGTCACAAAATAACTAAAACTAGAACAAATATATAAGTATATAACTAGACTTCACTCAAATGTCAATATGAGCCAAAAATTATAAAATACCTGCATCGAATGGAATCCTTTTCTATTTAAATAAGAATTAGGATCTTTAGAGGGCTTATCAATCCTTACATGAGACCCATCAATGGCTCCTATAACATTAGGGAATCGATTTAGTGAAAACAATTATTTGATGTGTAATTGCTCTTCTGGATTAGGCCATGCTATAAAATGTGATGACAAATTGCTCAAAAAATAAGTCATTCGTTTGACAAATTTTGCTACAGTACTGATAGTTACTCCAAACCTATCAGCCACATCTCTATATGATCCTGCTTCAAGTCCGGCAAACCACAAAAATATAAATGAAAAATAGTACGCACTGAGTTTTCCAAATTCACCACTCTGGTATTGGAAATAATCGGAGTCTCCAAATCTCCTGGCTATATCTGCAGTTACTCTCTTAGTCATTCTAAAATGTTCAAAAAATTCCTCGTCCTTGTACTGGCTGTCCGTTTCTTCGATAAGTTTTAATTTTATTTTTTTCAAAAAAGTACAAATAAATCTTCATCACTTGATGACGAGTCAACCTCGGTTTCAAACATCTAAGAAATTTGAACTTTTAATTGCTTTCAAAGACAGTCCAGAAGTTCTTCATAAATATATCATATCAACAAGCAAATGGAATATTATAAATATGAATGAATGAATGAACTCACCTTTCTCTATATTTCAAAATTAGAAATAAAATACAATAAACAACTCAATACAAATATAAAATACAGAAAACAGAGCTAAAAATCTATGCTGTGTGATATTTGTGAGACGCGATAAGTTTTTAGATCGGAGAATGCAAACTGAAACTGCTCAAGTCTCCAACTAAAAATCCCTCAGTATACACCTCATTATCCTATATTAAAGAAATCACACCCAAACTCGCTAGTATTTTCCGTCCCTTGTGTAAGATGAAAATTGTGAATAAAAGTGCATTGACAATAAAATCCATTCACTCTAAACCAAAGATAAGACACCACTAACATTCAATTCAAATATTGTTTATTGGATTCCTTGTCAAGATTGTGATAAAAATTACATTGGCCATACATCCAGGTTATTGAGCAATAGTATTATATCACATAGAAGCGACAGTAGAGTACATCCAGAAAGATGCGTTCTAGCAGACCATGTCAGCAGGTTAAAGCAAAATATGAACTATAATTCACACATTAAAATTGAAAATATTAAGGCAGAGACAGGATCAGTGAAAAGAAAAAGTTGTTATTCAATTGATTCGGAAAAACATCCATAACAGACATAGAAACACATAATATAAATAAATATATACCTGTACACAGACTAGACTATTTGGATTCAGTCCAAATTAGAGTTTAATTATATCAATAATACTATTTACTATTTTGTTGGGCAGTCAATTTTTTTGTAAATTGTATTACAATAAGACATACATATCTTTAAAATGAAATATTCTGGAAAGCATCAATTACTTCAGAAGCAAGTCAATTTCTCTCACAAATTAACCTAAAAAATTTATGAAATTAGCAGATATAAATACCCGCTAGTGGAAATGATTATTTCTAAATTATCCTATACCAGTCATATTATGATATCCATGAGTTGGTATATGATAATTTAGAATTAATCAATTCCACTTGCCGGGTATTCATATCCACTCACTATAATACGTCTTCAATGCATCACTCATGTTGGTCTCCACCGTCAGTGGTACGCTGAAGATTGAAGCTAGTATGAGCTCAAAATAAGGATTGATTATCAGACACGGCTCGACAATTTGTGGCAAACTGAAGATAGGCAATAACCTTGAAATCATGATATTTGTCTGGGCGGCGGTGCTTTGTCTGGTAATTAATCTGAATGAAAATTTATAGTGATATTATGCAGTACTGTAACAATGTAATAATTTATACTTATTAACAGTTGTTGACGTTATTCAATGGCGGACGGGGTGTTTGCCCTCGCAGTAGTTATTATCGTCACAGTTAGACGGCCTAGCGTAATCTACAGATAAATATGGCCATGTGCGGAGCCAACTCTCAAACGAAGGGTTTGCTGTTATAACACGTTCTTTGAACATGTCAACTCTCTAACTATACTTCATAAAATTCCGCCCGCAGACATACAACTAAACAAACGGACTTAGTATTTATTTGTTTTGTAGTAGGTTTTCTGAAAACTTCAGCTCTCTACCTATGAGATAGAGATGGTCGAACGGACAGCAGAGTCTCAGTAATAGGATCCCGTTTTATTCAACTTGCTACGAAGCCCTAAAAATGGATGTTGGTATATATTTGTGCTCAATGTTCTCTCACACCATAAGACCAATACCGTATAAACCGGTATGCGTATTTATTTGAGGAGAAGAATTCAATGGTATCTACTACAAAGCTTCAACTTCTACACCGTTCAACAGAATGCCATAGAACATTGTATACATACTAAAATGCTGAAGCATTGAGAATATTCTAACGCCATCAGTTTCTAGTAATTCGCTGCGCTATATCAAATCGGCTTCTGTTTTTTTATTTGCGTACTCTAAAAGTTAACAATATCCATAATGATAATATCATGTAAGATAATACGTGTGACATGCATGTTCTAACATATTTTTAACTTATATAACTATTATAGTAATTTTTGTAACTTAAGTAAATATTTTGGTTCAGAGGCAAAGATCACTTTTTATAAAAGTTCTCAAGAAGAAGTTTTTCATGTTTCTACTGAATGTGTCAACGGATGAACTGTTTTTAATATGTTGGGGAATTTGGTTAAACCATTGCAGAGCTTGAAATGTAGTCTTTTTTTTCCAACATTAGTTGCACTTATAACGATGTACTTATATCACAATTTTGAGTTAGGATGACTTTTGTTTCTGTTTGGCTGTTTTTAATTTCATAAAGCCTTGTTGTGATCTTCCTATATGGAAAATTTAATACAGTCTTAACTATTTTATTCTGAGCTATTTGTAGTTTATTGATATCTTGTTGTCTTTCAAACGTTAATTGATTTTCTAGGATTAGACACAAATATTTGTCACTTTCAACTTCATATTGTAACGGGCATATAAAAATGACGGATTTATTTTCAATGTTTATTTATTTCCACACTAAGTATTTATTTCACAGACTAAATATCCATAACTATATAAAATTTATATTCAATATTTATCTAGCTTAACACTATTTATATTTTCACTGCACTGTTTAAAACTATGTACAATTTATATTCAACTATTTACAATTTGTATTCGCTGCCCCAGACTTACTCGTCTGCACCGGGTGATTGCCCCTGACTGACTAACTGACTCAGCAGCACTCTCCATTATATAGGCAAGCAGATTGGCTCTCGTATTTTCTACACCCATCTTCCGATGCCAAGCGAGCTCGCCCGAATTTGCGCGAAGTTACTAGAAGCTTCGGGAATATGTCTTGACCCAGGCATGCATGGCTAACCAATACCAATAGCGGTAGGCAACACACCACCCTGGTCCCACCAACGTCCGCACTCGCTAAGGTGCTCCGCCTTTCGACGAATCGCACACGCCCACCATTATGGCACCGATCACCAAAGCCAAGTTCGTTACATTGCCCCCTCCTTAAATCTGATCGTCCCGATCAGAAACATACTCAAGGCTCAGCCATCTTGTCCATGCAGGCAACACGACTTCTTGTCTACAACTGACACCTACCTGGTGCCAATAACAACAGCTGCTATCGTTGCGAACCATTGGCCTCAACAGCTCCGCCGTGACAGTAACGGATACTCACTGGTTTAAACCAAGTTCAACGGCACCTTCCTGTTGAACTTCACCACCAGGCTTCAGTTAAAGTCCAACAAGCTCTCTCATCCCAGATTAAGCCACTGCAAACTTGAAGCACTGGAATTTCCATGGCCAAGCTGCCATAACCCCCAGCAAGTTCACATCGAAGCCAATCTCTTCATACAGCATGTTCTTTTCGTTGAAACACGTATTGCCACATTGTGTTCTCGAATACACCACCTTGGATCTCAATGACAGAGATGGCTGATTTTTACCATGGAAAGTTCACGTTGCCATATACTGGAAGTGGATGCCCACAGCTACCACGGTCTCGTTCTCCATACCTAAGCTCAGCTCGATGACCATACCAGTTTCTATACTGTCTGTATCTTCAGCTTAGTACCCAAAGCCCATCTACACCGTCGGCATCTTCACTTCGTACCCATCCCAGAGCGATTTCTCGGTTGCACCCTCAGGAATCTTCTCATCAAGTCTAGCAAGTTACCATGCCATCCGGCCATGAATTACAGCTTTCAAACTTAAGTACATCTGTACCATTAGATCCCCTACGGAACGCACTAGTCTACACCGTTGGCCTTACACTCACAGCATCTCCACGTCCTCCGCTATTCCACAGGCAATTTTCGGTGACACCCACAGGAAACTGGTCACCAATACCCAACAAGTTGCCACACCACCCGGCAATGCAGCACCACTTGCGGGATTGCATCGACACCACCAGATCCTTACCATGGTTCCATGCCCAGCGTCGAGGATCTTCTTCATGATGCCATCGTATACTTCTATCACTCAACCCCCCAGATCCTAGCAGCTCTTAACAGTTCAGAAGATGACGGTAGCCAAACCGTTTAGGACCCTTGGTTCAACGGTACCTACACCACATGGTATTCGGAAGCTGGATACTGTCATCAAATTTCTGTTCAACCAACTACGAGGAGCATCTTCAGTACCGTACGCTGCTTTCCTCTATTCTTCATATTTGTGATTCGCCAACAGCTCAGGATCGTCGCTGCAGCAGCTATAACAGCATTTATTTTAACATCCAGCAGAGCACCGAGCTGCACCCCGTTATCGCAGCCAACTCTTTCTCGATAATGTTCGAAAGAGATTTATATCACAGACTAAATATCCATAACTATATAAAATTTATATTCACTATTTATCTAACTTAACACTATTTATATTTTCACTGCACTGTTTACAAGTGTGTATAATTTATATTCAACTATTTACAATTTGTATTCACTGCCCCAGACTTACTCGTCTGCACCGGGCGATTGCCCCTGACTGACTAACTGACTCCGCAACACTCTCCAATATATAGGCAAGCAGATTGGCTCTCGTATTTTCTACACCCATCTTCCGATGCCAGGCGAGCTCGCCCGAACTTGCGCGAAGTTACTAGAAGCTTTGGGAATATGTCTTGACCCAGGCATGCATGGCTGACCAATACCAATAGCGGTATGTAACACACCACCCGGGTCCCACCAACGTCCGCACTCGATAAGGTGCTTCCGACGAATCGCACACGCCCACCATTATGGCATCGATCACCGAAGCCAAGTTCGTTACAATATATTTTTCCACTATGTATGTTTAATTAGAAGTTATTGCTATCCGCATCCGTTTCACCGATCACCATGAATGTTAATACACTTTGTTGTTTCAGCAATGGGAATGTTTAACACTACCCACTTTGTTGTGACTCGCAGCTAGATGACACTCTATTGCTTCATCTCTTACACTGTTTAACCGAACGTCATGAAACTTCGTATATATAGATATTTGAGACAGGACATTTGCCATATCCCACTTATAAAATAATTTTGAATTCGTCGAATCTTTGGTCGGTATCCCATAGTTATGAAGATATATACTTACGGTAAGGTTTTCGTAACAGTCTACACTAATTGGCTATTTTCAATCCGCTTGTTTTCAAAATTTCGGTCGATAATCTGGACGTCAGTTTTCAAAGCTCATTCTATAAGGCTTCAAGAACAACCTCCCGAATTTTTATCGTTATGGTAGATTTTTGACATAGCCAAATTTTGTGAGTGAATCATTCTTTTCCCTTTCATTTCATCTATTATTTCATATGAATAAAACGTTGGTTTTCAATATCTCAAATATTTATTTTCTGGAAAATAACAATAAAATTTCAAACATCTACCTCATAATCTGATATGTTACTACCAGAGATTGTGGATAAATGAACAACTTAATGATAAATGCTCACTTCTGCAAATCGGTACGTACACCGTGATGATGAAGATGAACAATATTTAACACGTCATATATTGTCACTGCTGTATCGACCCTACGGATCATTTTATTTCGTAAAAGAAAATATCAATCATAGCCAGCTGACAGAGTAGAAATCTCTTCAAGAGGAAAGCTGGACGTGCTCACTTGTAGTTTATTCTAAAGGTTGACGGCATCATTTGTCTTCAAAATTAATCACGCTTCAGCATTGACAGGTATGAGTGATACCTTAAAAACAGTCGAAAGCTGTGTAATATCATATTTATTTACCTATCTTACTATTGCATTCAGCATAGAAGAAAAATTTGAGTATAGTGTCTATATAATGCAACTCAAAATATGACATATTCTTATGACGTTCCTTTTTTCACTACAATAATAGTAACAGAAAAAGTTTCCATATACATTTAGCTGTTGAGCATTTATTTGAAATAAAACGCTTTGCCTTGAAAGAGGCAGTACAATTTTCTGAAAATTTGTACTTGTAATCATATTGAAAAGTTTATTGGGAACCCTTTTATCAATCAAAACTTATAATTTAGAATCTTATTCTTTACGTACAGTTTCAGAGAACTTCTCAATAAGTATTTAGTTATAAAATTATATCGGCTTTTGATTAATATATCATGCACATATAATGAATTGGCTAACTAGCAGTAGGGATGCGACCCTGGATGCCCATGCTTTTATATTCCCATAGGTATATACTTACTTATACTTATGTACGTACTACAGTGACAGTTGCCGATTACATTTACCAATTCCATTGGCGAAGAAGTGAATTCCGATTTTATGATTTGACAGCGTTTGAAGTTTTCTGGTTTATCAACCCGACATATTACTAGTTGTTACTTTTATAGACTATATATTTATAAGATAAATATTGACTTTGTTCAGTCTGTTTATTACCGTTCTTAAAGTTCTCTACTCAAGTTAGAGAACGCCCAACAATAACTTTTGTATCCTTCGCTGATATATGTTAGATCTCTCTCCCAATATCGTACGTTATTAATATTTTTCTTTTAACGAATCTTATAAATTGGATGTTATATTTATTAAATGCATCTGCATTCCGATGGGTGTTTTCTTATAGAACAGTTTCGGAGGATAAGTGTATTACATAGATAATACTGTTTTACAATATCCTTTAATATTTAGTTGCGGAGAAGAAGATGGATGGATCTGATAATAAAGGAAAAAATATTCGGGGAAGTTTGGTTCTATAGATATGTATTCGGTATATTAAAAACAGTGTCTTCCACATGTGCCTAAATATTATATTATGGCCAATAAATCACAATTATTCTGATATAATTGATAATGTTATCCGTGCCCAATCTGGAGAGAAACATTTATGAAATAGTCAAATCTAACATGATACAAGGCCCCTGTGGCAATTTCAACAAGAACTCACCGTGTATGAAATTCAGTCCAAAGTACAGAAAACAGATAAAGGTAGATTTACTGTTAATATAAATGGAGTAGAGCTCGACAAAATATTTAACACACATATCAATGTGGAATTCTGTAACTCAAGAAGTAAATACAATTCCTGTAAATACGTGGATAGGGGTACCGAACTAGCTACTGTTTCACTAGAGAGTAAAGATGAGGTAAAAATGTATATCAAAGCGGGAGATACATAAGTAGCTCAAAGGCAGCATGGCGAGTCTGTCAATCCACAAAATTTAGCTGATAAGGTATCCAGTCCACTGAGGAGAACAAGTACGGCTTTCTTTGAACCACGTCAATAAGATAACTCTGCAAAAACTTTACTGTATTATGATCATTTGGAACAATACTTGGTCTGAATGGAGAACACGAGAAGAAGATGTAGGATAGTCAGGCGTTAGAAAATACCCTGCTTTAGGCAAAGTGTACATGGTACATCCAAATAATACCAATATGACCAACATTGGCGTACAGCACTACAGGAGACAGCTCTCTGTAAATCTCCGTTTATGATGAGAGACCCTTTCACTGTTATGTTAGTTTTCTGTCAACCAGCAGATCCTTCAAGTCTTTGAGATAAATTCAAAGGATACCTTTCTGAAGATTCGAGGCGACAAATGGAAGCATTGAAGCTGAAGAAATGGCTTGCAAATCAATAGTAGCGGTGGTAAATATTGACGAAGCCGTTCAATATCCTGTGAAGATTTTGTTTACTTTTATTACAGCTGGCCTTCCGGCTTACACTGCTCGTGGACACGTCTGTGATGTTACAAATTTATAACCATCAAAAATATGCAGCATTTTCAGATTGCAAGTAGAGGCTTTACATCGCAATATTGTCGAAGCTACTATTGTAACTAGCTCCAATTGTGTTAATATCGAGAATTTAGTTGACTCCGAAAAATTCTCCTCCCGAAACTAAAATACTTCAATATGCTTCAAAAGTTTGCTTTGCAACAGCTATAAGCAAATCACATAGTCAAACTCTTAAATTTGCACGAGTGTGCTTAGGACAGACCTGTTTCTCTCATGGGCAGTTTTATGTGGCGTGTTCACGTATGAGCTTACCTTGCAGTTTCTTTATTCAGGTATCACTTACTAGAATAATCAAGAATGTGGTATATAGAGAAATGACATAATATATTTAAAAAGTATTTTATGTTTTTTTTACATCACGTTAAGACCGTAATGTCTTACACTTTTGACGCAAGTCGAAAAACCTCTAACATTTGGTGGTGGTATTCCAAAAAAAGGGTGTAACACATAATAGGACATAACTCAACAATGACGCGAACGAAGCCGTGGACAAAGCGTATTAAAATGCATTATTTGGCTCTATACATTGCTTTTTAATTCTTTCTAGAATTCATCTAATTTTTTTCTGAATAAAACCCTTATCTTTTCCATAGGTTATACCACATGCCAAGAAGATCAAGTGGGATCTTTGCTGTAGAGATCAATTTCTTTCTGAGATTTTTTGCGAAGTTTAGTTTGTCATTTTTTGTTTTTTTGGTGTAAATGCTTATCTTGATTTCAGAACTCTGATAACCTCTCGTTAATATTATGATTCATTTCATGGGAAAATCCAACCATTAACATATTATTCCATTACTTGTCTTTATTTACTTTATTGAAAGTTTTTCAAGTGCAGTGGGTTTGTCAGTTATATTCTCTATTAGTCTTTTGATACAGACCTAAGATTATTCAACGGAAACCGCTCAATTCAGTAACATTACAAATAAAATTTATTTTTTCTTCGATAATACGTACTTAAGTATGTACGACAAATTTCTCGGTGTAGATACAGTCAAGGGAAAAGTCCTGAAAAAAACGCCCCATTTACCAGACTCTTTGCGAATAAAAAAGCTGTCCTACTCAACATAATAAAGCGCTATTCGAAGTCTCAAAAGAGTAGTTCTCGATAAATAATTTTAGGTCTGGGTCCAAGGACTAGATATATATTTTTCTCTTAGTTACTGCAATGAGCAACCTTCCCGAACTGAGCCTTTTATCTTTCATTTCTCCAAAACACTGCAAAAAATTATTCTAAGGTACGGGGACCTACATTTGTTTTGTGATTCTCATAGTTGTTCTATCTTATTTTATTCTTGTCTATTCCTAATCCTGTTCACTATCTTTCTCATTATGCTACTATTTATGGTTAATTCAATCTCATAAATTATTATTAAAATATTTTTGCATTTATCGCTCTGTTCCTGTATGAAAATTTACTTATCCGCAGTGTAAATTGAATCTGTTTGTAAGAGTAATTTATCATATTATCAAATCCTCCTAAATTCAACATTCGGTAGAAAGTTTCAGTTTGTATCTCGCAAGATTATATGCGTTCAGCTAACAGAACATGTTACCAAGTTCTGACTTGGGAAAGAATAATATTCCAACCAAAGTTTAGATGTAAACTTAATACTAGCAACAACTTCATAATAAAGGGTTGTTTTAGTGAGAGCACTCCTAATTTCATAAATCACTCATAATGTATAAATTTTGTTCAGTTATTTGATTGCTTAAAATGTTCAGGTACAGACCTGACTAACAAATCATTATTCAACTTTTATAGTCAATAGATAATGAAAATGTTCTCAATAGTTTATAGGATATCACAGAAAACCTGTTCAGTAAATTAGTATATGAATAAAATAGAGATAATTAATTTCTATGAACATCCCAGGTATTGATTATTAACAAGTCGGCATGCTGTTTAATGAACAGTATACAGTATAGACTATTAAATCCATTACAGCTTAGATAATCGATAACTCATGTTAGTGACACATATTCAATAAGCTATAGATTAACACCGAATGAGAGGTTAAATACTTCTCCAGTAATTATTTTCTATTGCAGTTTTCAACGAGTGTTTAATATTGTGTGTATATGTGTATCTCAAAATTATTTATATAATTTGGAATTAAGTAAAAATATTTGATGATCATATATTTAATACTTCGAGTACCAGTGTTTTCACGCCAGGAAGATCTTGCACAAATAATTTATTTATAATTCAGAAATTAACACAGAAGAGAATCACGGTTGTGGAGGAAGTTCATATATTCATATGGCATTTGTCGACTCGGAGAAAGCCTTCGATAGTCTTTCAAGGGTAAAATTATGTGATGCTTTATACAAAATCTTAGTCTAAACAGGTTTCTTTTAGCAATGTATATAAGAACAACAGTGGTCAAATAAAAATCGGCAAAAGTTTATCATCTCCTTTCATGATAGCAAAGGGTCAGATATCACCTATATTATTTAGTATGTATATTCAAGCAGCATTGAGGAAAAGGAATAGTAGTATCGGAGGAACTTTGATCTCATTGAGTTTCGCGCGGATGATCAATTTATACTTGCGCAGGACTCATCTGATCTAGAAGTTATGATGAAAAAGCTGTACGCAAAATACGAGAATTAGATTCTACAAGTCAGGTTATCGAAGAGAAAATATTTGGTGGCAAACAGAAACAGTCTGGGCGAGTGCGAGATAAGAATGAGAATTGTACACACAATGGTAAAGTCAATGCTGACTTATGGCTCCGAGGTGTGCACCATTAATGCCGATTTAAAAAGGAGACTGATAGCAGTTGATATGGAATACCTTTAGAATGAAGTTAATAAAGGGAAGTTTACTAATAATAAATATCTTTGCAGATCTGGCATCCACCAAGATGATATTAGCTTTGGTTTCAATGTAGTCAAAGAGCAAAACTATTTTTTTCCACTCAGAAACTCTTAGGTACTTACTTACCTTTTCTTCAAGAATTTATGTATAATTTTCTTCTTAATGAGGACTCATGGGATAAACAAATCAAGTTGATTCATTTGCAACAATTGTATTTGTAAAAAAAGAGTAACAAAATCTAAAACTAATTAACAATAACAAAAAAGAAGCTTTACAGATATCTGCTATATAGTTATGGCGTTTTCGTATACGTAGTCGTAGCTAAACTGAAACGCATCAATTCACGAATCATATCAGTAATATACCCGCAATCTATTTATCAAATGGTGTCATTTCGAATGAATTTCTACAGCGATATTCATATCAAAATTTACCTCGATAAAAACAAATTTAACCGATTCTCAGGCTATCTTAACATGACTATGAATTGAATCCCACACATAAGCTAAAAGTCCTAAAGCCTATAAGGCCGATATCTATGTAATTTGTATATTCAGTCGAATACTAGTTAAGAGTCCATTACTAATGACTATGTTTGTGACCGTGTTTGGGAACGTGATGAAAGATATGTTTGTAAACTGGAACATGAACTGGATATGGCTTGTCAAAGTATTCAATGTGGTGTTTCTCAATTTCAATTTTCACAGGCTTATCGACATACACAGGCACCAGTTTCTTCACCTCAATGGGTACCTTTTTCTCAACTTCCTGAGGTTGTAGCTTATAGATAGGTACAGCAATTGGAAATGGTACGTGAACATGAACTGCATAGGGCTGTGGTACTGGAAACTGAAGTTCGAAGTTTTATATAGAAGTTCCACGAAATAAAAATACAACTACTCACCTTGATAACCTGTTCTATTGGTACTCCTACCGGCTCGGGTACTGGATAAGCTACCTTCTTTACTACGTCGTATGGTACAAGCTTCTCATGCTCGATTTTTTTGGTAGGAATATGGTGATGTTGTACCTCTACTTGTGGCTTAAGATCGGCATGTTGATCATGATCTTCGAAATTGTGCTGACCCAGCTGAACTCCGTGAGCGGCAAGATCAGCGGCAGCTTGTCCACCGATACCATGATCACTATAGCTTTCATGACCTGAAACACTGCCGCTGTTGTCCAGACTCCCATGAGTTTCTAGGTCTCCATGACCTTGAAGGTTTTGTTCTTCCAAACTACCTCCGTGGTATCCTTGAGTAAGGATGTCAGCTCCATTGGCATTTTGCTCTAACAGTTGCTGACCATGATTACCATGGCCTGTCAAAGCTTCAGCATGACCATAACTACTCGAAAAACCTCCTTGCCATTGAGGTTGATGGCCGCCATGAGCAGCTATTTGTTATAGAAGATTTTGAGTACTTTATCCTTTATTAATACCTATGTACAAATCTTACCTCCCTCTCCACCTACACCATCTGAAACTCCCTGTCCAACAGCACCTCCAATATCATGTCCCTGACCTTCTGAATGGTCTTGAAGATGACTGATATCATTGTGAATATCTTCTGCTCCATGTGCAGAGCCACCACCAGTTGAACCGTAATCCCCAATAACACCTCCACAAGTAAGATGTAGGGTAATAGTCAAGAAAAATGTTGTGCTCTGGAGTAGAAAATATATATATTCAAACTATATTTTAAGGCAATTTCATAACCTATAAGAAAAAACATGGAAATATTGAACATACCTCAACACTAAATTACAATCATAAATATAAGGTAATTATAGAAACGACATTGCCTAGTGGTTGAAATTTAAATGTAATTCATTAAATAATTATCTTCAACTATAAATAATATTATCTGGGCGGTCGAGCTTTGCTCGGTTAATACCATATTTCTAGTTAAAAAGTATTGCGATCGGTAGATGGGTAAATATTGCTTTTGTCGTTCACATAGCTCATAATTTACAGATTTCAAAATAAATATGAATATGAAACATACCAGAACTCAGCTGTATCACCAATGGCCTTCTTGACACCCAACCCCATACCGAAATTTTTATCGCAATCTGCGCAGCCATTCCCGAAATAGTAAGTATGGACCTCGAGGGACATACCCTTTAAAAAATAAAAGTACCTATCGCCCAACCGACTTCTCATACCAGAACTCAGCTATATCACCAATCGATTTCTCGACCCCCCAAACCTCATATATATTGAAATTTGTATCGCAATCTGCGGAGCCATTCTCGAAATAGTTAGTGTGGACATCGAGAGTCACACCCAATAAACATAAAAGTATTGCCAATCGATTTCTCAGCTCTTAAAACCTGTTTATGCAAATTTTTATTCAATAATTTATTAATTTATTAATATTTATTGCATATCATTGTGGATAATAATTACTATATGGGCTTTTCAGTGGCATCGTTGTTGTTTACCTTTCAAGAGAATTATTCGAGCCAATGGAGCAAGCTTTTGATGAACCATTTTATATCAAACGCTTCGTAAAAAGACTTGATGTTCGAGAATTCAGCAAACATGATTGGAAAAACTCCACAAAATAGTGCTGGAAATATATGAATAGGCACCTACCATCAATTGAAAGCAAACTTCCGAATTTTGTGAAGCATACGAAATGATAACCTTCTGTGTTTGAATTTCATTTATTTCCTTCAATCGTGAGCATTTGGTTTCAATTAATAAACTTGTCACATAAGTGTAGCAATAATTGCTCTATTCGGAAATTTCATTCAAAATAATTATTAAATTGTAATTTCTGTTCGAGCTTCTATTATATTTGGAGATACTAAATTCGAACTTAGAACTGGATGAAATGATATTATTATTACAGAAAAAATATCCTAGAAAAATTTGAATCACCGAAAACAATTAATTATAATATGTTAATCAGCAGTTCACCCCTATTAGAACCAAAGATAACCTGAGTAGCTATGTTTTTTACTTTGAAAAGTTCATCTGTCGAGAAGCAATACATTTTCATTTTCAAAAAACTAAAGGAAAGGCGGCAATCACTCAACACGACACATGCAAATTTATTTGCTATTATCAACCAATATATCTAAATTAACTGTCACTTACAAAAACTAGTTTCATCTTGTTATTAACACTGTTTGTATTCAATAGTTCAACTGGCGGTATTATGTTAACCGAACAGCTTCTTATAGGCTCCCAAAGGCGTGACTAAAACGATAGTGAAAGCCTTTCTATGGATTTTCTGGTTTTCTATGCATTAACAAACGGACTCGAGAATAAATGGTCGCATTTATGAACTAGATCAATGTAGAATGTGAATGCAAAGGTTAAGGATTCTCATTTTCTCATGATTGTGTCCTACAGTTATATAATAATTCGTTGCAGCTAAGGTCGTTGAATATTTTATGATTTATAAGTTCCGCAAATATGGAAATAATGAAAGTCTCATAAGATTGCATTGGTGCCTGTCTGTCTGTCCGTCTGCCAACGCATCAAAATGTTTTTCAATTGTATAGACTGCGGTGACAATACATATTTTCTGATACCAATAGTTATTTAATATAAAATAGAAAAAGTATGTGTCAAACTTTTTTCCCGTCACAGAAAAAAGTAGATTATTTGGATAAAATAGAAAATTTGAGAAAAGTTTATTATGTCATTTATCAATTGAATGTACTCATTATGAGTATTAGGCTAAGCCTCAAAGTTAAAAGCTCACTATCAATCAAGATCAATTTATATTTATTCCACGAATTTTATAGAACATTTTAGAACAAACACAACGGTGATGTAAAAGAAAAGATAATATAATTGTAGATTGGCCAATATAAACAGTTGATATCCTTCACAGACTGTTTGTCAGATCTTTTAAAAATTGTTATTTATTAAACAAGGGAAGAAAGTATTATAATTTTTAGCTCGAGGTTGTGTTGTCGACTGACGCGAAACGAAGGGAGACAGAAAACTGATAATATAATATTGAAAAAATATTGAAATATATTAAAGTCAGAGAATTATCGAAGTGAAATTTGAATTTTGAAAGTGGTAGGCGACAATAAAATTAAATGTCTTAATTTAATAAGACATACATTTTATACATTGATAATGTAAATATTTTAAAGGAAGTTTTAAGTTATTTTACTATATGAATCTGTACAACAATGGATTATGCAACCTCAAATCTTATTTCCTGACGAAGAAACAATAAATGTTTTGAAAGCTTGAATAAAAGATAAAGAGTTTTATTTGTTCCAAGACACTGCTATGCCTGAAAATTAAAATCTTATATATATATATATATATATATATATATATATATATATATATATATATATGTGTGTGTGTGTGTGTGAAAGAAGTGATTCTTTGTCATCTGTCAACAGAAATAAAATGTATTTTTCCCGTCACAGAAAAGAAAGAAATAAACCTCTATTGAAATTATTTAAAGTATCGATCTATACCTAGAGGCAGAACTTTTATTTTTTACTAATTTTATAATTCCAATTTCTAGGCCAATAGATAAAAATGATTCTCATTATAGAATTTCAATAATACAGTTGCCTTAATATAAAAACATACCTTCCCTTCGTAAGACTCGATTTCTCTCATAGTTTTTTCAAAATTTATATATATTTTAAGGTTTGTCCCCTGGTTCTATAAAAAAATAAGTTAAAATATAATCTAATTTCATATCAATCAAACCACTTTTCAAATAATGTTGTTTTGTAATATTTGTCTGTAGATGTTTTTTAGAATAATTGAAATAATTTGCTTCAGAGAATACTTATTTTTTGTAATTCTGGTATGGGCTTATTTGCCGTATTCAGTTGTTAATTTAGTGATGACATTCCAACAAGATTCCATAACACTATCAAAATTTATAAGAAACAATCGATGTTTATGTTCATGGTCGTATAGTGCAAACAGAACCCAACTTTTTACAAAGTAAAGTTTGCTTAAATCTGCTTATCTTGAATATAGAACTTTTTGTTGAAATTTTTACAAGACCTTTTACAGTTTTCGAAATTGAGCCTTTTTGTTTCAATTATTAAATGTTTTCCCCGTGTCTCTTGCCATGAAAAGTTTATTTCATAATTTTGCAGATTTGCCTATATTTGTTTGTTAGTTCATTTTTTTGTAATTTCTCTCCTAAACATCCTAAAACAAATGTTATTAACTTGTTTTCTTGTCGGGACCTATATATTTACATTTTTAACCTTTAGCTCTTAAAATAAATTTCTTACAGCTAATATCGAAAACTAAACACTATCTTAGCCTAACTAATTCTCAGAAAAACTCATGTCATAATAAGTTCCCATTCCTCAATTCAACATTGAATAATTCTTGTCACTAAAATATCTGTGATTGTAGTGAATAGTTTTGTTTTCATTCTCATCCTAGCCTGACACTGACAACTTTTTAGCCTCAAGTCTGTTTTAACGAAATTACTTTCCTGGCAAAAGGAAAATATCTTTGACAAAGAAGCATACAGACGTTCATTCACTTAGGTAGCATAGAAAAACAGTTTATTTTTCGATTTACAGAATAATAATGAAAATAACTTCAATACATTTACTTATTGGTGATGTACAAAAATGTTTTTATTCTTATCACATGATAAATGCAATTTCATCGCAAAGTTCTTACATTCGCAGCATGGTGTTTATTCGATTCATTGTAGAATATAATCTGACACAAGAGATTCTTTTACATTTACTTTCAAGAAAATTGTTACTTTCGCTTTCATTACTCTTTTGTTCGATTTGGATGTGAACTCAAACAATGATTGTATGTCTGATAAATTCTTGTTATTTAATTATAAAAAACGGTATGCAAATTATCGATTGTAATACAGAGTAATTGCTATAATGAATGATGATTTCTAAGCTCATATTTATTCATAAAACTATTACAGGTAGGCTGTTTACTTACTCGAGCATTACTAACTAATAGAAATTACAGTTTAATCGACCTTGATACAATACTTTTAGTGTAATGGTAGAAGAATCCCAGTTTATAGGTAATAACCTTGGTAATATTTTACTGATATTGATAATTTTCATGAAAACGTTTCTTTTTGTTTAAGGGTCCTTAGTCGTAATGACTTTATCTTTAGGTATTAACAATATAGCACAATCAATATAATTCATATCAGTTCTGTCAATAAATTTAATCACTTTTAGATGTGTTTTGTTACTCCAAAAAATTAGCCAGATACCTGACCTGTTCCATGTGGTGATCCACTTTAATTCGTTTTTTAAATTTCTGCCTAGAAGGTTTAGCTGTTTATATGCCCGTTTTGTTAGAGCTCGACTCGACAGATTCTTTAAAATGTTATGTGTTGATTCGATTTCATAGTTCCTAGAAAAGGTGATATTTTTTGAGACGTGGCGTCTTCAAAGTGACCAAAACAGCAGACAATAGGTATTATCATTGCATTATACTCAATCACCTGATATAAGTGTTAACCTATCTATCAACAGGTGCTGTAAGTACTCGTATTCGAGTGTAGGCGACTTCTCTGCCTTCAAAGTGTTATCACAGAAAAGAGGACTTACAGTTTACCGTTATTTCAGGACCACCGCTATGTCCCAAAATAAATCTCAAGACAATTTATTCCAGAGAAGCTATACTACGGAGATATATTCTCGCTGGTTTCCAGTTGCCTTAAGACGAAAGAAGTGGTATGCAATGCGACACCACCACGGATCACTCGTCCAAACCTTTCGCGTTCAGCTCTACTTAACTTCGATGATCGAAATCAGCCAGCATTAGCTCGCAGTAGATTAAGAAACTAGGAGCGCGTGGCTGCTGGCTAACTATGATTAACGAAGCCAAGCAGCACAGAGAGTGGCAAATGTTTGGACGCGTTACCGATGCTGAGAAGGGCGTGCGATCAAATCCCTCGCTCTTGCTTTGTACACTACTATTTTGTTACTGAGGCTTCGTTGAAGAGCCTAATCTTATTCTTATTGGTGGTTCCGTTCCCTTGTTTCTGGCAACAATTTCATGGCAGAGAAGTTGCCTACGCTCGAATACAATCACAGCACAAGAAAAAGAAGATAACGATAGCTAATGAAGTTCAGAAAACTGTATAATTTCTTATCGTATCTTCCCATTGATACACCAATACATGACCTCACGCAGAACTGGGCCTAGCATTTATACAGGGTTAATCACTGTGAGTGGCTTATTGAAAGTATTGAGAAAATTACTCATATTTTAGGTCTGAATATGCAGGGGGGCATTATGAGAAGGCTAGATTTTGCATATTTTCAGAACAAAAAATTTGTTTTGCATATTTCTCTCAATAGGCCACTCACCGTAAATAACCCTTTATACAAATTAATTTGGTTATAACTATCAAGTATGTAATTCACTGCAATCCCCTGTTGTTCTCATGAGAAGTGCTTTTTGTGAACCAGAACTCAATTTTCTCTATGACATATTGGCTATTATCTAGTCTTTAGTTCAAGGACTAGCTTATCTATCAGTGTTATGTTTCATATACCTATGAGTATTTACTACTGCAAGATCGACCTTTTGACAAGCTTAGGTATATAGTTGTTTTGTAAGCTCATTTATGACCGACGAACCCCGAACGAAGGAGGTATACAATTCGACTGTCTGTTTTTGTTTTGATGACTTCGGTTCTGGTTGTTAACGGAGTGATACCTTATCTTATCAGTGCATCGATTTTTTCTAAATTGTAGTGGAAATATCGTTCCAGAAATTGTGAGATTTTAAATATCTTTCCTGCATCTAACAGTTAACTTGTATGGTTAACATCATTTGAATAATCAAGATCTGAAGAGAATCAAGGTAAATGTAAATATAAACAATAACATCGAACGTGAATCGCGCGAAATATCGTGTGCGCTTGATAGAATGGACAGGGTTAGAGCGAGAGATTTCAATACTGCTACTCAAATAAACTCAACCACTCTCGAGACTGCTGACTGCAGCAGTTCTCAAAATAACAACTTACTTGAGAAACCAATGTTACGCAAGAGCTACTCCTCAGTTGCCGCAAAACTTCCCAATAAAAGAACCAAGCAATAATTTTCAATGCAATAGAAAATACCCGTCTCCAAGACTATCTTATACCACTAGGAACTATTATACAACCCAAAAATATAATATTCACTTCAAGACTATCCAACCAAAGAATATGTATGTACTTAGCAAGCAAAGAAATTGTTGATGATTTCATTAAGAAAAATGGAACTATTGAAGTCAACGGACAACTACTCAAAGCTAGACGTCTTATCGCACCAACCGAACGAGTATCTCCAATAACTTTCCTGGAGATAAATGCTACATCTCCAGTATATAGCTATATTCTCTGTTCCAGAAGACAGGTATACATCATCTCACAAAACAGCATTACTCTTCCTGAATATATCATGCTTGAATTCGATGGTACGCCCTACACAATCTTTATTTCACAAGGTAATCTATCATGTTATAGTCCAATTCAACTATCGATGATTCCATGGAAGTTACGAGGCCTGAAACAACCGATGAGCAACTATTTCAAACACCCGAGAGGCAACATCTAATAACTTAGAGGTCTCCTAGATGTTCTCAAGTCAAACGGAGTGCTAAAGAAATTTTTACGCCCGAAGAAAAAATTTCAACAGAAAATAGTACTTTCATCAAGCCGGCGACTACTGAAATAGTTAAAAAGTTCAAAGCAAATGCAAAATCCAATAAAGACTTACTAGAACCTGCAAAATCTTTCATCGACAACATGACTCCTGCACCAATTTTAAACTATAATCACATCATAAGCCTTTTTGAAAATATTCAAGGTTCTTCTGATCCCATCAGTGTGGTAAAGGATTATACATCTGACTTCTCTTCACTTAAAGATCTATTAACTATCATCTACCCTAAACTTACTGATCGTGCAATAAAGACAAGACTGACAAAACTTAAACGGAAACATCTTAATGAACTGTGAAAGTACTGGAGGAGAGAGTGATTCGTCGACCGATCAACATTAAAAAAATTAATAATTAACATTCAACTTCAAATCTATAATTCAATGGAATATCAACGAATATTTCCGCCATCTACCTATGCTTCAAATTCTCAACTTGGAGCTAAACCCAGATATTCTTTGCTTACAAGAAACACTCATCAATGTAAATAGCATTTGTTCATTAAACAGCTTCAACTACTTTCGAAAGGATCGTCTGAATATAACCAAATCATCTGGAGCTGTTGCAATACTCGTCAAAAAACACATCGAAGCAGAAGAGATACCTATAACCACACAACTGGAGGCTATTGCTATAAAAATCATTCACAATAAAACTTTTAATATTTGTAATATTTGCTTAACACCCGATAAAAAAATTTATCGAAACGACCTCAAAAGCCTAATAGATCAAATACCAACACCACGACTTATACTAGGAGATTTAAACGGCCACAACGCAATCTGAGAATCGAATCAGACTAATGTTAGAGGAAAAATCATCGCTAATTTCATTCAAGACTACCACCTATGTGTAATGAATGATGTAAATAACACCAGATTTAAATCAGCTACAGGTGACTCATCGGCCATTGATCTAACACTATGTGATCCCTCTATGACTACATCCCTTTCATGGCAGGTACTCCCTTATTTATATGGTAGTGATCATCACCCCATCGAGATCACAAACAGAAATCTTTAAGGACCTTTGTATCCTATTCCTTCAAAATGGAAAGTGAAATCTGCATGCATGCATCTACATGAAAGAAGTAGATAATAGAATAGAAATTGCTGTTTGTGATGGAACAGAAATCACATTTAAAGATCTCTCAAACATAATCACAGAAAGTGCACAAATATCGATCGGAAAGACTAAGCTGATAAAGAACCACAAACCTGTACCGTGGTGGAATGACGCATGTAATGAGGCTATTCATGCTAGCAAATCAGCACTTGTAAAATACAAAAAGCACAAAACAACAGAAAATCTCATTGAATTCAAAAGGCTGAAAGCTAAAGCAAGTGTTATAATACATGCTAAGAAAAACTCATGGAAACATTACATTGCTAGCATTAACTCCTCCACTCCCATGACGGAAGTTAAGAACAGAGTCAAAAAAATATCAGGCACCTAGACATCCACTCATATTTTGGCTCTTGAAGACGGAAATCAACTGATTTCCTCAAGTTATGATATAGCTGAATTGATGGCCCAAACCTATGAAAGACCCTCAGAAGATTCAAATCTTGATACAAAATTCCTTGAACATAGTACAACATCCGATTCTAACATGATCGACACTGCTACAGCGAACAATGACCCAATTAACCTCCCAATAACGAGACACGAACTTGATGAGGCCCTCTTCGATCTTAGAAACACAGCATCAGATCCCGATGACATTCCAGTTGATTTTATTAAGAACCTACCTGAAACAGCAAGAATCCATCTCCTGAAAATATTCAATAGTATATGGTTGACTGAAACATTCCCGGAAGAATAGAACGAATCAATAATTATTCCTGTTCTCAAACCTAATAAGTCGCGTTCAAATCCTGAATCCTACAGACCGATATCATTGACATGCGCGTTCAGCAAATTGTTCGAAAAAATTGTCAAAAAACGATTGCAATGGACATTAGAAAACAGAAACTTGATAATTCCAGAACAAAATGCATTTAGACCTCATTGATCAGTTTTGGACAACTTAGTAGATCTAGAAAGCGATGTACATGAGGCGTTATCTACCAAGCAGAAATTCTCTGCCATATTATTTGACCTTAAAAGAGCCTTCGATTCAGCCAGTAGAACCCATATACTAGGACAACTGGAAAAAAATTAATATAAGAGGCAACTGTTTATCATTTATACGGAATTTTCTGAACAATAGAACATTCCAGGTCAGAATCAATGGTATCTTATCAAACAAACACCCTCAAAAATACGGTATACCACAAGGATCTGTGCCTAGTCCAACCCTATTTCTAATTTCCATCAATTCTATCCTAAAGGGCTTGAAGAAACCACTGAAAGCAAGGTTGTATGCTGACAATCTCGTAGTTTTCGTAAAAGGAAAAAATCTAGACACTATGGAAGTAATGCTTCAAATGTTTCTCGACACTCTGGTACATTGGTCACACGAAACAGGTTTCAGTTTTTCTATGACAAAAACTCACAGTATTATATTTAGTTCCAATGACATCAATACTCAAACAAAATTGCAGTTATACCAACAAGGCATTGAACTTAGATCTTCTGTTAGATTTCTGGGAATGACTCTCGATAGAAGGCTGAACTGGAAGGAACACATTTCCGGTCTGCTGCTGGCATGTAATAAGAGATTGAAGCTGCTTAAAACTCTTGTGGTCAAAAAATGGGGAGCTGATCAGAGGACGCTTCTTCTTCTCTATAGGACATAAATCCGATCGAAAATATATTTTGGATGTACAGGTTACGCTTCAGCTAGTAAATCGACGCTAAGGCCTATCAATACAG
This sequence comes from Crioceris asparagi, assembly GCA_958507055.1. NCBI lineage: Eukaryota > Metazoa > Arthropoda > Insecta > Coleoptera > Chrysomelidae > Crioceris > Crioceris asparagi. The sequence goes on from OY293826.1 coordinate 42,188,549, forward strand.
TTCAAAGCAATGCTCTCAGAATAATATTAGGAGCCCAATTCTGAGTTTACATAGCGAAGCTGGCGAACCACCTCTTAACCTAAGAAGAAAATTTCTTAGTCTTTCTAACGCTGCTTCAACCGCTGCAAATAGGACGAAATCATCATTCGATTCTACAGTCACCTCTAGATATACTAGCCAATTTAATAATAAACCGCAATCTAAGGTACCATTTTATGCACGGATTCGAAAGTTCACAACATATCTGAATATAACATTCCCAAAAGTCCTTTCCGATGACATCCAGCACCCACCACCATGGACTATTAGCATTCCAAAATGCAATGACACCCTCACTCGGTATAACAAATCCAACACCAATATAGAAATCATCAAAAAATCACTACTAGAAATTCTTTCCAACGATTATTCAGACTTTCAAACAATTTTCACTGATGCCTCCAAATCCTCAGAAGGAACGGGATGTGCAGTAGTTTCAGGTCAAACTGTTGAAAAATATGAACTCTCACCCCTCCGTAGCATCCACACAGCTAAACTATATGCAATATACCGAACATACCGAACATACCGAATATACTTGAACAACTACAACTATGAGAAATCAGTCATTTTAACGGATTCATTAAGTGCTATCTTATCACTGCAGAGACTATATCCAAAACATCCTATTGAGAAATTAATTAAAGCCGAACTCATAACTCATTCGGCTCGAAAATATTTCCAAGATTGTCCACTTCCTCTGGATACCATCACACATTGGAATTGATGGTGATGAAGAAGCTGATAGAAACGCGAGAAATGCCGTGACTTGTGGTAGAATTAGTGAGTTGAAAACTCTGAAGAGTGCGTAGCGTCGGATTTGAAAGCCTGGTTTAAGAACAAATTATCGACAAAATGGCATACTGAATGGTGCAACTCAAGATCCAAAATGCGTGAAGTGAAAGGTGACATCCATCCTTGGAGATCATTACCAAAAGACCGCCATTCTCAAGTAATTTTGACAAGACTTCGACTTGGCCACACCAGAATATCTCCTGAATATCTGCTGAAACGAACCGAAGCTCCCATATGTGATGTCTGTGATGAAACTCTAACAGTGAAACATTTTCTCATTGACTGTAAAAATATACATCTATATCTATATCTTGAAATAAGTATAACTTGCCCCAAGACCTTAAGACATTATTAGGGGAAACATGTAATCTACTAAATCTGTTCAATTCTGATGTTTCTTGTATTTTTTGTGAATCTAAGTAAAATATTGTATTGTCGCTAATAACCGGCAGGTGGATGCGACTTTTTTCTTAAATAAAAAAAAATATTTTTTTTTGGTTCGTGCGCCCCTTTGATATAGTAAATGATCTCCGATTTTGATGATTTTTGATTCATTTGAAAGAAGAGGCTTGAGAAATGGTCCCATATTCATAAAAACGCAAATAGGAAATCTCCTTCCCTCCGAAAACCGCTCCCAAAGGGGGTGGAGGGTGCAAATTTTCTCGAGAATCGAAAATCTGAGCTGGTATAATTAAAGATACGACAATATCCGGAAACGTTTGAATTGAGCATTATTTCAAAAGAGATAGATGCCTGTCAAATGCTCAAATATATGTATTTTTGCTATGTGGAGAGGGCGATTTCTTCCGAAAATTGAAAATCTGTTGACACTACATGAAAGACATAATTATTTATAGCAACATTTAAAAAGAACATTTTTTCCTTCGAGTTACGGTTTACGAGTTAAATCGGTGTTAAAATGGTAACATCTAAAATAGTTAAGCGTATTTCCGCAGCGATGTTTTGAGATCACGATAATAACAACTAAAAGCAAAGAATATACGTGGGTAATAGGATATGTACTATCTTCATTGGTCTTAGTGAACATTCAAAGATTTTCGTGACTAATTTTACAATCTTTTACAAAAAATTGGACCGACGTTATTAGTTGGTGCACTGAAAAGTATAAAATAATATTAATTTTATTGGTGCTGGTACTTGTGAAGTTGGTGCCAAAAGTTATCACTCTAACTGCAACTGCACAACTTCAAAAGTAACAGCATCAATAGAATTATATTATACTTTTCAGTGCACCTACTAATAACGCCGGTACAATTTTTTGTAATAAATATTTCTTTATTGGAAATATGAAAAATTTGATTTACTTTCGTATGCAACGCTCTACTTTTCACAACAAATCTAACCCCCAACACCCATATTATAATCAGACTCATTAATGAAGATCTCTAAGTTTTAGGTGACGATAAATTTATTGTTATCAAAATATAGTTTGTGAACAGCCGTGGGTATATAATAAATAGTAAGTAGGAAATTGTCCAAGTTCCATTACGCTATCGTAGACGAGGATCTCTAGGCGTTTTACATGCTAATATATCTTCCTAATTTACTTTTGTATTTATTCAATTTTAAATTGATTGTACGATTTGATATTTCCGGTATTGAATCTCTTGGCTTTTTGTTTCTCTGCTATTGCTTAACAAAATATGCCAAATATGAACGTCTAGTTAACACTCTGCCAGAAAGGTTGCAGTTTCAGCAGTAGAGATACATACCTATAGGTATGTTTATATTACGCTCAAAGAACGAATTCAGCCACTGACCAAAATTTTACCCAGAATACCCAGAACACGTTGTGTGCAAACACACTTTCTACAATTCCACTACATAAAATCTTTCAATTTCGAACGAATTTCGTGAACAGAATAGCAATTTTGAAAACATTGATGTTGGTACACGTAGCATCGATGTCTATCTCTTGTCCAAGAGATATGTCGTCATAATTAATTCTGGAGTTTAATCTTAACTGTATAAAAAGCAAAAACAGGTAAGCAGTAATCAATGACAAACGTATAATCCGATATACTTCCGTCGTCTGCGGGAAGTCGGTCAAAAATAGCTTAATTTATACTTTATCAGAAAGAAAAAAAAAATATGATGAAATCTAATTGGTTCATCTATATGATACAAATGTTAGTAAAATTGTTGTATGCAGTAGCATACATTGTTGTATACCTACTTAGTTTATTGAAGTTGGTTGAACAAATAATAATGGTAATAACGTTATATTAATATATTCAACAGTAACCAGTATAAAACATTTTAACAAAAACTAGGACCAACAAAAAAATATAAAATAACATTATTATCACTGGTGCTGCTACTTATGTGATTGGGCAGTTATAGTTAGATAAAAGACTTTTGACACCAACTTCGAAAGTGCCACCACCAGAGGAATTACTATTAATTTTGTATTTTTCAGTGCACCAACTAATATAGTCTGTCCTTAGTTTTTGTAGAAGAGTTTTATTTCACAATTTTGAGTGTATCATTTCATCCATGTCGTTGAAATTTCACGTATACCTATCACTGTTCTGACATAATAATAATTCAATGTCTGTGTTTAATGGTGAGTAGTTAAGAAACGTTTATACGTTATGGTTTACTACACTTCTTTGTTGAAATAAAAGATACAAGGAAGCGAGAACTGAATCACCTGGTAACTACATATATCGAAATGTAATATGCACATCTTTTCATCTTCTTATATCAATAAGGGAAAAGACAAAAAAGCATATAATTAAGGACAATGTTAAACCAGTAATGCTCTATGGATGCAAAGACTAGTCAGTAACAGAAAGGAGCCTGAAAAGCGTTACAAGTTTTGTTAATAAATTTCTGAGAAGAATACTAAATATTTTTTGGCCCAATATGATTCACAATAAGTAGAGATAGATGCGTATTCATAAAGAACTGTAGATTACATTAGATTATTTCGGCTAGAGCTTTTGTACGTCCTAGTCCTAACCTACTGTGACCTGTTTAGGTCTATTGTGGTTCACCATTGCATTAGAGCTCAGTATCTAGATTTATACTTCTTAACAGACTTAACAGTCTAAATGCCGAGTTCTTCGCGAAACTGTCTATCTTCGGCTTTCCTTCCCAGAATAGTTGATACCAAACACCTACCAAGGCTTCACATTCACAGAGTATGTGAATCGTAGTTACCTTCGGTCCCTGGCAGAACATGCATAGATCGTCCTCGTTCCGGCCGATATTGTATATATGCTCTTAAAAATGCTTTCTAAGCCTACAGTGTCTTGTCAGCATCCCTTACGATTCACTTCTCAAGATTTAAGAAGCCTAGTATTTGATTTACCAGATAGCAGTTACTTAACCAATCAGTTTAATAAAGAAAACAGAAGCAGGTAACTCTTGAGTCTATGCTTAGAACTTTCGAAAACAAAATCGGCAGTTTGAAAGTTTTTTTCGCTCTTGTATGAAGTATGCTTCCAAACGTCATTCGGGCAATTAGAGAAATTATTGGGACTTGAACACTTCGCACAATGGACACTTCGCCCAAAACTCGTTGGTGGATACTTTGCCCAAAATGCCGACTTCGCCTAAAACTCGTTGGTGTACACTTCGCCCAAAATGTCCACTTTGCCCAAAACTCGTTGATGGACACTTCGCACAAATTATTTATTTATTTTGATCGAACTCTATTCGGGACCTTAGTACTGAGTTAACATTATGGCTGCTTGAATTTTATTAGAAAAGTAGACAAGCATAAAATATTAATTTAATTCAACATCACATTAATTAAGAAAAAGTCAATGAGAAATTAATAAGAAGTTTATTCAAGAAATTTAAATGGTAAATATATTATTATATAAAATAAGCAGAGATTTCACTTCATTTTTAAACAAAATTATATTATTTAATACATAATACAGTTCCTAAACATGACTTAATTAAGATCTATAAATTTATATATTGATTATTTGCAGCCCACACATTACTGAAGATGTTATTTAAAAAAAATAGTGATATAAAGAACTTAACATTCCACAACCTTGTATTACAAAATTTAAACAGTTATAATATTAACTTATTACTAAGGTCTCGAACCTAGTCCGATCAAAATAAATAAATAATTTGTCTGAAGTGAACTTTCAGTTAGTTTGGGCGAAGTGGACATTTTGGGCTTTGTGGACTATTAATTACATTGGGTAAAGTGGCTCTGGAAACTGTTTTTGAAATTTTTGGGCGAAGTGGTCATTATATCATTTTGGGCCCAATGGACACTCCATTGGCTGAAGTGTCCTGACCCAAATTATTCATTACTGAATTAATTACAACCTTGTTCTTCATATCTAGCATACTAATTAACAAATCTTCAGATATTTATACAGCGGTAAATTTTGTAGGGAATATTTCTTGATTTAGAAATCAATAACAAAATTTCTCTCATCTCATCTTAAAATTAAATTTTCTTTTGAATGATCCAAAAATAAGTAGTTTCAATTAAAAAAAGGAGTTCTTGACAATTCACCTGCGCCCATGTACATTTACATACCTACCTTCAAAATAGTACCATTTTGGGAAAATCTAAAGTTAGCTTGATCTTTCATCTAACAGCTTTCCAAGTTTGGTTCTCAAATTTTGAACAGTTTGTGAGAATCAAACTTTTTTGTACGCTAGGTACTACAATGGTAATTCTCTTCAGAAAGATTGACATTTGCGAATAACTGTCATAGATAAGCTATTAAAATTGGGGTTGAACTTGTACTAGAAGGTGAGTCAAATGATAAGGGAAACATATGGGTTTCTTTTTTAAATCAGAAGGTTGGTACCGAATTTTGACACACCGTTTATAATTGAAGGAATAAAAATGTCTTAGGAATCGAATATAACAGTTCACCAAGTTTCCAGTTTCTTATCCGTCTGCAAGTTTATAAACTTATAATAAGCATTCTACATAAATTACCCAGTAAGTTATTTTACTTTTCGCTCAGCTACCGGAAGTGCAGAACCTGTTACTCAATTGACTAAATTTTCTAAATAGTCTCATGCCTTGTTTTGGATAAACGGGTAATCTATGATCGACCATGAATATGAACATTATTTAGGTTTAAATGAATGTTGGGATTCATTTGCTACGGTTAAGATGGATGAAAATGATCTTACTTCTTAGGTAGGCACATGTTTTTATTGAAGTTTCAACGGGAGGTCGTCTTCCTCAGAATTATTTAATTACTGAAACACAAATACTACATAGGTAAATAAAATTAGACTTGAGTCTGGTGTTATTTCTTTTTTTTGAAGTATTGTGGGGGAACCTGGATCCCAAGATTCATTCAAATAATAGTGTATACTTTGTTTCACGAATCATGGCTATTGTATGTAATCATTCACGAGCTACATACATATTGCTATATGTTTCAACGCATCTTATTATCATGAAATTCTCTACTACGTATGTCAATATCCTTCCATACAATGATAGGGCGCTGCACGTATGTCTGAAGGCAACGCAATCTCTATTTCATAGGCGTCACAAAATCATTGTGACATTTCAGATAATTCAGGTGCATACATTTATATTTCATAACTCAAGCAATAATTATATATAAAATGTATTTTGTGTTTCTGCATTATTGTTAATAATAAATTTTTCATACTATGTTTGCTTATCTAATCAATCGATATTTTTTCCCTCTAATTATATAAACTTCCTTGAATGACATATCTTCGCTCGAAATCGTTACGCCACTGATTTACTCCCGTCAGTTGGATTGATCCATTTTTCGTGTTTTCAAGGCAGACGCCAACATTCGTGAAGCAAAGTTTAAATAACTGGTTCGAGAAATTCCACATATATACATATATTGGGTGTAGTTTCTATTTAAAACTATGCAAAATCTAGAGCTGAACCAAATTCAACTAAATAGAATAACTAATGAATTAGAATTAAATAAACAAATGATATAGATGTTCTGACAAGAGTTAAACCACAACTGAGTCTAATGAAACAGGCCATTCTGGTAAGGTCTATCCAAAATATCTGCTCGCATTCCCCATATGCAAAAGAAAGCATAAAACTGTCTTCACAGGAAATAAATTTGCATAATTTGTTCAGAATATCATGTTAATTCATGAGAGAATTTCCTACTCATTAATATGCAGCATAACTTACATATAATGCAAAATTATTTTATAAAAGTTGCTTGAAACAGCTGATACGCGTAACTCTCAACAAATTCCAATTTAAATTTATTATAGTCTTTTATAATGGAACTGCTTACTTTCAAACACTGATTGAATTGAATTAGATATCGAGAGAAAAATAACAAACATTCTATTGTTATGCTTACCTACATTTATTATTGTGGGATAGTCGGATATAAAATCAAAATTTTTCAAAAGACAATAGTTTCCAATATAGGTTTTTGCCTTATACAAATCTACAATCTATAATATTAAAATATGTCAACTGGGAGTACATGTAAGGTAGATGACCCAAAAAAGGTCTGGGCCTCAATAAGGCCTATTTTTTCAATTTGATAAATTGCGAATCTAGAAAAGCCCGGCATGCATTTGAAACCCTTATTATCAATTTATTTTATGTGATAAGCGATAACATAAGCATGTCCTAATAAGACCTATAAGAGATTGATGACTCGTGAAAATCCAGGTGTGATATCTGGTATCATAAGTTATGTGATGGCCACACTACTCTGATGAAGATCAATATAGCCAAAATATGTATCATAAAGGATTTTGATTAAGCTTAAGTTAGTTAGTTATAATTGAAGCACGAGCAAGCACTCAAACTTGATATACATGTCAAATAAATAGGCCTTTGGACGTCAAACGCGATTTCTTTCGAAAATTGAAAATTTGTTGGTACTACATAAAAGACCTAATTATTTGTAGCAACATTTATAATGTACATTTTTTCTTAGAGTTACGGTTTTCGAGTAACAACGGTGGTAAAATGGTAACATCTAAAATTTTTGTTTTCAGATCTCAATAATAACAACTACAAGCAAAGAATATACCTAGGTAGATAATAGGATAAGAACGTACTATCTACATTGGTATTAGTGAACGTTCAATGATTTTCGTGACTAATGTTACACTTAAAAGTTTGAAATAAAAATTTCTTACAAAAAATTGGACCGACGTTATTCATTGGTGCAGTGAATGCAAAATAATATTAATTCTATTGGTGCTAGTACTTGTGAAGTAACATTAGTCAAAAAAATCGTGGAACGTTCACTAATACCAATGAAGATTGTACTTATTGTATTACCCACGTATATTCTTTGCTTCTAGTTGTTATTATTGTGATCTCAAAACATCGCTGCGGAAATACGCTTAAGTATTTTAGATGTTACCATAGACATCTGAAAACCTAGACCACGCATAGCCTCTTTTAGAGCGATCCAACATCTGGTTCATAATGGTTCGTGTCCGCCCGATACGATTAAAATATTTGCCAAACTTCTTATTTTTCATGGCAACTTCTGATTTATAAAGTAATAATCAAATACACTCAGACGTAATTAAAAGGTGGTCGTTGTAATAGTTACAATTGATTATTCAGACACACCTGCAGATTAAATTATGTACCAAACTTATATTTTACAATACGAAATAATTATTTTTCATTTGTGAAATAAGAGGATCATGAATCGATATCGATCGACTCAGTTAAGTGCGGCAACACAGGAATATATAATTTAGGCATCCGTATGAATTCGTCGACTTTCGTCGCTAGTCGGAATATTGTCCATTCATAATTTGAGTGCTGCTACTACGTTTTACACATTTATACGCTTCTACGCAGGTACAGTGTTGCCAAAATTTCCTATAGGAAAATTTTGTCTCTCTCTTACACATGGAAAATACCAAAACAATTCTCTAACAATAACAGATCGTCTTTAGATAATACATGTTATGAATGAAATGCTTGGTCTAGGTGTTCAGATGTCTATGGATGTTACCATTTTAACACTGATTTAACTCGAAAACCGAAACTCTAAGGAAAAAATGGTTCTTCACAAATGCTGCTACAAATAATTATGTCTTTCATGTAGAGTAAACAGATTTTCAATTTTCGCCCTCTCCACATAGGAAAAATACATATATTTGAGAATTTAAAATGCCTCTATCTCCAAAACCGTAACTCTTTTGCAAATATGTTCAATTTAAACGTTTTCGGATATTGTCTTTTCTTTAATTATACCAGCTCAGATTCTCGATTTTCGAGAAAATTTGCCCCCTCCACCCCCTTTGGGAGAGGTTTTCGGTGGGAAGTAGATTTCGGATTTGCGTTTTTATGAATATGACATCATTTCTCAAGCCTTCTCTTTCAAATGAATCCGAAATTATCAAAATCGGAGATCGTTTACTATATAAAAGGCGCGCACGAACCAAAAAATAGGACAGTCAAATTGTAAGCCTAAGCCGGGTGCACAGTCTTTAAGATGGGATAGCCTTTATCAGTACGAATCTTGAGGATGAATCGAATAATTTACCGTTAGATACAAGAATAAAGATTTAATAAAATTCATTCATACTATGCTATCACTTGAACTATAATTGAATACTAAAAACTTCTTAGGTAGGTAGTACCTATAAAATATAAATAAAATAAATAAAACTATTCTTGATCTGCAAACGGGTTCTTCCTAGCCGAATATATTTTTTTAATTGTTGAATTCATTTTAGACTCATTTCTTTTTGCATTGTAAACTATCAATAAATCTATAGAGAAAGTGTTACCAAAAGAAAAAATTCGTTCGCAAAAACTACACAATGCTATAAATTAATTGGAATTTTAATTACTATGGTATGATTTTGTGTTGTAGAGCAATTTGATCTGTTTTTTCGATAACAAAGGTATGCGAATTATTTGTATGGTATAGGAATCATGGCAACCAATATAAAACAGCCACAATAATTATTACTAACGAAAAACTGAAGCATGACAACAATGAGAATTGGAAAAATACAAATGTTGCGTTTATACATATATGGAGTTGTTTGTGAGTTTTCCACAATTGTGTATTTTCTACCAATGTTAATTCTACATAGGCACCTACATGACGAATAGAATAAATTGCATGGATCCATAGTTATTAACAAACCTTTGGGAAGTTAATGTAATTTGATTAAAATAATCAAACAAAACAAGAATAATTATTTTAAAAAAATCATTCAACCAACTGAACCTCAATCCCAAGAAACCAACTGGTTTATAATTCAATAAAAACATGATTCTTGGAAATGCAGTCATTTAATAAATAGAATGACTTGATTTAAACCGAGCTTACTAGAGTGTTTATTCTCTTTTTCATAGCAAAAGTCGTGATTTTAAAATACATTCGCCAAAATCAGGACACATCTCAAAGCCATCAATCACAAGTTTCATTATTTATATAAATATATTTAAGAGGATATCTTTTTATTTATATGGCTGTGTACCTATGCCTGTACCGATATTTGCTATATCTTGAAAACATAAATAATATCGACTTCGGAATGGTTTCATTAATGCAAATCCATGACGATATGCTCATTAGGTTTTTATTCAAATTGTGTCTTTCCTGACAGACATTGTCCATTCCAAATTTCAATTTATTTTTGATTGTTTTGTGAATTTATGGTATTGGAAATGTTTATATAGTGAAGATATAAAAAAAAAATCCATGACGATATGCTCATTAGGTTTTTATTCAAATTGTGTCTTTCCTGACAGACATTGTCCATTCCAAATTTCAATTTATTTTTGATTGTTTTGTGAATTTATGGTATTGGAAATGTTTATATAGTGAAGATATAAAAAAAAAACTATTCTTAATGATCATTGTATTTATTAAAGATTCCGACCATTACTTGCGAGATGTATACCTATGAGTGACTAGGAACCACGCAATTTTGTACCAAATCTCATTTGAATTAGAAATTATTTGTTTCCTTCCATTTCAAAGCATAGTGAATATCAAGATATTCTATTTTCATTCTGATTTCGATTACAAGATCGATGTTTAAGTACTTATTTGATTGCTTACTTTACTTAATATACCATTCCATGATAGATACAGATTATGTATTGGAATGTTACAAGGGTTACAACTGATCAATATTTCGTCATTATGTCACAGATTAGCTTGGTTGACCATCAGCTGGCAAATGACGACTGCAGATATTTTGAAATTTGGCGATATCCGGTGTCAATGTCATTTCTTGATCTACAGAATTCATATAATAACGAATTATGAACGAATGCCTTCGACAAGAAGACTGGAAACAAGAAGAATAAACTATGCTTCTTTACGTAGCCACAGAAGTTGCATATAATAGCGTGGCCTCGTGTACGACGAACATTGACGAACATCTTGACAATTGCCTTAAATATTTGTTATCTTCATTCTTCGTGATCATGAATTGCTGTCTTTTTTAAGCGAGAGCCGCTTGTTGTGCACGGCATGGTGCGCTAAGACGCATTTACGAAAGATATGCGTAGGAAATTTTGCACGATTTTTAGAGCGAGTTTAATCTCCTCTTTCCAGTCTTGTTGGCCTTCGACATATTTTGTCAAGCTAATCTCAAAATGTCATTGAGATAACTTTTCAATTACAGTAAGTGATTGCGTCACTGTTCGTCATAGATACTTTAGTAGCCTACATGACAATGTATATGTTACGGATAAAGGAAAGGACGTGAATCACCGGCCAAAGATGTTATTACCATATTTCATCGTTATTCACGTCATTAGCCGGCCAATGATAATAATTTCTTTTTCACTTGGCCAATGTTTGATTTTATGGATAATGGATGGATAATGGATAATTTCAACTCTGACCGGCCGTTTTTATGAATGACCAATATTATTTGGTTGTTAAAGTTCACGTGACTTTAATCATTATTGTTTATATTATTCAACAAATCAACATAAGAATATACCTATACATCATTTATTGAAGTTGAAGAAAATAAAATCTTTTCGCCCTCTATAAATTATTTCACCATAAGTCGAGTGGAAAATATCTAATATCTCTAAATTTGTGGCGTAGTACAATACTTCATCAATACTATCCCTTATCGACCATATCAAACAATCTTAGCTTTTTTGCTATTTTGCTTAGCTACTATTCTTATTTACAAGTCTTTAATTAGTTTGAGTTTTTTTGATAACAGAGTTGAAGTTTTAGTTTAGTAGCTTTAACTTATTGAATTTCCGACTCATATTCTCCCTATATCTTTGTCCAAATCCAATGTTACTTAACAAAAAAGAACGACGAGATTCAGTAACAGTAATGTTTGAAAATTATAACAGTTATAAATATTCCTCAACTATTTACACTATAGCAATATGCTATATTTGTTTTATAAGGCCTGTTTTGTGCAGGTAGTTAATCAATTTTAAAATGTCGTAGGATCCATTTAGAATTCCTTTCAGTGTTGAGGGTATGTTGTGTCGTTTTCTTTCTTGATTGTATATGGGGCTCTCCACTAGTAGATGGTGAACTCATATTGTTACATCACACACATACAGGGGTCGGTTTTTTCTTGAAGAGGTAGTCGTGGGTAATCTGAGTGTGTCCAATTCTAAGTCTTAGTAATTATAACCTGATGTCTTCTCCTGGGGGTATTTTTTTTCATTTCTGTACTAATGGTTTGATGGCTTTGAGCTTGTTATTTGAACTGTCTTATTTGCTCTGCCATTTACCAATAGTCTTAGTCATGAATTGAGATTTTAGGTCAGACTGCACTGTAGTTGTTATGGTTGAAGTGATTGGGTGGTTTGTTGCTTCTTTTACCCTCATACCTTCCCGTTTTCTTTCACGGCACAGTGGGATGGTACCCATCGGAAAAGGATAAATATTTCGTTTTTCTGGGATTTGAATTCAGTTTTTATTGAGAGGAGGATAGGGTGTTTGGGATATAATTATCCCAGTTCTGTTAGAGCACTCAATGAGTCACTAATGATCAATGTTTTTTCCAGTTTTTCATTATAGGAAAATGTATGGCTTATAAGATAGCGAAGAGTTCCGCAGAGAATATTGAGGTATGGTTGGAGAGTTTGCATGAATATTGCTGACTCTCAGTTACAAAGGCAGCCCCAACTCCTGTTTCTACTTTTGATGCATCTGTGTAAAGATGTACGTAATTTCTGTATTGTTCTAGCTTCCATAGGAATTGTATTTTAGAGTAGGATTGGTTTTTGTCTTGTTTTTTGTTTATGTTAAGGCTTGTGTCACATCTTGTTTTGTTGATTGTCCAAGGTGGATGGATATTTACTTCCTTCGTATAGGTACTCAGCATTGTCATACCGAGGTCACTTAGATATTTTCTAACTCAAACATAGAAAGGTGGGTCCAGTCTCTTCATTGAGGTGAAGATGGATTCAAATATATCAGCTAATTTGTTCCAATAAACTGGAATTGTGGGAACGGAAGATATCTTCGAGGCATATGTGAGGCTATTCTCTTCTGGATTTTGGTGGTAGTTCCCCAGATTCGCAATATAGGCTCTCAATAGGGCTTGTAAGGTGTGCTCCCAGAGCTATTCTTATAGTTATGAATGAGTTATGAATAGTTTCTAGCTGTTTTAGTATTGAAGGTTTTGCCGAGTTGAATGCTACTGCTTCATACTCAAGCTTCGAACGGATCAAGGTTCTATAAAGCGTTAAGGGGGTTGGACTATCGGCGCCCCTGTAGTTATAAGAGACCGTTTTCATTAGATTGAGTCCATTTTGGGGGTTAAGCGAAGATATTGAATATGGTCCTTCCATGTAAGCCTTTCATCAAACGTTATGCCCAAAAATTATATTCTCTCGACATAGTTAATCGGAGTGTTATGAAGGTGGAATGTAGGTGGTAATTCATTCCTCTTGGGAATTTTAGAAAAAAGGATAGCTTTTGTTTTAGATGTAGAAAACGTTAGATCGGTTAAACTTGAACATCTCTCTAAGCCTTGGATATCATCTTGAATATGTTTATGCATGGCAAATTTGTTTTTTCCTCTGGTAAGAATAACTAGGTCGTCTGCAAATACTCTAGCTTTAACTAGTTTTTGATGAGATTGAAATATAGAGTTCATGGATATTAGGAATAAAATCACGCTTATTGTTGATCCTTGTGGTATTCCATTTTTCTGGATTTTCGACACGTACACAAAAGTTTCATTGTTTTAGAAAATTCACTATGAATTGACACATATGACCATGCATTTGGCATTTGTTCAGAGAACGTATGCTATCCGAGCGTCTTATTGTATCGTAGGCACTGGTTATATCGAAAAATACAGACAAGCACACCTGATCACAGGCGAATGCTTCGTGTATCTCGGATTCTATGTCCAGTATGTTGTCTGTTGTAGAGCGATCTTTTCTGAATCCACTTTGTATTGGTGTAATCAGATTGTTTTTCTCGAGGAACCACATTAGCCTATTGCTAACAATTTTCTCTAATAGTTTGCAAATTACACATGTCAAAGAAACTGGACTGTAAGATTCAGGACTTGATTTACTTTTGCCTTGTTTCAAGATGGGTACAATGATTGAGTCATACTAGTCTAGGAGGAGGAGGTTCTTGAGGAATATAACGGGGACGATATCAGAACCTTTGCTGACGTTTTCCATAAGACCTAGTGATTCTTCTATTTCATCCATTGTAATGTTAAGATTTAGGTAGGAGTTAGTGTCAGTCTCAAGGCTCACTTTGGGATCATTCTGGATTGATGTCCGGGGTGTCTTGTTGAGGAGGAGTGGTTCATCGCTGGAGTTACTCTGATACGTGTCAGCTAGGATGGTGGCAATTTCATATGGTGTGGTATGGTTTTTTCGAGGTACTTTATAGTCTGATTATTGTTTTTTCTGGTTACTCTTCTTATCATTTTCCATGTATTGGGTGTTGGAGTCGAACTATTTAGAGCTGTTACAAATTTTTCCCATGACGCCCTTTTACAACTTTTGAAGATGTATCTGGTGTAGACTCTTAGTTTTTTCAATTCTATATAGTGAGGGTTGTAGGACTGGATCGCATAATGATAAGGCGATAGCTGAGCGTTTAACTGTAGAGTTATTAAATCTAGTGTCTCGACCATCGTTCAGGATATTCAAGTTGGTGTCAGATATAATGCGTTTTAATGTGCGTCCTAAGATAGATATCTTTTCCGATTCCCATATGTAGTTATGGGCATTGAATTCTCCCATGATGATACGAGGGTATGGGATTTAATAATGTATATCAGTGATGTAAATATTACAAATATTGACTTTTGTTGTCCATTTACATTAATCGTTATTAATTCTAGCTCGGTTCTGAGGGAGATTTTCCTAGTTTCATAAGATTCGTATAGCTACTACACCATTTGCATGGTCCCTATGATTCATGTGTAGTTTTTCAGGGTATGTGATTCATTTCCTTTGTAGTGTGTTTCTTGTAATACTATTATACTGGGTTTATGTTTGGCGATAATGAGTTTTAGTTCTTCCAGACGGATGTAGAAACCGTTTAGATTATATTAGAATAAAATAAATAGAATTATAGAGTTGAAAAGTAGGATGGTTTCAGAGCTATCCACGGAGGAATCACTTTTCGATGGTCGTCGTTGAGCTGATTTGTTATTTTGATGTTTCTGAGTTTCGTGCATCGTGTCTTCATGTTACGTGGGAGTATATGTTTGTTAAGGTGTTGTGATGTTTCGACGTTGTCTGTATAGATTTAGGCTACGCTAAGGGGATCTGGTGAGGCATAGGCATTTTCAGATAAATCTAGGAATTCGTCTCGTGCTGTGCAACAGTAATTCGGACTTTCTTCAAAGAAGATGGTTGAGCTTTTGCTTAGATCTAATAATGCTAACAATAACTGGTATGAACGATAATCAATAATTAAAATAATAATCATGTTTAATAAATCATGAAGAGGATACTGAATGTGTAGAGACTAAATACAATTCTAGATAAACATTACAATGCAAATTCAAAAAACTATGCATTATTCACATGAAAATTATTTCGCAATCCATCGTAACGGTGTCGGTTTAGAAAAACAAATAAACTGTCATTGCAAATGGGAGTTGTAGCATGCGAATATGAAAAATTTAAACAAAATACGCTCCCAAACGGCGATCCAAAATATGTATGTATATTCTATAAAATAGACCGGAGCAAATATTATTGAAGGGAAATATTTCCATCCAGTTGAAATATCTATGTCGATAAAATAAACAAGGGACATTCTGACGGTAGCATTGCATATATAAAAGAATCGAGATTCTCGTTTCTGGCAATCGAATAATAAATATATTGAGAGTAGGTGGTGCATTATTGTATACGTTGCCCTTAAAAACTGAATCCGGCCACAGACCGAAATGTCGCGTTCTGGGATTGCTATAAGGTCACTGTCCAAATTAAAATAATCAGAGCATGTTGAGTGCAAAAATATTCTATCAATCACCATTTTAATCCTCCCCTTGAAGATGCCCACAAAGCGATATGGGCCTATCCGTTTGCTCACAACGTATTGTGAATATTTCGATGTTCGGCAAAAACTAAAATAATTGTCTTTCAACTAAGTTCTACTGAACCAACGTAAAAGAACATAAATTTACAAAACTCATATTGTTGTAGCTCATCTCTCCTCAGATAAACAATTATTTCTATTACTTTTTTGATGATGAAGATCAAATTTCCATGAGAAAAACATAACACAAACCTACTACGTACCTTGAAAAGAAAGCCTAAGCTCACAGCAGAAATTGTAACTTTAACAGATTCCATTAGGTAATAAGGAACTTTTCTTGTTTAGAATAGTACCGATTTCATCTAACTATGATCTAAAAAGAATAAAATTATTATTATCATTGATCTAGAAATACAAACACAAGAATATAGCGTTAGAGAGAAACAACATTAAATGATCAAATTTTGATCATTAAAAAGGAGTTGTGATAAATGACGAAGTAGTTATGTGTTATAGGTAGATGGAACTCTTTTGGCAACAACTTTAAATCATTCAAGATACCTACAATATATCATTATACCTAATATAATATTTATGAAAATATTGGTTGTTTGATTAATGATAGTTTCTTAGAAAAAACTACCCCTGATCCTTTAAAAGGTAACAAGAAAATATTGAGTTATTATTAATTATTTTTCTAATATTCTAAAATGTTTGATTTTGTTTACTTTGTTGTTTGTACACGTAGCAAGGATAGACAAGAGATATGTTGATGTACAACTTATAATTAATTTTAGGGTCCAATCTGCATAGAAAACCGAAAGGAGGCAAGCAGTAATCAAAGACAAATAAACAATATGATATTGATCTATTTCTCTACTCACTACTCTATCCTTATAATAACTCTGAAAACTACTTCACTACTACTTTATTCTAATGAACAAATCATAGCATAAATCTGTGTATAGAAAATTTTCTTTAAGATGCGATTGAACTGCTTGAACTACCACTTCCCTTCATAGAACAATCTTGTACAATACGATTTAATAAAATCGGTGATTGAGAAATGTGCTCTGGGTATTTCTTACTAGCATGTACCGAATAGTCATACCCAGAACACGTCGTGGGTATTTTGGAAGAAAATTCGATTAATGGCCGAAGTCTATCTTTAAGCATAACATACCTATATAATATCAATTTGGATGTAACTAATAGTCTTCCTCATATTTGATTTAATGCTGACATTTGCTGAAAAATATAATTCAGTACACTGATCAACTTTGTTGTACAACACGAAATTAATTAGTTGTGTATGGCTGTTTGCCTTTAGGTTTCTTCAACCTACCTGAACATAACCCAATTCCAACTTGAATTCTTCAAGTTCGGCAACGTGTTGATGTTGGAATGGGACTCATGAACAAACGCTCAACAACTATGCTTACCTCTCGAATACGTGTGTTGATTTCATCTTTATCAAAGATTTTGAAATACATACTATTGGTTGAGAAGTTTCAAATAGTTGTATGTATATGTTTAATATATTTATGGTAATCAAAAAGCAATTCTTATGATGAGCCTAATCCACATATCAACATGTTACTCAAATGAAACTTGGGTAGACCAAAAAAAATCCGACGACTCGTAGCCAGCGAACAGGTAAATTCACAGTTTTCTGTTCTTCTATGTGTTTTCCATCACTTTTTTGAAACATGGTCAAAATGAATGACCTTTTCTATGACATCTACTCAACGGTAATTTTTTTAAATTTTGAACATTTTGTAACTACTTTTCTTAATGAAATCGAGATATTTACACACTCGGTTTGTGTAGCAGTTTCAAGGCTAAATAAATTTTCTAATAAATTCCCATTACTTTTTAGTAGGTTTAGTACTTAAATATCAAATAAGTAATACAAAAGATGACAGGAATAAAATAGAAAAACAATGCAATTCAGTAATAAACATGGAAATGTTATGCTATTTTACAGCATTAAGGTACAAGTTAGTCAAGTGCACTGATTCTGACTACAAGAAGTTGTTAGACTTGTCTGTATTCACTGTACATGGTAGACCAAAAAGCCGATCCTCCGGCGGCAGGTATATGAGGAAGTACATCGTACAACTTTGAGAGTAAAAAATCTTAGTAAACAGGGCCAAGGGAAATCGTTTTTGAGTATCGAGCTTTATCATTAGAGGACGTAGATAATCTTTGAAGAAATGTTTAAAAACATATTTTTCTAGAATATGCTTCATTATAGTGAATTTTGAATAAATAAACAAGAATAAGGCCTAGATTCTATTGAAATCTTTTCTTCTATTTTTTCAACTAAAGGGAGGTGGAGAGTTGGGAACATTGGTTTGCTTTAACCGATTTTAATCAAATAAGCTTCATATGGAAGAGCATAGATCAACCAATAACACATCTTATAGAACAATTCCATGCAGTTCCTATTGTCGTAGGTAGAGGCCACTTTCAAATGAAAAATATTATAACTCGCTTTTGTTAAAAATGTCAAACATAAATACCAGATAATTATGATTTAATAGGAAAATATATCAAAATCTGTATAAAATGGCGTAAACTCGTTTGTATATTTTGGGATATGAGAATACATAAACGTAGGTAAAAATAATTAATAACTCACACTGTATTAGCAAATTCAAAAAACAGTATTTTCAAAATGTTTAATGGCAGATAAATTTTAGTGTCGATACCCACTTTCACTAGGTGCGTCAACTTAGTGGGCTTTAAAATATTGATTCGTTAAGCAGGCCACTCACTAGCGAATATGCTCGGGAGCATGCTCGGCAACATGTTCGTCAACATATTTCCAATTTGCAACACACTTGTCGAGTTTCCGAAGAGCTTCAGTTGAAAAGCTTTGTACGTCGAACGAATGTGTTACTCTTAAAAATATTCTCAAATACAATTAACTCATTAATCAACATGTTGAAGATCGCCATACACAAAGCAACATGCTTCGCTCCTGTAGCGGCTTTTCGGTCTTTCCCGTCAACCAGCAACTTACAAACATGTTGGCGAGCATATTCGCTAGTTAGTGGCGTGCTTTAAACTCTTAGAGAAGTTGTGGATTATTATATGTATTTGATTTTCTTCAGTGAATATTCTTGTTCAGGTAGTTTATGGAAAACAATAATTAAATTATTATTAAAATTATCACCAATAATTATTCATAATAATTGTTATGTCAAATGATGAATTGTATGAAATGATTCAAGTTTATTTTGACGGCTACGTGAAAAGGAAATCTTCTTTTTCTGTAGCAATTTGGGTTTCTTCGATGTTTTGACTTAAATTGATTTTAGTTGTTGTCATAATATATTGTTTATGTTAAAAATTTGTTCTTTATTTACTTTCTCTGATCGAAAATTCTCAATAATTAGTAAATTTGATTTTATAACTGTAAAACGACTTTTAGTTTATGAATTTCTTTTAAGGTAAGTTTATTACATATTGTTCTGTCTGCTGTATGATTGGTTGATCTACTCTCTTCTACAGGAAGCATATTTCATTGAAACCGGTTCAATCAAACCAAAGTTGTACGCATTTATTTACAAGCACTTCCCCACTCTACTCCACCCTTTATTTTAAAAAAAGGTATTTAACAAGATTTGTTCAGAATTTAGACCTTATTTTATTTTACTCATTTAAGATCGATTATTATTCTCGTTTTTCCGAGAAGAATGGTTTTCAATTTTTCTTCCGGTTTACGCCATCTCGCGGTAAAACTAGGGATTCGAAAGCATTTTCTCTTGACCGTTTCTGTCAATGATTCTTTTCCAAAGATAGGCTATGAATATTTTCTGAGATAAAGTCAGAGGATCGGTTTATATTTCACCCTGTACACAAAAAACAAGATTGCATAATATTAAGCCTCACCCGAGAAAATCATTATTACGGTTTGGTCTCTTCAACCTGCCCATAAACAATTCAATATTTATCTTAACTCATTTAAGTTTAGAAATACTCTAAAATGTGGATGAAGTCGTAATTCTTAATTTACAATTTTTATTTATATTCGGTCGATCATTTGAAAATAGTTTCGTAAACTTTTTTATACATTCTCACTATTCATTTTGCTTTTCTTCCTTTATAAGCTTGGTTAAATCACGATATCAAAAATAATGATCAAAATGTATTCAACAATCCGTTGAAAAGTTAGTTCATTCCCTTGCCTTCTAGATTATCATAAATCTTTGTTAAAAAAATTTAACCGACGTTATTAGTTTGTGCACTAAAAATACAAAATAATATTAATTCTATTGGTACTAGTAATTTTGAAGTTACCAGCACGAATGGAATTAATATTATTTTGTATTTTTCAGTGCACCAACTAATAACGTTGATCCATTTTTTTTAAATATTTATTTCACACTTTTGAGTGTAACGTTAGTTACGAAAATCGTTTATTACCCATGTGTATTCTTTGCTTGTACTTGTTAACATTCAGGAATCTGAAAACATTGTCGCGGAAATACGCATATCTTATACATTACTAGAAAAACGTAACGGTATGGAAAACAGGTCTATATGAATGTTGGTACAAATAGTCTGGTCTTTAGTTTGGTTGCCTCAGATTTTGAATTTTCAAATGAAATTACTCCTTCCACCTAGCAAAAATACATATATTTGTAACTCGAAAACGTGGACTCTAAAAAAATTTTTCAATATAAATGTTTCCGGATATTGTCCTATCTTTAATTCTGACGTCTCAGATTGTCGATTTTCGAAAAAAGTGGTCCCATTTTGGAGAGAAGCAGATTTCGGATTACGAATATGGAATAATTGCTCAAGTCTTCTGGACTAGAAAGATTCATGATTTGACAAGCGCCTACTTTCTTGAAAGTAATTTCTATTTCTCCGTCGGATATAGTTCTCGCTCTCTCCTTCATTTCTTTCATAAACAATATTCATCCATATTTGTCTAAATGATTCTATACTTAATTACCTAGTTTAAAATTTTCTGCTTCCAATCAAAATAGTTTGTCTCCATTTAGCAGCATATTTTGGGAAGAATATAAACTTTCTTCCCCTTGTCATACCGAACAATTCTTTTACCTCTTTGAAGTTAGCATGGTAAATTTGGCAGGCAAACAAACAAAGTATTGAATAATTAGCCGTTAATTAGACGCAAATTAACCGTGAAAATAAAAAATTACCCCCATGCAAAGAAACCCGAAAATTGGTTTGCATGCTAGCTTCAAGTGAACTTGGCATGTAAAAACCGTGAAATCGGTTAGGATCGTCCCAGCTAATTCCATCTAGGCTCATAATTTGCTGCTAATTAACCGCTGAAAATACAGCCTCATACTTAAGGCCAATTCATATTTTTTTTCAAAACATGGTATGTTTTTCATACGAAAGATAAAACGAACGTTCTAAAATCTAACGGGATCATTCTGGCTACCTATAGATGGGCCAAAACGTTACTCCAACTATCGCACTAATTAACCATGAAAGAGAAAAATTAACCGCAAGCAAAAAACCCGAAAATTGGTATGCATAGTAGCTTCAAGTGAAGTTGGCATTTGAAAACCGTGAAATCGGTTAGGGTCGTCCCAGCCAATTCTATCTAGGCTCATAATTTGCCGCTAGTTAACCGCTGACGATACAGCCTCATACTTAAGACCAATGACATTTTTTTTCAAAATGTCGCATATTTTTCATACGTACCATAAAACGAACGTTATAAAATCTAACGGGATCGTTTTGTCTAACTGTAGATGGGCCAAAATGTTACTCCAACTATCGCACTAAATAACCGTGAAAGAGAAAAATGAATCGCAAGCAAAGAAACCCGAAGATTGGTTTGCATGCTAGCTTTTATTGAATTTGGCATGTGAAAACCGTGAACTCGGTTAGTATTGTCCCAGTCAATTCCATCCAGTCTCATAATTTGCCGTTAGTTAACCGCTGACACTACAGCCTCATACTTAAGGCCAATGCATTTTTTTTTTCAAAACATCGCATGTTTTTCAAAACATCGCTTGTTTTTCATACGTACAATAAAACGAAAGTTCTAAAATCTAACGGGATCGTTTTGGCTACCTGCAGACGAGCTGAAATGTTACTTCAACTATCGCATTAATTAACCGTGAGAGAGAAAAATTAACCGCAAGCACAGAAAACCGAAAAATGGTTTGCATGCTAGCTTCAAGTGAAGTTAGCATTTGAAAACCGTGAAATCGAGTAGGATCGTCCCAGCCAATTCCACCCAGGCTCATAATTTGCCACTAATTAACCGCTGACGATACAGCCTCATACTTAAGGCAAATGAAATTTTTTTCAAAACATCGCATGTTTTTCAAAACATCGCATGTTTTTTATTCGTACGATAACACGAACGTTCTAAAACTTAACGGGATCGTTTTGGCTACCTGTAGATGGGCCAAAATGTTTCTCCAACTATCGCACTAATTAACCGTGAAAGAGAAAAATTAACCGCAAGTAAAGATACCCGAAGATTGGTTTGCATGCTAGCTTCAAGTGAAGTTGGCATTTGAAAACCGTGAAATCGGTTAGGATCGTCCCAGCCAATTCCATCTAGGCTCATAATTTGCCGCTAGTTAACCGCTGACGATACAGCCTCATACTTAAGACCAATGACATTTTTTTTTCAAAATGTCGCATATTTTTCATACGTACCATAAAACGAACGTTATAAAATCTAACGGGATCGTTTTGTCTAACTGTAGATGGGCCAAAATGTTACTCCAACTATCGCACTAAATAACCGTGAAAGAGAAAAATGAATCGCAAGCAAAGAAACCCGAAGATTGGTTTGCATGCTAGCTTTTATTGAATTTGGCATGTGAAAACAGTGAACTCGGTTAGTATTGTCCCAGTCAATTCCATCCAGTCTCATAATTTGCCGTTAGTTAACCGCTGACAATACAGCCTCATACTTAAGGCCAATGCATTTTTTTTCAAAACATCGCATGTTTTTCAAAACATCGCTTGTTTTTCATACGTACGATAAAACGAAAGTTCTAAAATCTAACGGGATCGTTTTGGCTACCTGTAGATGAGCTGAAATGTTACTCCAACTATCGCATTAATTAACCGTGAGAGAGAAAAATTAACCGCAAGCACAGAAAACCGAAAAATGGTTTGCATGCTAGCTTCAAGTGAAGTTAGCATTTGAAAACCGTGAAATCGAGTAGGATCGTCCCAGCCAATTCCACCCAGGCTCATAATTTGCCACTAATTAACCGCTGACGATACAGCCTCATACTTAAGGCAAATGAATTTTTTTTCAAAACATCGCATGTTTTTCAAAACATCGCATGTTTTTTATTCGTACGATAACACGAACGTTTTAAAACTTAACGGGATCGTTTTGGGTACCTGTAGATGGGCCAAAATGTTTTTCCAACTATCGCACTAATTAACCGTGAAAGAGAAAAATTAACCGCAAGTACAGATACCCGAAGATTGGTTTGCATGCTAGCTTCAAGTGAAATTTGCATGTAAAAACCGTGAAATCGGTTAGGATTGTCCCAGCCAATTCCATCCAGGCTCATAATTTGCCGCTAGTTAACCGCTGACAATACAGCCTCATACTTAAGGTCAACGTACGATAAAACGAACTTTGTAAAATCTAACAGGATCGTTGTATCTTTTATCGTTTTTTCGTACGTATGAAAAACATGCGATGTTTTGAAAAAAAATATGCATTGGCCCTAAGTATGAGGCTGTATTGTCAGCGGTTATCTAGCGGCAAATAATGAGCCTAGATGGAATTGACTGGGACAATCCTAACCGATTTCACGGTTTTTACATGCCAACTTCACTCAAAGCAAACCAATCTTCGGGTTTCTTCACTTGCGATTAATTTTCTATTTTCACGGGTAATTTGCGGCTAATTAACGGCTAATTATTCAATACTTTGTTTGTTTGTCTACCAAATTTGCCATGCCAACTACAAAGAGGTAATTCTTTTCATTTTTGTGTTTGTGATAATATTTTCACTCTATGTATCTTATAATCAGATACACAAACCCATAAGTAGTTATAATGCAATCATTCAATGCTGTCTCACTTATATCTAATATAGTTGAGAATATATCAAACGAATCCATCCATTTAAGAGCTTAGAAATTAACACATATTAAGTTTTGGCTAAAATACAATAGAATTGACGTCTCTTTTGTGACTAGAGAATATGGGCTGTTCTGTTTTTTTATTTTACTGATATATGCGGAATAGGCAATACGGAATAAAATAAACAAAGAAGAACGCAGACCTGGAATTACAACTCACCCGAAATGAAAAATTTTCCCGCGTAAGCCCACCATCAACGAATTGAACAAATCTAATAAGCAAATATTCATATGTATGATGGGAATTAAGGTTTATTCGTGACACTATTCACATATTTCGATCCAATTTGTTTGGATGTATTTGATTTGGTAAACTTTGTTTTTATTTGAGAGAATGTTCAACTGTCATGTGATTTGTAACTACTAGTAAAAAAATATCGCAAGAGTTATTAAATAATAATAAATTAAGTATATATTCTTAGAAATGCAAGCCTGCTTAAAGATTTCGGCAAGTTCAATTAGGGCTTGTACTATAGGGTTGTTTTATCTACTTTACAGTAGTGATTTAAATTATATAATTATATATAATCTTTTCAGATATAAAAAATAACGTTCAAGTTCTTCTTTTTCCTCTTTATTTAGCGCTACAACCCTGGGTGGTTCTTGGCTGACTACGAAACTTTCATCCAAATGACTTCAGTCTTCTATCATGCTAGGGTCGAAGGGTATATTAATCCTTTGTACATAACCTGCATATCTAGTAGTTGAGATTTGATCTCTTGAACAATATCATTGATTTTATGTTCAACTAGCTTTTGCGACTTCGTGTCCCTGGAAAACTGCATTAAATTCCATTCCATTCCTTGTAGTTGTTTTTGTGTGATGTGTGTGAAAACATACAGAAGCATAGACAGACGCTATAAAATGTAGCCTATATTTTAATTTAGACCTCTAGTAATAGGTACATCGGTGAAAACTGCATTCAATTCCATGCAGTATTTTTTGCGTGATGCGCCTGCAAACACACAGACAGACAACAATTCTAAAAAACTGTTGTTCTGGCTTCTGTTGCACTAATTAAGGCCCCCCATATTATGTTTCCTTAAATATTTTTAATGTACCTACATTTAAAACCCTACTTTTAAAACTATAGAAATTTCTTATAAACATTGACACGCATTTTTACCCCCTTACGGGTTGAATTTTGCATAATCCCGTCTTACTGAGCCCCTATTGTAAATTTTGAGAGTAATAATAATAAAATAGACAAACTATTGAAAAATTATCTGCTAAGGGTTTCAATAATTATTTTGTATCCGTAGCATCAGCTATTGTCAAGAGCCTGACAGTTGACGTAAACTTGCAGAATGCTTTATTATATGACATTCCAATAGTTTCACAATCTTTTCTTCTTTTACCGGTAGCAGAAAACGATGTGGAGAATGCAATTATGAGTTTAAAAATTTCCAATAGCATTGATGTGTATGATTTAAATAATAATATTGTTAAGCTAATAAATTCAAGTCTGATTAAACTTCTAATTCGCATTTTTTACATATGTATTGCTCAAGGCAAGTTCCCTGATTCTTTCAAAGTAGCTAGAGTGGTTCCTCTGTTCAAAAAAGGAGTCTTGGATTCAACAGAGAGCTATCGTCCAATCTCCATTGTTCCCCTTTTTGGGAAGGTTTTCGAAATAATTCTCAAAAACAGATTGAACTCATATTTTGATAAATACAAAATACTATGTTCCTCACAATTCGGTTTCCGTGAACACCATTCCACTATTCAAGCTGTAACCAAGCTTGTGGAAGGCGTAGTCGGAGGCTTTTACTAACGAAACTGTCACGGTATGGTGTGCGAGGACTTCCTCTTAGCTTAATAAGATCCTATCTAACATCAAGAACTCAGTGTGTAGATCTAAATGGTATCATGTCAAATTTTCAACCAGTAGATTGTGGGGTGCCCCAGGGCTCTGTTTTTGGGGCCCTTCCTTTTTATAGTCTATATAAATGATTTATTTATCTATTTATTACCTCACGAAAATGTGTGTTATGTGGATGACAATACAATAATTTGCAGAGCCAAGTCACTGGAGGAACTAGAAAATAAAATGATAGTCAGTAAGAAAAGGGCCGAGCACTGATTCACACAAAATTATCTTAAGCTCAACATAGACAAGACACAAGACATAATTTTCTCAACAACTGCAGGTATTGCTCACGGCCATTGCATCAATTTTCTGGGATTGAGATTGGATGATAGGTTAAACTGGCGCACACATGCATCGTTTCTACACGGTAAACTCTCATCTACTTTGTTATTCGAAAATTACGTGGACTGATAAGCTAAAATTCACTAAAAATTGTTTACCACTCGTTATTTCATTCTCAAATATCCTATGGTATTATAATATGGGTCCAGTCTTCATATATGTTACCTATATTTAGACTCCAGGAAAAAGCCATTAGAATAATTGCTGATGCCAGCTTCCGGGAACACTGTAAACCACTTTTTGTTCAGTTAAAGATATTGACTTTACCTTCTTTATATATATTTTACCAATTATTAGATATTCATAAAAATAAATATAATTTAAAATTAAATTCGGCATATCATAACTACGACACCCGTTCAGCTGTGTTGATTAGAAATCCCAGATAAAGGCTAGAATAATCTGTAATGAATTCTCCCCATTTCCAACTATACAACATCCTCCCAGAGTGTTTCAAAACTCTGTCTTCAAATAGATTCACAACAAAAATTAAAAAGTTTTACTCGAGAATGCTTTTTTCTCGATTGAAGAGTATTTAGACTATCTATCAATTTAAGAGAGCATTAAACTCCAATACAATAATGACATTCGTAATTGATGGCTATATGATACTAGCGAACCCGGCAGGACATTGTCCTGCCTAACTTAAAATGTATAAGTCGTTGTAGAAAATTGTGAAGAAAAGAAAAAAGAAAAAATGTAATGCTATAAATCTATATATATATAAATGGATGTTGGTATGCCTGTCTGGTATAAAAGTTGAACCACAGTAGCGCCATCTGTTGGCAAGTTGTGACAAAGTTAATAGCACAAAAATATTGTATTTGTTCATATATCTAGGAATACAAATTTTTATTGCGATCGGTTGAACGGTATAAAGTTGAGTTGCAGCAACGCCATCTGGTTGCGAGTTGTAACAAAGTTAATAAAACAAAAATATTCTATGTGCTCAAATATATAAAGTATACAAATTTTAATCAAGATAATTTGAATGGTATAAAAGTTGATGTGCAGCAGCGCCATCTGGTGGCGAGTTACAAAAAAGTGGATTGTGTAAAAACCTTCCCCATAAAAAGATACATATCGTGCCAATTTTCATAATGATATATCAAGCGGTGATGATATGATATGAAAGATGATATACAGAATTTTGTAATTGATGGCTATGAAATCTTTCCTGTTCTTAGCTAATTTATTCTAAATTCACGATTTTTGCTCTGAAGAAGAGAATAAACATTCTCGAAAGCTCGGCTTCAATCAAAGAGTTTTATTGAATACATGACTGCATCCCCAAGAAAATCTTTTTATTTAATATAAAACCAGTCAAAAATACAACATCAATATATGTATGTATATATATTTGTTAAATCACATAACTTTGAATTAACTTTTTAAAAACAATTATTTATTAATTCTAAAAAAAATAAATACAAATATATCTTAACTTAACATGACTGTATGAATCTAGACTCACAAGTGATGTTGTTAGCTGGAGATCTAGTATTTATACAATCCAAAATGTCTAATCATCAAAAATGTAAAACGGAACGTAAATAAATACAATAGGTCTTTTCTCTTAAAATTAAATCGAAACTTTTAGAAATATTATATTAATAAACACTTAGTAATGTCTTTAAGAGGCCAAACTGGATGAACAGCTAACAATGGTCTTTATATTAACTTGCTGACTTTGTTATCTTCTTAGAACTGCGCCTTGCAGATGTAATATGATATGGTAAAATATAATATTATGAAATTTAATATTTAAAAATAATACTTTGTTATTATTATATGACTTTAAATAATATTTCAATCATAACTTTACAACATATATATATATATATATATATATATATATATATATATATAAATTAGTGGTGGAAGTACCACAGTATTTGTTAGATCACTAATACTTAGAATAAAGACTGGGAAATCTGTCGATAAATGGGGCTTACTTGAGAAGACTCTGTTTGCTCACCGAGCTTTCGAAAATGTTTATTTTCTTTTTCAAGGCGAAAAACAGGATACAAATTAGTTATAAAAAAATATATAGTGAACAAATTATATAAAAAGACTTACTATGCAAGTGAGGTTACATCGTTAAGTCAACAAAACATAACTGCGGATACATTTTCTTCATTAGATTAACAGTAAAATCCAAACACATTCAAACCAAAAAAATATGTTTTCATTTTCCCTCTATCCATCAATTTCAAGGAAAGAAAAGCAATAGTTCCGTTAAAGTTTTTTTGTTCTTTCTCATTCTTCCTTAGCTATTTCAAATAGACAGCCACTGAATCTTCACCTATTATATTTTCTACGTTAAACGGTTCAGTGATTATAATATGTGATGTTCCTTACTGTTAATCTAATGAAGAGAATGTATCCGTACTTATGTTTTGTTAACTTAATGATGTAACCTCACTTGCATAGTAAGTCTTTTTATATAATTTGTACACTATATATTTTTTATAACTACTTTGTATCCTGTTTTTAGCCTTGAAAAAGAAAATAAACATTTTCGAAAGCTCGGTGAGCAAACAGAGTCTTCTCAATTAAGCCTCATTTATCGACAGATTTATTCTAAGTATATATATATATATATATATATATATATATATATATATATATATATATATAAATATATATATATATATATATATATATATATATATATATATATAAATAAAAAGATGTTCTTGGGGATGCAGTCATATAATCAATAAAATTCTTTGATTAAAGCCGAGCCGAGTTAAAAAAAATAAATATTTATATAAATAATGACATTTGTAATTGATGGCTATGAAATATTTCCAGTTTTTGGCTAATTTATTCTA
Organism: Crioceris asparagi; assembly: GCA_958507055.1. NCBI lineage: Eukaryota > Metazoa > Arthropoda > Insecta > Coleoptera > Chrysomelidae > Crioceris > Crioceris asparagi. Next base: position 42,217,995 of record OY293826.1, read on the forward strand.
AATTCACGATTTTTGCCCTGAAGAAGAGAATAAACATTCTCGAAAGCTCGGCTTCAGTCAAAGAATTTTATTGAATATATGACTGCATCCCCAAGAACATCTTTTTATATATATATATATATATATATATATATATATATATATATATATATATAGTTTGCTAGTTGGTTACAACCAGAGCCATTTATTTTATTCATGTTACAAACAAAATGCATAACTATTCAAGAATGATGTTTTCTGTTGATGTGAAAACCTCTGTTAAGAAAATTATAATATAGTTTAATTTTGATGAAGGTATAAACGGAATTGTATCGGGTAAAATCTAGTACAAACAAAAAAATACTCCGAATTAGATTCTTATATTGACCTCATTGTACATATTCATTATTTGATTATTTTGAATCATAGGTCTTTGAAAAAATTAAACACTTTAATATAAATTACTCATTTCATTCAACTTAAATGCTTCAATGTTATTGAATTTGTATCAGTGAGAATTCATATGAAGTGGTAAAAGTAGACTCTTTGTAATTTGCTAGACGTAATCATATACGAAAGGGAAAGAAAGTAAATACGTTTTTTATTCAACAGGAAAGATTAAATGGATGAAAGGCAAACTACTGAACCGTATACTTTTTTAGTATTTGTTGCTGAGTAATAAATTGATATTTTGTTATGTAATTCTAACGCGACAAAGTAAAGGTTTTTGTGCTACATTTCTACCGGAAATCCTAATAAAGCAGAAACTAGTTATCTTACTGAACATAATTATAATATAAAATTTGTCTTCGATGGTGAATATTTATATTTTTATATTTTATAGTCAATCAAGAGAAACCATTATGGTAACATTTTAATCATAGGTTCACATCAAGCAAATCACAAATATCTGACTGCGGAATTATTGATTGAAAAATAAATATAAAATATGTGTAGTTATCGTTTAGTAGTAGGTTAAGTGAAATAATACTATTGTACTAGTGATAGATGTTAAGGTTTTTGATGCTCCATGTCTAGATTTTTTTAAAGTTGCAATGGGTAATCCTCCTGTCTTGAATATATAATTTAATATTCAAGACAGTGGGATTACCCATTGCAACTTTATAAAAATCTGGACATGGAGCAGCTTAGGCCACTCGCAATTTTTCACTCTCACGTATATGTCAGGTAAAATGCAAACATGCATGACAAACGTGTTCATTTCGCTCGAACGAGTTTATTTGCCATCCAATCAACTAATTGCACCGTTGTAAAATAAGCACGACTACCATTGCATCTTATGACGAGTTGTTCGCATTCCATCAATTATCTATCCTCTTCGAATCGTCTAGGCAAGCATCTAACCGTGTTCGGAATGCACCAACCCCCACCATCAATTTGGCGTTTAATTTATGAAATTACGTAACGGCAACCGGCAACGGTAGTTGCGTGCTGGAGAGGAATGTAATAATGAAATTCTTTTTGAGATACACAGCTGCATTCTGTAGTGAAAGGGGAGGTCTCGGGTGCGCCGCTTCTTAGCTTGTTTCTGGAAATAAACTTCAGACTCAAAAGCACTCGCAAATTCGTTTGTGAATATCTTACTATCGCTTAGAGTATTTTTCCAACTTATAAGATGGCAAGAGTCCCGTTCTTTTGTTGCTTCTTTCTAGATGAAGAAGTAGTGTGCATATATTATTGGATGACGAGACCCCAAGTGACAGCAATGGTATAGCCGGTAAAATGGAAGTTATTTTTATTCTCAAACAAAATGAAATTGAATGAGAGCTCGCTTAGGATGTTAAACAATACATAAAGTGCTTTTGAATATACATATTATGCGTACATGCTTGTATGACGATAATAAGTATACAGTGCGATTATCGTTATAGACATTAAAAAAACTACTTACTAAGAATTTGTAGTGTATTTATTAGAAGGCTCCATCTAAATAAAATAATGGTGACTCAGTCACATCTTGCTAGGCATGTAAAAAAATATTCTTTAGGCACATTTCCAGATCAGTGTTATGTTTCATTTAAAGCAAATTTGCAAGAATTTAATTAGGATTGATTTTTCTTTCAGTTGTGTATATTGAAGTAAAGATATAATATAGGATAAAATAGGCTTCCCATAATACTTTAGGACTTATTTATAGTTAGTGCAAGCTGACATTTTCTTACACGGTAGCAAGCAAAGTAGCATGCCGATCTCCCGTGAACATGCAGCAAAAAAATTTGTCGTCTGCATGCGTCGGTCTAACCTTGGTAATCACGCAGTTCCACGCTGCTTGATTATAAACTTTTTTATATTTGCTATGATGTTCTGTTTACAGTGGAGCTTCGAATATCAATATCAGCTTCCACTTATGTGGCGCTGACGAAAGCAAATAATCTTGAAATCACGTGATCCGCTTCTAGTGGATGACTGTTTCCGAGGAAATAAAAGCATAAAGGTGAATAGCATTCTCATTTTGATATATATATATATATATATATATATATATATATATATATATATATATATATATATCAGATAAGAAGTAATGCTGCACTACGTGATTAACAGTTTAGCTTCTTTCTTCAGGGCAAAAATCGTGAATTTAGAATAAATTAGCCACAACAGGAAAGATTTCATAGCCATCAATTACATTCATTTATTCATTATTCATTCATTTTGTAATTGCTGGCTATATAATCTTTCCTGTTTTTGGCTAATTTATTCTAAATACACGATTTTTGCCTTGAAGAAGAGAATAAACATTCTCGAAAGCTCGGCTTCAATCAAAGAATTTTATTGAATATATGACTGCATCCCCAAGAACATCTTTTTATTTATTATAAAACCAGTCAAGAATACAAAATCAATTTATATATATATATATATATATATATATATATATATATATATATATATAAATATATATATATATAGGGTGGATCACGACCAACGGGATGGACGTTTATGGCGAAACGGTAAAAGTTTTAAAATTTTTCTCACTGTAGTTTGTACATTGATAAAGGCCACATTTTAAAATTATTTTGGAGTATACAGGATGTCTCAAAAATTTGGGGCAGATCAAAGTTATATTTTTTCTTATGGAACACCCTAGATTTGATTTCATTTTCTGATTGTCCCTAAAAATTAAGATACTCTTTCATAAGGGTTCCCTATACCGAAATACAGAGGGTTCTGAGTTATGCTGACTTTTCTTAAAATGTAAACTTTTCGAAAAAAAATCATATCTAATTAATATAACAAATTCTAGCAAATTTTCTCTTAAATCTAAATAGTTGGGCGTTCGTTGAATGTATTCCATGATTGAGTACTAAACATCTCTTTACAGGGTGTTGAGAATTTACATTTTTATTATTACGTCATTTATTGTGTAATATCGGGCTTATTTTGAATGAGACACCCTATATTTTATTAATTCACCATGTCAAAAGAGAATTCTTCTTTCGAATGGTATAAGGTGTACTATACCTAGGTATTATACTTTTTGTGCAATTTACATATTTCAAATTTAATGGTAAATCGAAGTTTAAATTATTTGCAATTCTCTCTAAATTTTTAACCAAATCATCATGGCATAGTTGTAAAAAACAGTGTAGGTACACTAGCTCCTTTTTTTACTGATAAATATTTGAGTACATAATAAAACACAAACACATTTTTAATAAAGCAAATACATAAATACTACAAAACGAACAACAAGTTATTAAAAGCAAAACATGTTAAATTACTATAATAGATGCTCAAAATGCTTGTCATTTTGTGCAATGCAACATGTGATTCTATCTTCAAACGATTTACTTACATTATTCAACATATCGGGTGTTATAGACGCGAAGCGTTCGAAATTATTAATTTCATATCGACTGGAGTAGTAGGGGGTGTAGCATATACAATATTTTTAAAATAACCCCATTTAGAAATCCATCTTGGTCAATTCTGGTGACTTAGCTGGCCAATTATAAGGACCACTTCTACCTATCCATTTATTTCTAAATTTTCTATTTAGGTAGTTCCTAACAGCACGTGAAAAGTGAGCAGGAACTCCGTCCAATTGTAGCCACATATGCTTTCGGATGGTAAGTGGTAGGTATTCGTGAAGGATCCCGTTTTTCAAAAATTTCAAAAATTTTCTTCCATTCAGGTGTCCGTCCAAAAAATAAGGGCCAATAACGTATTCGCCCACAATCCCTCCCCAAACGTTTACACTCCATCGATGTTGGCGATCAACAGTACGGAATAAATGTTTGTTTGCTGTATCGTAATAATGGAAATTATGTCTATTTACTAACCCATTATTGTGGAAAGTAGATTGACCGGTAAACAATACATAATTAAAAAAATCAGGATCTTTTCCAACTTTATCCAAAGTCCATAAACAAAAATTTAGACTTTTATTATAGTCCTGTTCTGTCAACTGCTGGTGTAGTTGAATATGATATGGATGGTAGCGATTTTCCTTAAGTATTCTACACACACTCATTTGACTTATTCCTAATTCACTTGAAATTTTTCTAGTACTGGTATTAGGATTCTCCGTAACCGACAGCAGTATATCAAATTCGTTGGCGTTGTCACCAGTAACCGGTTTGGTTTTATTCACCTTTTCGTATGCAACGTTACCAGTATCACAAAATCTATTGAGTAGTCTTTCAAAAACATCCTTTTTTGGGTGAGCTCTATCAGGGTACTTCTGAGCATAAACTCTACATGCTAGGAAACAATTTTCTAAACATTCCTCAATGCAAAGTATCATGTGACTCTTTCGTTTAACGGGTACTGCTTCATTTTTAGTCGCAATAAAATTTTATAAGAAAATTGTAAATTGCACGAAAAGTATAATACCTAGGTATAGGACACCCTCATACCATTTGAAAGAAGAATTCTTTTATGACATGGTGAATTAATAAAATATGGGGTGTCTCATTTAAAATAAGCTCAATATTACACATTGAATGACATAATAATGAAACTGTAAATTCTTAACACCCTGTAAAGATATGTTTTGTACTCAATCGTGGAATACACTCAACGAATGCCCAACTATTTAGATGTGAGAGAAAATTTGCTAGAATTTGTTGTATTAATTACATATTAATTTTTTTCTAAAAGTTCAAATTTTAAGAAATGTCAGCATAACTCGGAGCCCTCTGTACTTAGGTATAGGGAACACTTAATAAAGAGTATCTTATTTTTTACGGGAAATCAGAAAATGCAATAAAATACAGAGTGTTCCATAAGAAAATATATAACTTTGATACGCCACAAATAATATGTATATGTAATATACATATACAGGGTGGGCCAAACTCCTGTATTTCTTCGATATTCGCTGAACTATAACAGATATCATAAAACATTTTCAACAAAAGCTTATTGATGCAGTCTGTTCCACAACCTAAAAATATTGTAAATTATAAAGGATGTTCCATTAAAAAGTTACAGGGTGTCGACCTGTTATTTTAAATAGAACACCCTATATTCTATATGATATTTTGTTTAAGAATGTCTTTACAAATACATTTTGTTTGAAGCTATTTTCTATGTAATGAAGAATTTTAGAAATAAACTAGTTTTTTTTGGAAAACATAAATCCGCAGAAGGTGAAATGATGAGCTGTCATGTGATTATCTTTCAGTATTTCAATAAATTTTTGAATAATACAGATTTACCATAGTATGGACTTTCTTCCAGCTTTTTTCGTTACAAAGTATGCTGTAGCACTTCTCAGTGTTGAAATTGAAGAACTTCGAAGTACTTTGTTTTTTCAAATAGAATGCTATATTTTTCAATATTTAAAAAGAAACGCGATTTATTTCTAAGTCGTTTCATATATCATGTTTCTATAGACAAATTAAGCAATTTTTTGAAATTTTAGATTTATTTAAGAAACTACCAAATTTTAATAATTTTAGTACTAGCCTACTCTTAATATTTTAATAAGTGATTTTTCTATCAGAGATTCACGTACTTCATAAAAGTCTGAAATTTGTTTCCAGTTCCTGTAATTTTCTTACGTTTCTAAGTTTTGGTATATTAAGTTCTCATTTGAATAGTTTAAGTTCGTTACTAGACACACCAACAATTTGTGGTCGATCTACTTCAACGGTTCCAGACCCCAAATATTATTTCTTGAATCAACGAATACCTATTATGTTTCAAATAAAAAAACTGTTAAATTCAAAATAAAATATATGTTTCTTAGAAATAACAAGAAGAAATGCCCGAAATGTCCTTTTTCATGTACCTAATAAACACGTCCACAAGTGAACAAATGAGAAAACTTCAATAAATTTCAATAAAAAAATTGCATGATTATAACTTTTTTATTTTCCCAGAGAATCAGTTTTGTGCTGAACTATATGCAGTTGTCATACCGATATGCCTGATTACTTACTTGATTTACTACCAGTAAACTAGGTTTTTCTACCTAATTCTTCTATCCATCATGAATACGAAAACTAAAAATTATACATCACCTTGAAATTTCACAGTATTTTGTTGTAATATAACATAATAATTTGGAAAGTTATTTTGCGATTTTACTCAAATTTAAGAAAACCACAATGGTTTATTACATATATTTTGTAAATTTATTTTGTACGTTTGTAATGTCACAAAATTCATTTGTAATATTATTCTAACATACTGTATAATTATTATACGTTTTTACTAAATTTTAAGAAAATCGCATTGGTTTATTACATATATTTTGGAAATCTATGTATTAAATATGCAATGTGACAAAATTTATACGTAATTTTGCAATAATATATCCCCAAAAAACATTCCCAATGTGAGACTTTTGGAGGTGAGAGCTATATTCTGCAAAACTCGACAAAAAAAATCTCAAATCTTTCGCATACGCTCAGAAAGAGCTCCACACCCATACAACTTTTTATTTTTCTTTGTATACGAATTTTGCTTTAATGGTACATTTTCATCAAGTGATTCTATCGCTTCTCACCGCCCCCAAAATTCCTTCCATGAAATTACAACTTGACGTATTATATTCATAACCCATTGTTCCACTAAATATGGACTAGCATTTCCAGTGACCATGCTCACTTTAAATGATAAAATTGTCACTACCTTGCATACATACTTGAAATGAATGCAATGTAGTAGGTATGTCACTGGACTGTTTTGTGAGAGTCTGTCAGTGTGACTGGAAATTAAAGGTGGAGGGTTCCATACCGGAAAATCATATGTAGGAAAAGTTATTATGCTGTTCTCTCTTGGTGCATATCTGTGGATTGATCTGGGTTGGTGTTCGGACTGGTTCTACGTGCGAATAGGTCTCATAGAAGGGTTCCAAACTCAAGACTTTTAATGACTTTATGTTTTCGCAGCACAATCTACGAAAGTGTTTGCTCAGGAAGTGCCGAGTAAAACAGCTAGTATAATATAGAACAATAACGCAAAAATAATATTGTAACGTACCTTGTGGAGGGGTTCACTTTCTTAAATCATTCCAAAGTTCGCAGTTTGCTTGGAGTTGTTTATTTTGTATACCACCTTCTGTAGTAGTATTTTTTATCACCACTTGTCACCTTGACAATCTAAACTATCACCGTATTTTCTGACTGAACTACTATTAACATCTGATATACTGACTTTTATAGACTGACTTCATGAACTGCCTCTGACCCGTGATCGACATGGCTTTATATATTTGAATTTTGACAAGACAGTCATCAAGGATGTTCTATGATTATTCCAGATGCTTGTAATAATGTTCTATACGCTTGTCAAATTGACAATGCTGCGACAAATTGTACCTCACATATAGTTTCTGAAAGGTTCGAGAATAAATCTAATAATTCTAGAGCTCATTAGGTGATGACATACAGAACCAAAACTACCTATAGTAAACGAGGCAGTAGAAGAAATAGATACTAAAACGGATAGCAACCGTAAGTACATGACAAATTATCCACGTTAATATATACAGTGCGTTCATAAAGTATGATATTGATTTTCAACGTTTCTATGCAAACAATATTATTTTATCCCCTCCACCTTCCAAATTATGACGTCATAATTATTTTTTTTAATGGGAAGGCCATAAATTTATATTATAAACGGCAAACTGGTAATTTTCTGAGCTCAAAAATACCAAATACTTGGGTATTATCATAAAAATATATGAAATACAGGGTGCTAAGAAATTAATAATTTTTATTTGCTGCGTTCAATTTTCAATAATAACAATAATATTAATATGCAATGGTAACTATGAACTTATTAATTGTTGCTAAGTTGACGACGTCATAACTTGGAAAGTGGAGGGGATAAAATGATGCTGTTTGCATATAAAATAAGAAAATCAAAATCAAAAATCGACCTGTCAAAGCTTTTTCTCTATATAATAATATTTTAGTAGTTATTGAAGCGTTTCCATACTTTATGAACGCACTGTATAACTTTATATACGACAGGGTGGCATCACTTTCCAGAAATATAATTCAGGTAATATTGGAGTAAAATACCATATCAAGCTGCTGCAAATATTCGCGACCTATTTAAATCTTATTTTTGTTGCAGTCCTATTAAAATATTTTGTAATAACCTTCAGGACAAGATTAAGTTTTGTGATGTATATAAAAATAGAATTTAGTTTTGTCCCCCTGATTGTTACCGAAGAAACATAACAACTTAACTACAATATTCTTTAGCTATATCTTATTTGTGTCTGGGCCTCCTAGATTGAGGATTCCATATCTGTAATTCCCAAAGAAGTATCTCTGAGCTGTGTGGCTGAATTTTCATGGATTTTTCGGTATATATTTGTGTATACATAGGTATACATAAATAAATTGATCATTATTTTATAACACGAACTCATATTTTTTCTACTAACGTGTTTTATTTAGTTTTGTAGTTAGTTCATCCAATAATGATTTGTGTTTTTATGATCACAAATGGCGAGTCAAATACAAAAACGCTGAGACTGTCTGTATTCCGTATTCATGACGATCACTCTCGATAAAAGCAAAGACAGTGGACTAAACTATTATCGCTGCTCTTACTACTGCTCCTCATCATTTATCCAAGATAAACGCAACCTAAACAGAACTGGGTTACCTATTTGGTTCAGTAATCTTCCCGCTAGCGTTTTCACTGAGGGGAGAGGATCTCACATAAATTAAGAATTCTGGAAAAGATTTATTTCTATATTAGCCAAATGAGTATTTGGTTTACATACAGATAAAAGCTAAAAATGTAAGTTTGGGTGATGATGGTGTCGTCATTTTGCATCGACTGCTGGACTGAAAATGAGCAATAGGATTATAGGATTGGGTCTCTGGAGGTGGTGGCTCGGCGAAAGAGATAAATCGTAGATCAGAGTGTCAGAGGTCTAGTTCCAGATCACCGGACGGATCTTGCCTGTCTGTGTTCCGTGGACATGGCAGATGTCGCGCGGGATTAACTCTTACACGAATATTAACTTCATTTCTTCAGTGTATAGCACCGGATTTTTATTTCTTTTTTGATTTTGCACAGACTCATATTTTATCGAAATAATAGCGATTGAGCATATCAATAGCTCCGACCTGTTTATTAAATAAATATATTTTACCATAAATTGCACATACTTTATTAATTGGAGCATTGAAAAATACAAGATAATATTAATTCTATTGGTCCTGATTCTTTTGAAGTTGTGCAATTTTAGATAGTTCGAAGTCTTTTGGTATCATCTCCCATTAGTCTCTCTCTTTAAAACGAAAAAAAGGTCATGGAAATCTTAGCACGTTTACTATTTTTAAGCAGACATACAGTCGAATTGTATACATCCTCCGGTTGAGTCGTCGGTCAAAAAAAAACAATGGAATGTTTTGCTCGATTTAAAAATGAATCCGCAGAAATATTTATTGATATAGAACATCAAGAATACTTTGAATTCGAGACAAGATGTAAAAATGAAATAAAACTAGATGTTTTTATTTGAAAATTGAAGTTGATAGTGGTACCTCATTTTTCGACTACCCTGTATACATCAATTTACCTTCAAGAAGACTGTATAATGTAAATAATAATCGACGGGAGCAAACATTTTCCAAAAAACACACGGCTAAATATGGATCGTAGTTTGTTCGATAACTGTTGTAGGTATAGGGAGGACATGATACATAAAACAAACTTTCGGTGTTTTGATTTGAAAAAATTAAGTTGATTATCGTAAATTACTTTTCGGTTACCCTGTAGGTATACAAGAGGTTACCATCAAAAAATAAACATTGACAGGTCGAAGCCATATTTCGAAAATTAAACGGCTGAATTTTAAATAAATTTAGTCTTACTTCTGTGACGCAGCATACTTTATATAAAAAAATTGAAACATTTTGCTTTGCTCGCTATATTTATGGGCGTATTCCTCTTGTGTGTATTAAATCTATTTTATCTATCTTTATAAGAGCCCGTGGTGGAAAATCCTATGGAATAGATATAAATGATTTTGTGTAATTTATACCTACATATATACATACATATAATCTATAGATCTATATCTACATATAAAGAGAACCCTCACATAATATACCAAATTAAAGCTGAGAGTATTTAAATTTACAGAGAACTTACTAAATTACCTAATTCCTTATTAATCATGTTCAAAACCGTTATAATAATTTTTATCTATATAGGGCCCACAGGCCCAGTCCCCAATGGATGCTTGTTATATTATTAAAACGCTAACCTTAAACTGCGTGATCTGACATATAGATTTGTCCAAACCTATCTATCTAAACTACCTAAAACTTGAGTAATCATGTTCAAAACCGTAATAAGTATGTTTATTTCCATTAGGCCTAGCTCCCAATGGATGGCAGCAAAGCAAATTATAAATCGCATAATCATATTGCATGTAGTTGACATACTTTAGGGTAGGTACGATCGGAAATATTCGGTGCGTTCAGCCACAACGACTTAAGTATATAATATGTCTATTATACTGGGTGGGACAGCTGGTGGTAATTGGTGGATCGTGGCTGAACTTTTAGAGATAGAGCAAAATAGTTTTAATCAAAATTGTTCATGATCAAGTCGACTACATTTTAAAATTTTCAAAGATGGCCGACTTCCAGTTATACCGGAAACTGGCCATCACTTCGTTATTTTAAACGGAACACCCTGTATTTTTAACATTTTTAAATTCCTTGTTAAAAATAAAGGTCAGTTTGTTGAGCATTTTTTGGGCATAAGTCTGAAGGTTTCGAAGATATTTTCAGTTTTCTGAAAAAATGACAGCTGCAACAGGAAAATGGCAATCACATGAAAAGTATGTGCGATTTTAAATTGCAGTTTTTTGCAATTAATTAAGTTGAAATCGTTCGCTTATTCAAGGTTGATTTGAAAGTTATAGGACATAGGGTTGCTCTGAAGTGAATTTTTGATTTCAGAAAACTTAAATCAGAGATAACTCAATTTTTTTTTCAAATAGTATGGTACTAAACAAATTAAGTACTTTGATAGATGTGGATTTACAAATGAAAAACAAATAAATCAATGCTAGACTTGGTTTTTATTTTCGGTGAATGCTAAAGGAACTCTTTATTGGCTTCAAGAGTTAATCATAAAAAATCGCACAGAAGACATTCTTAAGTAAGAAGGTTTTGGAGAGAATTAGGAAGATTTCTTACAACGGGAACTGTGAAATATTTTTGGCGCTTCTTTCTGAAACTAAACATTAAACATAAAATTAAAATAATATTAAAACTAGAAAAATAAAACAATACATAAAAAATAGCAAGTTATTCGTTTACAGTAAATGACCACCTGCTTTCTGCAAACAAAGAGGAATTCGTTCATAAAATTAACGTTGCACTCGCACTAACATATTCGGTGTAATTTGTACAAAAACTTGAATTATGCTAAACTGCATATCCTCACGAGTCTAAGGCGGTACTTTATATACCTCACTTTTCACATAGACCCACAAGAAAAAGTCTAAAGGATTTAAATTAGGGGATCTTGGCGGCCAAGCAATCGGTCCTCGTCTTCCTATCCATCGTTGCTGAAAATGTTGATTCAAAAATTTTCACACAATGATGCTGAAATGGGCAGGTGCTCCATCCAGTCACGCCACAGGTTTTGTCGGATTAGTAGGGGGATATCCTCCAACAATTCAATAATTATTTGGGTGCCAATAATTCCTCCCCATACATTTAAAGACCACCTAACTTGTAGGTTTGTCTCTGAGAAAAGGTGTAGATTCATGACGGAGTAGTAATAAAAAATGTGGCCCATTATTATGAAATGTCGATTCATCCGTCCATAAAATAAAATTATAAATATCAGGCTCCTTTTCAAATTTATTTGTCAGCAACTGGCAAAAGTTCATCCTTGCCTCATAATCGGTTGGCAGTAATTCTTGATGTAATAATTGCACTTTATACGAATGAATGTGGTTCTTCTTTAATTTTCGATCGATTGATCGAGAACTGATTTCTAGATTCGAACTGAAAATCCGTCGAGTTACGTTCGGGTCTTCGATACCAGCAGCTAATACTCGAAACTCATGGCCTTCCTTAACTGTGTAAGTAAGTGTATGTTACACTTCCAGTTGTAACAAATCTTCCCTCCCAAAACTACTCTCTTGCAGATGTCTTCTTCTTTCTTGATAAACTCTTGAAGTCAATAAACAACTCCTGTGGTACTCACCGAGAATAAATACCATGTGTACCATTTCTTCCGTAGATAAGTTCATTTTCAAAATTACACGAGCAAAAACAAACAATTTTCCTAAAAAAACAATTTCGGTTTAACTGTGTGTGACATATCAGTTCACTCATTTGTTTTTCAGTTGTTTCAACGCCAAACTACCGTGCTACATTCCTAGAAAGGGTAAACAGAAAAAAATGAAATATCTCTCAAGTTTTTGTACAAATTACACCGAATATGTTAACGCGAGGGCAACGTTCATTTCGTGAACGAATTCCTATTTGTTTGCAGAACGCAGGTGGCTATTTTGAACACTTGCGTAAACGATTTACATGTTATTTTTTATGTATTGTTTTAATTTTTCAGTTTTAATATTATTTTAATTTTATGTTTATTGTTTAGTTTCGAAAAGAAGTGTTAAAAGTATTTCACAGTTCCCGCTGTAAGAAATTCTCTCCAAAACCTTCTTTCTTAAGAATGTCTTCTAACCGATTTTTTTTGATTAACTCTTGAAGCCAATAAAGAGTTCCTGTAGCATTCAACGAAAATAAAAACCAAATCTACCATTGATTCATTTGATTTCACTTGTTTCAACGCCAAACTACCGCGCCATATTGAAAAATTGAAATATTGAAACTCTCAAAAATAAGTGCCAATACGTATCAATAAAATCGAAAGAGAATTAAAAACCACATTTATCAATGTAATTTGTTTAGTACCATGCTATTTTAAAAAATCGAGTTATCTCTGATTTAATTTTTCTGAAATCAAAAATTCACTTCAGAGCAACCCTATGACCTAGAACTTTCATATCAATATTGAATAAGGGAACCATTCCAACTTAATTAATTGCAAAAAAACTGCACTTTAAAATATTTTCATGTTATTGCCATTTTTCTGGGATGCGGCAACTGTCATTTTTTTCAGAATACTGAAAATACTTTCGAGACATTCAGACTTATTCCTGAGAAACAGTCCCGAAAATAATGGAAAAGTACTTTCCGGTGAAATGTTATTCCAACTTCTGTATTTTCTTGAGTTTTGGAACAGCTACAGGCTGCACAACTGACCATATATGCTTCTAGTCCATAATAAACACTAATGCCACTAAATTAACACTATGCACTAAATAAACACTATGAACCAACGCAATATTCACAATAAGATAACTGTACAAGTAAAGATTTTTCCAAATTCGCAGTTAAACACAAAAAATACTATCAAAACATACAAAACACTTTAACTATAACAACGACATGACTCATATTTGGTTACTCAATATGGCCGACTTGGTCGCACGTTTCAGATGTCAACGCATATGCTCTTTCCTTTCTATTCTTTATTCATTGGGGAAAACCGTGAATTCATAAGTTAGCCGCTTGTTACTAATAATATTATAATCATAGTTTTCTCAATGAAGACCATGACATTTGACAGTATAAATCGTATCTTATCATTCAGTAATATTTCCATCAAAAATGGATTGTTTTGACTGAAGAAAGAACCCTTAATATATTCCTTTGACACATGTTGCAATATATTTCTGAGAAAAGATATATCGTTACGTCGACAAACTTACCCGGCATGTCTGTGATTCTGTCTCTAATCGTCCGTGAAATATCATGTTGACAAAACAATGAACAAAGACTTTACCCATCCCAGAATCAACGCAAAAAAGGAGCAAAATTCATCCTGGAAAAGAATAAGCTGTTGACCTGAAATCTAATATTGAAAAATGCGAGCTGTTGAAAAATATAACTAACAAAAATAAAATAAGGCTCATTCATAATTTGTGAAACTTAATTATTCATATGTTAATAGAAAATATTAAAACTACTCGAATAATTATGTAAATATTTGATAAATTGACTCTAGAACTTGTAAATACGTCGGTAATACGACCCTTTGAAGATGCCGTTCATATTTGAGTAATAAGGAAAAAGAAATATCTCTATATTTGAATGCAACAAAAAACTTTAGCATAAGTATATCAAAACTAGCCAAATAAAGGACCGCTTTTATTACATGCACTGACAAATAACATTTACTCTATTGGTAAGTATTACCACCATAATCCTAGAAATATAGCCCGAGTGAAACAAAATGTAAATGCAAATTATAATATATTGCAGAAGTTCTACAAAATTTATATACATATTTATATCGAGCGATCCAAAAAGAACATTCAAAATGCGCCATGTAAAATAACATATCTTTGCATATGTTTACTTAAGTCATCTGAAATTGCATAATATTGCAATTTGAAACATCACTTATCACTTCAGAAGCAAAAATATTTTATTGATCAATATTTAAAGAAATACACAAACCTGACCTAATGTACTGATCATACCAAATATTTAAAATGACTACATTATGTACATCCATATATTTGGACATAACTTAAGTGAATTGATAAGCTTCAGACTATTAATAAATTTTTAATTTCAGTTCAATGATCCAAAATTATGTCCTCATTTCTTCTTTTAAACGCACTTGAAAAGATATAAATTATTGTCAATAGGTATACCACTGAGTTAGTGTTGTAACGTGGATAGGTAGAGATGTACCTACGGTTGTGATTAGTTTTATTAGTTATATATTCTACTACCTTGTTTGCTATAGTTGTTTCATGTTATAGTTCATTATTTACTTCTAGAGTTGGTAGAGTTATTCTCGATCCTTCCAGAAACTATATGTGAGGTACAATTTGTCATACTTTTGTCAGTTTGACAAGGATCTAGAACATTAATTATGTGCGTCTAGATATTCATAGAACATTCTCGATGAATGTCATGTCATGATTCAGGTATATAAAGCCGTGTCGATCACGGGACAGAGTCAGTCTTATGAAGGCTGTGAGTCTTATAAAGTCAGTTGCTAACAGTCAGTCTGTGGAATCAGAGGTTAATAGTAGTTCTGTCGGTGAAGACAGTGACAGTATAGATTGTCAAGGTGACAAGTGGTGACAGTTGTACCATAATAGAAGTTCGTGTACTGAGTGTTTGGAAATAAAACTTTAGAAGCAATCTGCGAACTTTGAGTGTGACGCAAGTGAACTCACCCCACAACGTTTAGCACAGGGTTAAACGTTACAGTTGGTGTCAGAGGTGGGATCATCACATTTTGCTGAGAATATATGGTGAATACCAGATCGAAAGATTACGACGAAATGGCAAATTTTGCAGAAATAATGAAGTAATTAGAAAATCAAAGAGAAGAACAAGAAAGAATTAGACAACAAGAAAAAGAAGAACAAGAAATAATTAGACAGAAAGAAAAAGAAGAACGAGAAAGAATTAGACAGGAAGACCAAACAAAAATAAGTAAAATCCTAGAAAATCAAGAAAGAAGTAGACAAGAACAAGAAAGAATTAGACAGGAAGACCAAACAAAAATAAGTCAAATTCTAGAAAATCAAGAAAGAAGTAGACAAGAACAAGAAAGAATTAGGCAACAAGATAAAGAAGAGCAAGAAAGAATTAGGCAACAAGATAAAGAAGAACAGGAAATAATTAGAAAGCTGGAAAAAGAAGAACAAGAAACAAGAATAAGACAAATCTTAGAAGAACAAGTAAGAGTGCGACAAGAAGATAAACAGGAAGTTGATCAGAAATTAGAGAAAGTTGACCAAAAATTAGAGAAAGTTCAAGAAGAAGTTGAACAGAAATAAGAAAAAGTTCGAGAAAGTATTGACCAAAAATTTCAGTTAATAGAATAAATGATGTTGCAAACGAGACCTGAAGTGCCTCTGAGAAGATCTTCCAATGAAATTCAAAATGGTGTAGTTAATCCAGTAAAAATTTAAGCCCCAAAATTCGATGGTAAACAGTCTTGGCCTACATATAAAAAGCAATTTGATGCTGCTGCTTTGGCTAGTGGTTGGTCAGATGAAGAGAAGGCTACCGCATTGATCTTGGCTCTACGTGGTGATGCATTGGAAATCTTAAACACCCTAACTGATGGCGATCATTCGTATGAGATTTTAGTAGATCAACTTGAAAGGCGATATGGTGACCAACATCTAAACCAAGTTTATCAAGCACAGTTAAAGTACAGGCAACAAAGGTATGATGAAACATTGCAGTAGTATGAAATTGATGTTGTCCGGCTCGTTTTACTGGCATACCCAACAGCACCGAGAGAATTTATTGACAGGCTAACAGTACAGACATTCATTGATGGTCTAAGAGATTTTGAGATTCAGCAGGCCTTACGGTTGAGTGGCCTTACCAGAATTAAAGATGCCCTTGCACGTGCACTTGAGCATGAAGCTGCTAAACAGGCATCCAGATCTCATCCCCATCGTGGGCAGATTCGACGAGTTAGCCTAATCAAAGAGGAGAAGTACAGAAAAAGTAGCATCATTAAGCAAATTATTCAAATTTTGCGAAAACTGGATGGTCAATCAACTGGATATAGTACTCGGAGGGTGTGTTGGAACTGTGGACAAGGAGGACATATCAAAAGGAATTGTCCACACTTTCAATCTAGCAATGTGCCAGGAAATGTCAGTACTCCGAGGGTGTGTTGGAATTGTGGACAAGAAGGGCACATGAAGAAGAACTGTCCACAATTTCAAACTGGTCTTGTACAAGAAAATATCGAAATCCGGAAGAAAGAAAATTGCGCACAACAGAAATAGCATTATTGCTCTAACAAAGACAGCTCAGATATCGAGCCTGGTGTTAAGAGGGAAGATGCCATACCCAGTTCAAAGGAGAGCAGTATCTCTAGAGAGAGATCAAGCAGTAGAAGAAAAAGTCTTGTTAGAAGGCGCAGTATATCGAGATGTCGAAGAAGTACCAGGCAATGTGTAGGCAGTAGTGGTCGTGGGAAAAGCAATTCAGGTTGCAGTAGTCCACAAAGAGGCGCAGGAGATAGAAGGTGCTTCGGCCGCAATAGAAGAAAGCTCATGAGGCGACGCAGTGACCGAGACAGTAGGCGCAATCGCAGTCGTTCACGCAATATTGAAAATAGTGAAATATCACGTAGCGGTGAAATTTGTATGGCCACCAAGGATCGTGTTAGCTTGTGTAGAAGCAGATCACATGTTCGGAGATGTTCATCTATAGAAGGAGTTGTACTCCGGCAAAACATTTACCATCAAGTAACCTGTATTCCTCGGGAGACGAGAGCAAGGATTGGGACCAGAGGATGCAACGAGCTCCCCCAGACGAGATTGAAGAATGCATTGGGTTGATGTTTGATCGGGACGATCAAAGCTAAGAAGGGGGCAGTGTAACGTGGATAGAAAGAAACTATCAGAAATGTGACATTGCAATACATTCTGATAGTCAAACTGCAATTAAAGCACTGAACTCTCATACCATTGACTCTAAAATGGTATGGGAGTGCCGAAGGAAGCTCAATGAGCTAGGCAAGAACAAGAGGGTCTACTTAGTCTAGGTTCCCGGCCACTCGGGAATCAAAGGCAACGAGGAGGCCAACACACTTGCCAGGAAAGGAGCACAAACTCCATTTACTGGCCCAGAACCCTTCTGTGGCACAGATAAAAGCACCTACAAGAAGGAGTTTCTGGAGAAGGAAAAAACCGTAAGAGAAACACTCTTGCGGGATACCCCTGGATTGGATCATTCCAAAAAGTTTCTAAAAAACTTTGATACTGCAAGATCCAAAAGGTATTTGGATCTCAGCAAGAACAAGCTACACCTACTCCCTGGATTTCTTACAGGACACTGTTGCCTCAAGAAGCATCTAATGAGATTAGGTCTAGCAGAGGATGACGAGTGCAGATTCTGCGGGGAAGAGGAGGAAACTCCGGATCACCTGGTGACGGAATGCCTCGCCATTGCTAGCCAACGCAAACAGTGCCTTGGACTAGCAACCTGCAGTAGTGAGGAAGTATCCTCCTTGAAGCCAACCCAGATACTGGAGTTCATTAGAACTCTGGAACTGGAAGGCGAGTTGTAGACCGCGTATAGGCGAGTGCAACTCAGGTGGGGGGCACAATAGACCTTATGGTCGCAGTGCAATGTAACCCCCTCTTAAATCTAAATCTAAATCTAACGTGGATAGATAGACATGTACTTACGGTTGTGATTAGTTTTATTAGTTATTTATTCTACTACCTTGTTTGCTATAGTTGTTTCATGTTATAGTTCATTATTTACTTCTAGAGTTGGTAGAGTTATTCTCGATCCTTCCAGAAACTATATGTGAGGTACAATTTGTCATACTATTGTCAGTTTGACAAGGATCTAGAACATTAATTATGTGCGTCTAGATATTCATAGAACATTCTCGGGATCCCAGGACAGAGTCAGTCTTATGAAGGCTGTGAGTCTTATAAAGTCAGTTGATAACAGTCAGTCTGTGGAATCAGAGGTTAATAGTAGTTCTGTCGGTGAAGACAGTGACAGTATAGATTGTCAATGTGACAAGTGGTGACAGTTGTACCATAATAAAAGTTCGTGTACTGAGTGTTTGGAAATAAAACTTTAGAAGCAATCTGCGAACTTTGAGTGTTACGCAAGTGAACTCACCCCACAACGTTTAGCACAGGGTTAAACGTTACAGTATTAATAGTAGGGGAGAAGTATCTCCATTGGAACTCCTTGGCCGATATGGTATCACTTCAGTGATATAAAGATAATCAATATGGCGACTTGCACACTCTCGGATTTAAGTCAATTGAATGCTTTAGTAAATATTCAATAGTTTTATTGTATTAATACAGTTTCCGCCTTTAGTTTTACACTTTATTTTATATGAAAATAAATCTCCTTCAAGTAGGTGCAAAATTAGTTCGGCAAATGATTCACAATATAATGTTTTCATATAATTTGTTCTACCTTAAGAAGCATATAAATTTTTAAATACGACTCTACACTTGGTTTATACTTACTTGTGGAATGTAATTCCAGAAGATTTCTTTCGTCTTCATTCTACACATGATATTTCTTTGAGATATATAGTTAATTCAAACACAATGCAGTCTCTATAACTACAAATAATACAGGAAAACTCGAAAGAATGACTTAGAACAAACTGTTTGTCAAAATGACAGAAATATCATATCAATATTCCCCTATTATACTATGTTATTACGCATTTAGGTACATACCTATACAGTGTGTCCCAGATTGGTGCTGCATGAATTACTTTCTCGGTTATTATAAGAGCTACAAAATCGGTTAAATGGACAATATTTCTCAGGATCCTATTACCATTTCAGAACTGCTATTACATTTTGTCAATTTTTGGTTTTTGAATAAATCGCGAAAAACCAAAATGGTGAGTTTTTGACAGTCCCCCGGATCTCTCCATTATTTGAGAACATGGGGTATTTTGGCTTAGACATTCTATGGGCACTTTTTTAAGGTCCTTACTAAAAATAAAAGAAAAGAATATATCTTTCTGTTTTTTAGATAATCACTATAACTTTGTTTTTTCTTATAGACGCCATATTTGTTTTTTATTGCATTGAATAGCATTGTTGATTCCCTTCCCAAAAATTTAAGACAATGTATTCTCTTTCAAAATAAGGCAAAAAAAATTATACCAAAAAATGTAATTTAATCAGTTACCTATGAATTTTCTATTTTTGACCGACGAATACCGAACGGAGGAAGTATACAATTCGACTTTCTGCTTTTTTTTGATTTGGGCGCGCCTTTTATATAGTAAACGAACTCCGATTTTAATGATTTTTGATTCATTTGAAAGAGGAGGCTTGAGAGATGGTCCCATATTCATGAAAACGCAAATCCGAAACCTCCTTCTCACCGAAAACAGCCCCCGAAGGGGGTGGCAGGGGACAATTTTCTCGATTTAAAGATAGGACAATATTCGATTAAATTAAACATTTTTTCAAAAGAGTTACGGTTTTCGAGCTACATTCATTTTAAAATCTCACATATGGGTATTTTTGCTATGTGGAAGGGGCGATTTCTTTCAAAAACTGAAAATCTGTGTATACTACATGAAAGAAATAATTATTTGTAGCAACATTTATAATAAACATTTTTTCCTCAGAGTTACGGTTTTTGAGATAAA